>JAPDVR010000009.1:50577455-51152455 GCA_026230005.1 Gila orcuttii | reverse complement strand
CCCTCAGACTGTAAACGAAGCTCGGGCGCACCAGATAACACGTCAGCTCGTCTTACGTCAGCAGCGTCACTGAACGCCGATCCACAACAGAACCGGAAGACAATACAATGCTGATTAAAGTCGTAGTTTTTGTCATTTTTGGACCAAAATGTATTTTCGATGCTTCAAAACATTCTAACTAACCCACTGATGTCACATGGACTACTTTGATGATGTCTTTATTTCCTTTCTGGACAAGGACAGTATACCGTACATACGTTTTCAATGGAGGGACAAAAAGCTCTCGGACTAAATCTAAAATATCTTAAACTGTGTTCCGAAGATGAACGGAGGTCTGACGGGCTTGGAACGACATGAGGGTGAGTCATTAATGGCATAATTTTCATTTTTGGGTGAATTAACCCTTTAACTAAAACTGAAATAATTATAAATTAAAAAAAAGTAGTTTTAAATAACTAAACTAAAAATGAATAAACATTTGGTATTTGGTAAATAAAAACTAATAAACTTTGGACTAGTGTTATTATCATTAATTAAAAGTAAATCTAAAACAAACATTTTAAATTTAAATAAAATGTTAAATCTTATTTTTTAGTTAGTTGACGAGACAACTTTTCTAATTTTCGTTTAATTTAACTTGGAACTACTAAAATGACTAAGACTGGAATAAAAAATAAAAAATTTGACTATGTAGTTATTTGTCTAATTTTTTAAAAAAGGACAAAAAACTAAACTATACTAAAATATAAAAACGAATTCATAATATTAATAAATACGATAATAATTTGTAAACTGACAAACTGAGCTGTGCTATTATTGTTAATTAAAAATAACACTACAAATATTACATTGAAATAAAATAAATGTTAAACGCAATACTGTAAAAAAATGTTTTTTCAGTTAGTTGAGAAGGCAACACTGGTCTGTGGTCTGTTAGTTGAACTTGAAGTACTAAAATTTAAAAATCAAATACAAAACAAGTTTTAGTATAAAAAATTTAGTATCAAATAACTAAATTAAAACTGAATAAACATATTTGGTTCAAACAAATAAAAACGAATAAACTTTGGACTAGTGTTATTATCATTAACTAAAAGTAAATCTAAACAAAAAATATTGAATTAAAATAAAATATAAAAATTATTATTTCCAGTTAGTTGACAAGACAACATTTCTAATTTTCAGCTTGGAAGTACTGAAATTACTAAGACTGGAATAAAAAATTAAAAATGTGAAAAAATGTAAAAAAACTGTTTAAAATTAAACAAATAACTAAACTAAAATAAAATAAAAACATAACTAAATAATCATATTTGGTTTTAAACAACAAAAAAATTATAAACTGACCAAAAAAAACAAGAAAAATTAAAATGGAAAATATAAAAATAAAATTTAATTCATAATATTAATAAATAATATAATAATTAATAAACATTCTTAATTGTCTATTACTTGAATTTAAGTACTAAAATGACACAAGTATAAAAATAAAACAATTATGATAAAAAAATGACTAAACTAAAACTGAAATAAACATATTTGGTTCAAACAAATAAAAACTAATAAAATTTGATCTCATGTTATTATGATTAACTACAAGTAAATCTAAAACTCAAAATATTAAAATAAAATAAATGTTAACTGAAAAAAAATCTTATTGTCAACTAACTGAAAATATTTATTTTTAGTTTAACTTGGAAGTACTAAAATTACTAAGAGTAAAATAAAAAATAGACTAGTTATTTGTCTCATTTTCAAAATAAAAGAAAATTAGACAAAAAAACTTGTCTAAAAATGAAAAAAAAATAATAATATTTGATTGTAAACAAATAAACAACAACAAAAAATGAATAATCTGACAACACAAAATGGCAAAAACTGAAATTACAATTGAAAAAATAAAAAATTCATAATATTTTATAAATACTATAATAAGAATAAACTGACAAAAATGCAACAAAATTACAGAAATGAAAAGGGAAAATATAAAAATTAAAAATAATTTGTAGTATTGATAAATACTATAATAATGAATAAACTGATCAAAATAAAAAAATGACAGAAATTAAAATGGAAAGTATAAAATTAAAAACTAAGTTATAATATTAATACATATTATAATTAATAAATTGACAAAAACAACAAAATGACAAATGAAAATGGAAAATATAAAAATAACTAGTTCATAATATTAATAAATACTAAATTAGTTAATATACTGACAAAAACAGCAAAATGACAGAAAAAAAAAATATATATATTAATAAATACTATATTATTATAGTATTTTTTTCTGTCATTTGTCACTCACATTTGTCATTCTGAACTGCTGTATTGTTTTATTGCGTGTTTCCAGCTTGAGTTCATTCAGCGCTTCGAAAGAGTGAATCACTTTGCGAATCTTTTGATTCATAGTTTAAAAAGCTGGTGACCACGATCAGTCAAGCTCCAAAACAGACATTAAAGTATGAAAAGAGAAGTTAATCTGGACCTCGTGAAGACTGTGCTCAGCGTGATGATGTGTGTGTTGTGTCGTGTGTGGTGTGTGTGTCAGCGAGCAGCAGGAGTTGTGCACACAGATCCAGTCCTGCGCTTCGGATCGACTCCGGCAGAATATGGAGCGAGAGATGGAGACGCTCGTGAAGAGAATGGAGAATAAAGGAGAACAGATCGCTCAAGTCAGGCGTCATCAAGCTCAGGTAACCTCAGAAAACAGACTTAATGTGATTACTAGAGTGTATGGAGCCACATCAGCCTCAAAAATAATAATAATGTACAAATCAACATTCATAAATGCACAAACAGACTTTGAATCACTGTTAACTAGATCAGATCCAGTGTTCTTCACCAGATGTTCAGCTCACACAAGCTTTAATTAAAGGTGATCTAAGTAACTTTTTTACCTTAAAGGGATACTCCACTTTTTTGGAAATAGGCTAATTTTACAACTCCCCCAGAGTTAAACTGTTGAGTTTTACCGTTTTTGAATCCATTCAGCCGATCTCCGGTTCTGGCGGTACCACTTTTAGCATAGCTTAGCATACATCATTGAAGTGGACAAGACCATTAGCATTTCTCAAAAAAAATGTTTCGATATTTTTCCTATTTAAAACTTGACTCTTCTACATTAACATTTATTCATTTAGCTGACGCTTTTATCCAAAGCGACTTACAATTGCTATATATGTCAGAGTTCGAACGCCTCTGGAGCAACTAGGGGTTAAGTGTCTTGCTCAGGGACACATTGGTGTCTCACAGTGGATTCGAACCCGGGTCTCTCACACCAAAGGCATGTGTCTTATCCACTGTGCCATCACCACCCCTCTTCTGTAGTTACATCGTGCACTAAGACCGACGGAAAATGTAGAGTTGCGATTTTCTAGGCTGATATGGCTAGGAACTATACTCTCATTCCTGCGTAATAATCAAGAAACTTTACTGCCGTACCATGAGTGCAGAAGGCGTAATGATATGACGCAGCGCCTGAAAATAGGCTACCTTCCGTCAACTGCGCTGCGTCAGAACTAGGGATGGGACGATTACCGGTTTCACTATAAACCACGATAAAATGTACTGACGGTTAGTAATATCGTTTAAAATTCAATTATCATTAAAACCGTGTTTGATTATCGCGATTTTAATAACTCACTATAAATCCTGTCCAGCCAGCAACAGTCTGACGCAGGCGCGCAATGTTGGGGTTTTTCTTTTTATTCGAGAAGGAATGGCGGAAGGCGATGACCGTGCTCGGGAGATTTTTCAGCCTTTTAAGAGGACCAAATCTGAGGTGTGTTCATATTTTGGCATTTACAAAAATCCTGAGGGAAACTTAATCGAGGATGGTCACTCTGTCTGCAGAACATGCACAAAAAAGTCGCTGTGATAAGGGTTAACACTTCAAATCTGCCGAGTCGTCCTGTGTGACCATCACACACTGTTGTAGCGAACGCAAGGCAAGTTAACTTTGACCTCAATACTAAAACTACGTCTGGGAAATAATTGGGCACAAAATGTTGTTTTGAGTTGAAATATTTTATCTCACTCACTTGAAATAAACTTGAAGCTTCCGCGAAGAAAAGTTCGCAGCAATAAGTGGCTTTGAGCCAAAGACGTTCAAACAAGACTATTAAGAGTGACATTTAAGAGATAATAATGTATATTCATTGTACTCTTATTACACCGATTTTTTTACCACATAATTACGGGAACATATTGAATAGAGATTAATGTCTCTATTCTTACCTGTTAAATCCGTTTTGTATAGCGTACAAAACTCGTCCAGACAAGATGATCACAACAATATTATCAAATTCTGTAAACAATAAATCAACTCTGATTTCATTTTCAATACAATCAAAAACGGAGATGCAAGATGACAAGTTGTATTTGAATGAAATGAGAGCGTGCATCCGTTGTGATACATGTATGTGCGCTGAGTTATAATGCGTTGCTATTGACGACGGTCATTATAAGGAAGGAAAAATGCCACAGAATAGAATCTTAGGGGTAAAAGTCTTAAAGTTATCTTAAAAGTTATCTTAAAAATCGTAAAGTGCATAGAGCTGCTCGTTTTATTTGTTGTTTGTTGATTCTCAAATATAAAACTTGTTGAAATGTTTTCAGTGTGAGCATCAGTTCTTTTTTAACACTTTCATCTTGTTTTAACAAAACCGTGATAATATTGATAATCACGATAATTTCCATCACTATAATCGTGATTTGAAATTTTCATACCGTCCCATCCCTAGTCAGAACAGCCAAAAAAAAAAGATATTTATGAATCTTAACCTGTCAGGAATCTCTCAAAAATACCGCACACAAATTCAAAGCAGCCCACGCACGTGTGACGATTTACAAATGCAGATTCAACGATCCATAAATACATGTAACATCATTCATAAATGTGTGATGGAAATTAATTCAAGAACTTGATATATACATATTTGTGTAAACATTTTAAATTTATTTAGATGAGATGCATTTTGGGAAATATTTATGCTTTTACTTATTTATGAATTGTGTTTTGAATTTACTAATCGGATTTTGTAACTGTGAGTTGTGCTACATTAAAGTTGTAAATGTATTATTTTTGAGGCTGATCTGGCTCTATAGGGTTGGGTATCATTTGCCTTTAACGATTACAATTTTGATTCTGCTTATCAATTTCGATTCTGCTTATCAATTCCTAATTTCGATTCCAATAAGGTAAAACAACCTTAGATATCATCCATATTCAGTGTTATTGCACAACACGTAACTGTATCTGAATATCATGAACAGAAATCGACAGCCAAAGAACACTTACACAAGGAAAGTTTGCCTGTGGTTTAAAAACACCATAGAAGAACAACTAGCCGAACTAATATAAACTTCTAGCATTATTAAACACGAGGAAACACTCAGTTATTAAACAACAACAAATAAAAAATTAGCAATCGCAACAAATAGACACAAATGAACAAAGATATGATTAAAATAAACAGTTTTAAGATTTTCAGGTTGAGAAACGGTAACTAAATGTAAAATAACTCTGCAGTTTATAAATAAAATCTATATTACAAATATAGTTAGAGAAGTGATTGAGTGAAGAACGAGTGAATCTTCTCTTCTTCTGTTGTGTGATTAGTGTTATTATAGAGCAGGAATATTAGTGCTGTCACTTTAAGAGCTGCACGCATCCAATATACTGATACACACCAACACAGAACACACACTCTCTCGCTTCAGTGATTTACACTAAGGGTGCTCCGATTGATCGGTCGCCGATCATAATTGGCCGATTTGCTTTGGGATGTGTGATCGGCGGGCTCTATAAAGGCAGATCAAGAAAAGACGCAAAACTCGCGAGACAATTTTTTATCCCCTTGTTAAAAATGGGTTCACCGGTCTGGCAATTCTACAAGGTGAGTGAAAAAGACAATTCATTAGCAATCAATCTGTAATGTGTGTACCATGCCGCTGTCCGCTTGTCAAACTGTGCAGCAGTTTGTGTGCTTTTTATTTTGTGATTTTACTGGAATGAATAGAGAGTCTCCACAACGGTGATAGATTGAAGCGCGCGTCCGAGTGAAGACTGCGCGCGAGACACAGAACGCTGTATCCATGCCGCGGCAACGAGCGCTCAGCTTGAGTAAAAAACAACAATACATTTTAGCGCTAGATTTCTTATGTAATAGCGAACTAAATGAATGCTCTGCTAGTTAACTGGAGATGTTTTATTTATTTATATTAGGTACATGGTGGGACACGACTTCACTGGATCTAAACAAATCAATATAACCATAGATGTGACCAGTAGTGGTGGCTTTCTTAATCTGTTTAAAATAATTCTGCAAGGGTTCTTGCAAAGAAAATAAAAAAAATATTGATGGTAAAGAAGTATTTTTATTTGTATTTTCTTTTTTTGCTGTGCACTTAACTACCTGTGGTCCTTTTAAGTGTATTAGAAAAACTGATGGCTGACTGACTCAAAACATTATTTTGGCTATAGCCTTTTTTGTTGCAGTTTTTAGTTTAAAGTAGTCTAAAGCTAAATGTAAAGACTCAGATGTTCTGTCTTTTATCTTTTTTTATTTTATATTCTACAGGAAAGTTGTATTTGTCAAGCCCTAAGCTGTACCCAATAACCAAGCACAGGCTGCTAAGTTAATATGCTGGACATGTTGCTTGCAAATAAATACACAGGTGTCAATTCATGATATGTTGTCTTCTCTTAATGGTAATACTTAATGTACATTGATGTTAAATATAGTTAATAATGCTACATGATAAATAGAAGGCCGATAAATATCGGGTGATATAGCTTCCTGTAATCGGGGATCGGTGATCGGTATCGGGTGATACAGCTTCCAGTAATCGAGGATCGGTGATTGGTATCGGGTGATACAGCTTCCTGTAATCGGGGATCGGTATCAGTATCGGGTGATACAGCTTCCTGTAATCGGGGATCGGTATCAGTATCGGGTGATACAGCTTCCTGTAATCGGGGATCGGTATCGGGTGATACAGCTTCCAGTAATCGGGGATCGGTATCAGTATCGGGTGATACAGCTTCCAGTAATCGGGGATCGGTGATCAGTATCGGGTGATACAGCTTCCAGTAATCGGGGATCGGTGATCGGTATCGGGTGATACAGCTTCCAGTAATCGGGGATCGGTGATCGGTATCGGGTGATACAGCTTCCAGTAATCGGGGATCGGTGATCGGGTGATACAGCTTCCAGTAATCGGGGATCGGTGATCGGTATCGGGTGATACAGCTTCCAGTAATCGGGGATCGGTGATCGGTATCGGGTGATACAGCTTCCAGTAATCGGGGATTGGTATCGGGTGATACAGCTTCCAGTAATCGGGGATCGGTGATCGGTATCGGGTGATACAGCTTCCAGTAATCGGGGATCGGTGATCGGGTGATACAGCTTCCAGTAATCGGGGATCGGTGATCAGTATCGGGTGATACAGCTTCCAGTAATCGGGGATCGGTATCAGTATCGGGTGATACAGCTTCCAGTAATCGGGGATCGGTATCAGTATCGGGTGATACAGCTTCCAGTAATCGGGGATCGGTGATCAGTATCGGGTGATACAGCTTCCAGTAATCGGGGATCGGTGATCGGTATCGGGTGATACAGCTTCCAGTAATCGGGGATTGGTATCGGGTGATACAGCTTCCAGTAATCGGGGATCGGTGATCGGGTGATACAGCTTCCAGTAATCGGGGATCGGTGATCGGTATCGGGTGATACAGCTTCCAGTAATCGGGGATCGGTGATCGGTATCGGGTGATACAGCTTCCAGTAATCGGGGATTGGTATCGGGTGATACAGCTTCCAGTAATCGGGGATCGGTGATCGGTATCGGGTGATACAGCTTCCAGTAATCGGGGATCGGTGATCGGGTGATACAGCTTCCAGTAATCGGGGATCGGTGATCGGTATCGGGTGATACAGCTTCCAGTAATCGGGGATTGGTATCGGGTGATACAGCTTCCAGTAATCGGGGATCGGTGATCGGTATCGGGTGATACAGCTTCCAGTAATCGGGGATCGGTGATCAGTATCGGGTGATACAGCTTCCAGTAATCTGGGATCGGTATCAGTATCGGGTGATACAGCTTCCAGTAATCGGGGATCGGTGATCGGTATCGGGTGATACAGCTTCCAGTAATCGGGGATTGGTATCGGGTGATACAGCTTCCAGTAATCGGGGATCGGTATCAGTATCGGGTGATACAGCTTCCAGGGATCGGTATCGGTATCGGGTGATACAGCTTCCAGTAATCTGGGATCGGTGATCGGTATTGGGTGATACAGCTTCCAGTAATCGGGGATCGGTATCAGTATCGGGTGATACAGCTTCCAGTAATCGGGGATCGGTGATCGGTATTGGGTGATACAGCTTCCAGTAATCGGGGATCGGTGATCGGTATCGGGTGATACAGCTTCCAGTAATCTGGGATCGGTATCAGTATCGGGTGATACAGCTTCCAGTAATCGGGGATCGGTGATCGGTATCGGGTGATACAGCTTCCAGTAATCGGGGATCGGTGATCGGTATCGGGTGATACAGCTTCCAGTAATCGGGGATCGGTGATCGGTATTGGGTGATACAGCTTCCAGTAATCGGGGATCGGTGATCGGTATTGGGTGATACAGCTTCCAGTAATCGGGGATCAGTGATCAGTATCGGGTGATACAGCTTCCAGTAATCGGTGATCGGTATCGGGTGATACAGCTTCCTGTAATCGGGGATCGGTGATCAGTATCGGGTGATACAGCTTCCAGTAATCGGGGATCGGTATCAGTATCGGGTGATACAGCTTCCAGGGATCGGTATCGGTATCGGGTGATACAGCTTCCAGTAATCTGGGATCGGTGATCGGTATTGGGTGATACAGCTTCCAGTAATCGGGGATCGGTATCAGTATCGGGTGATACAGCTTCCAGTAATCGGGGATCGGTGATCGGTATCGGGTGATACAGCTTCCAGTAATCTGGGATCGGTATCAGTATCGGGTGATACAGCTTCCAGTAATCGGGGATCGGTGATCGGTATCGGGTGATACAGCTTCCAGTAATCGGGGATCGGTGATCGGTATTGGGTGATACAGCTTCCAGTAATCGGGGATCGGTGATCGGCCCCAAAAATCCTGATCGGATCACCACTAATTTACACTCATTCTCAAATGCTGTCAGAGGAATACAAATATTCATATTATAACAAGTATCAGATTCCTGACCTCAAGTATTCAATTCCAGAATTACAATCAATCTTCGATTTTTCCCAACCCTAGTTATAATTAAAGTCTGAAATATAATTTTGAGAGGTCTTGGAAAACTATGAATCACGATACGGCCAAATGTGATTATTAACCTGAAATAAATTATGCGCTGTATGTTTTAAAGTCAAAACACATTTTACAGTCTCGTGATTTCCATGTTTATTTGATGGTTTTTCTATTGTTTAGTGTAAGACATTTCAAAATAAGAGTCCCACTGCATTTCTGAAAGACATTACCACATTTAACACTTCTCTTTTTTTAAGATCTTAAATGTTGTAAGTTTGATGGTGTGTGTGTGTGTGTGTGTGTGTGTCAGATGGAGCGGTTGAGGAAGCGCAGTGGTAAACAGTGTCCCGGTGGAGGATCGGTGTCGGTGCGGGCGAGACCCGGCGAGCGGATCAGAGAGAGTCTGAGTCTGCTGAAGGACATGCGCTCGCTGCAGACCTCGCTGCGCTGGGACCACTGACGCCAGCGGGTTTAGCGGGACACTCGGCCCATGGCTCGAAACATGCCCGGGTCAAAGGTCGGCTCTAAAACATGCCCGGGTCAAAGGTCGGCTCTAAAACATGCCCGGGTCAAAGGTCGGCTCTAAAACATGCCCGGGTCAAAGGTCGGCTCTAAAACATGCCCATCTCAAAGATCAGCCCAGTGCCTAAAGATAGAGAATATTGCATTTTGCCTGAAAATGATTTTGATGATTTTTTGTTTTTGTTTTTTCACAACAATTTATTATTGAATTTTTTTTCACTACACTTTTTAGCATTTTTTTTCACAACATTTTTTTTTTATTTTCGCTAGTTTTTTATTTTTTACGAAAATTTTCACAACACATTTTTTTTAATGACAATTTCTTTTTTTACTGTACGATATTATAGTGAAATGGTTTAATAAATCATTTAATTGGGCATAAAGTATTAAAAATGTAATAAAAATTAAAAATATATATATATTTTTTACATGTAGCTATTTATTTTTAATATTTGTAAAAAAAAAAAATCCATTTTGTAATTGGCATAAAATTTGCTAAATTGTCATTAAAAAAAGTAATTTAATTGTCATTAAAAAAATTTTTTTTTTTTTTTTTTGGTCATGTGACCCGGACATGTTTTTGGCATTCACACTTTGATCTTTTTTGTTTGTTTTCTGATGTTTGTTTGATTTGTTTGGAACAGGTTTTGTCGTTCAGAATCTGTTCACATCAGTTATTCAGATTCGAATGAATGAAGATAAACAAAGCAGATGAAACTGTTTTCATTGGTATTTGTCACTTTTATCACATGAAGATGTTTTATTACGTGTTGAGAAATGTTTCCAGAGCAGAAAAAAGGACAGAACTAAAACCAAAAACATGCCCAGGTCAAAGGTCAGCCCCAAACCCAAAGAGAGAACATACTGCATTTTGCCTGAAAATTATTTTGACGTCATTGTCATGACAATTTTTAGTTTTTTTTTACTGTATGATATTATAGTGTAAATCATTTTTTTAATGTAAGTGGTAATAAAGGCCGTACAACATATTAAAAATGTAATAAAAATGTTAGAACATAATTATTTGTAATATTTGTAATATACATATATATATATATATATATATATATATATATATCTTTACATTTTTAGTATTTGTCATTTCATTACATAATTGGCATAAAAAGTGATAAATTATCAGTAAAATAATGTCATGATGCAGAGAATCTCCATGTTCCTAGTTTTAATTATGTAGAATATCATTTGTTATTTTATCCTTGTGTATTTTATTGGTCATGTGACTCGGACATGTTTTTGACGTTCACACTTTGATCTCTTTTTTGATTGTTTGTTTGTTTTCTGATGTTTGTTTGATTTGTTTGAAATCGTACAGAATCTGTTCACATCAGTGATTAAGATTCGAATGAATGAAGATAAACAAGCAGCCGAAACTCTGTTTTCATTGGTATTTGTCACTTTTATCACATGATGTTTTATTATGTGTTGAGAAATGTTTCAAATGAACTACAGCTTTTTCTACCTCAGATATTACCCAGAATTCCTGTGCAGCTCCTGCAGGACTGAATGTTTACTTGTTTTTCATGTTTAAAATGAATATTTCTTGACATTCCAAGAACCGGTTTTTGTTTGGTGTAATGTGTCCTGATAACACTTTACAATAAGGTTTCATTAGTTAACATGAAGCAAACAATACTTTCACTATATTTATTAACATTTCTATGATCAACAGTTTGTTAACATTAAACATTAAAGCTCTATGAACGAACATGAACATTTTGATTAACATAAACAATGGTTAATAAATGCAAATGTGAAATAAAAAATATTGCTCGTTTGTTAATGCATTAACTAATGAGACCTTATTGTAACGTGTCACCTTTGACTTTTACTATGTTCATTTTGTGTTATTTTCGTGATAGTGAAGGTGAGATTTGACCAGTTAAATGAATATTACAGATTTTTTTTAAAAACGTATAATGGATTTTATTTGAATTGAGCAGCGATTAGTTAAAGCTACAGTGTGTGTGAGTGTGTGTGTGTGTGTGTGTGTTCATACGCTGGTGCTCAGAATGACTTTAAAATGTTTGAAATATTTATTTTTACAGCACTGAATAAAAATCACATGAATGACGTGTTTTGACGGCTACACTGATGGAGGATTTGAAGAAATTTATTTACATGAAAAGTAGTTATTTATATTTTCATTCATAATCCTTAACTTCATGACACAAAAGACACAATCAACCTGTACGATATCTACACAAAAGTGTGTCTCCATACAGACCTTCAAAAAATACCGTTCAGCACTAAATTACTCTAGAAAACACTCAAACTGGAGACTGTAATAATATTATTACTATAATGTATAATAATATTTCAGTAACACTTTACAATAAGGTCTCATTTGTTGACATTAATGCTTTAGTTTACAACATCTGTTAATTACTGAAGAGGATTAGGGCTAAGCAATAAAAAAAAACTTTAAAAACTATCTTGAGATTAAAGTCATTATAATGCAAGATTAAACTTGTTAAATTTCAAAAAAGTTGAAATAAAATGTTGAGAATAAACTCATTAAATTTTGAGAAAGTTGTTTCAAGAAAAAAAAAATGTTGAGAATAAACTCGTTAAATTTTCAGAATAAAGTCGTGTTTCGAGAAAAAACTCGTAAAATTTTTAGAAAAAAGTTAAATAAAATGTTGAGAATAAACATTAAATTTGGAGGATAAAGTTGTTTTGAGAAAAAATTCAAAATAAAATGTTGAGAATATTCTCAATTTAATGAGTTAATGACCTTTTTCTCGAAATACGACTTTATTCTGAAAATTGAATGAGTTTATTCTCAACATTTTATTTTGATTTTTTTCCTTGAAACACGACTTTATTCTCACGACTTTCCACTTTTTTTCTCGAAACACGACTTTATTCTCCAAATTTAATGAGTTCAAAGTCGTGTTTTGAGAAAAAAAGTGGAAAGTCGTGAGAATAAAGTCATGTTTCAAGGAAAAAAATAAAAATAAAATGTTGAGAATAAACTCATTCAATTTTAAGAATAAAGTCGTGTTTCGAGAAAAAACTTGTTGAATTTCGAGAATAAAGGTCAAAATAAAATGTGTAGAATAAACTCATTACATTTTGAGTACCGTCACCTACAGTACAAACATGTACAAATACCAGAAAATGGAATTAAAGTGTGGATAAAAAGTAATCCTGTAGAAACGGATGTTATGTACACGACGCAAAAACCACTTATTGCACAAGAAAACAATAGAATCATATCTGTAATAATAATGATCAACATAAAATACAAGGGAGGAATAAGAAAATCTATAAGAAAAGATTTAAATTAAATAAAGGTGACTGCCAGCATGTTTTTTTTTAAACATTTTTTTTTTCCTTTGAAATACAGCAGAAATCGTAAGAAAAATGAAATGTTCAAAAGCCAGAAATCCATAACATTTCCTTACATTGAACGTTCACCTGTAACTTTAATAGCAGACTGATGGTTTATCGTAAATATCTAAAACACAAATGTCCAGTTTTTCCTCTCAGACTAGTTTAATGTTGAAGCAGAAGGTGTGTGAAGGATCTCTGGCTCTCTGAAACAGTAGTTTTACTCTCGTGTTTCGGGTTAAAGAGTCAGACTCGCAGTCATTTTACAGTCAAACATCAGTACAATTTCCCCAGAACGGACATATTTCATCTAAAATCAAGACAAAGAAGGAGATGGCGGGTACGAGCGGCCGAAATGTGTTTCCTCAGGCGGGTGTGTGGTGTCTCCCGTAGAGATGGAGTGAGAAGCTCAGCCGTCCACGACGAGCTGAGAGTAGAGCCGCTGCTGCGCTGTGTTGAAAGGAGCCAGTTGAGGTGGTTTGGGCATCTGGTAAGGATGCCTCCTGGACGCTCCCTAGGGAAGTGTTCCAGGCACGTCCAGCTGGGAGGACACCTCGGGGAAGACCCAGGACTAGATGGAGAGATTATATCTCCACACTGGCCTGGGAACGCCTCGGGATCCCCCAGTCAGAGCTGGTTAATGTGGCTCAGGAAAGAGAAGTTTGGGGTCCCCTGCTGGAGCTGCGGCCCCCGCGACCCGACCCCGGATAAGCGGATGAAGATGGACGGATGGATCAAGACAAAAACTTAAAAAACTTTTGCATTAAGAGGTTTTCAAGAACATCCATATTTTTGCACAATGACATTCATTTCATGACAATTAAACATTTAGACCCATATTAGGGAAGCTTATGAAAAACCAAAAAAGGAAATTGTAACTTTTTATCTCACAATGCTGACTTTTTATCTTAGAATTGCTTTATAAAAAGTCAGAATTGAGTGATATAAACTCGCAATTGTGAGAAATAAACTCAAAATTGACTTTTTTTCTAAGAATTGCATATTTATATCTCACAATTCTGACATTATAATACGCAATTGTGAGTTTATATCACGCAATTCTGACACACACACAAGGGCTTATTATTGTTACTAATTCTATAATAATAAAAAAAATTAAAATAACAGACAAAAATTATGTCAGGACGGGATGATTGGTCCTAAAAACAGGCTTTATCCCAGACAGCAACATAGTGTCGGCCCAGATCCGGCTCACATCCGGCACGCGTGGAATCCACATGAGGCCCGGATCTGGGATCTATGTTGCTGTCTGTGATTTCTCTAATGCAAAATATCATGTCTTTTATTCTTTTGATTTTAGGGTGAAATATGGTGGAGTTTTTGTGAAATTCACACTCCGTTGCAGGTTCATATCGGCGACCCGTGAGAGAGAAAGTAGTTTAAGCAAAGTCACATTTTTCATAAAACGACATCATCACCCTCTTCATTTTCCATTCCTTTGCAGATTTTGGCAAATGCACATACAGTCACACCTGTGCAAACACACATTTACACACTGCGAACAGATATTCCCATATATCCATGTAGTTTCAGAACTGTACACAGACAGGCTGAATGTTTTTACACATATATCTGGTTTACAGTCCCTCAGGAAGGCAACGCAAACATTTGTAAGGCAAGATCTATTTGACGCACACATTCTGCCATCCTGAGAAAGAAAAGTGTGAGGGCCGCGTAGCCCTTTAAAACACACGAGTGTATGTACAGAGAGTTTCAGAAGGCCGGTCCCAGCAGATCCGTGTGTTTCAGTCCCGTCGCTCTCCGTTCGCCTCACATTACAGAGGATTTGGCAATTCTGATTCTGATTCTGATTCTGATTTGGGGTTTCTGGAATGGAGAAATCGCCTGAGAGACGAAATCAGTTTAAAGGGGTCATATAATGGTACATGCACTTTTACAAGTTGATTGTACTGAAATGTGTGTTGGCAGTGCCTGTACTCAACCATCATACAATGATAAAAATCCATCCAGTGATTTTGTTTTAATCTCCTTATATGTTTTCCCCTGCCTCAAACTGAGCTGTTCGAAAGTACGCTGAGCACTGTCTATGAGCAGAATGGAGTCTAAGCGAAGTGGTGTTCTGTTCTTGGGTGTAATAAGGAACACAGCAGTCATTTTAATGTTCCTAAATCCGAACCGCTGACTCTATAACCCTATAACACACACAATCATTTAACCCTATAACACACACAATCATTTAACCCTATAATACACAATCATTTAACCCTATAACACACAATCATTTAACCCTATAACTCACAATCATTTAACCCTATAACACACACAATCATTTAACCCTATAATACACAATCATTTAACCCTATAACACACACAATCATTTAACCCTATAACACACACAATCATTTAACCCTATAACACACAATCATTTAACCCTATAACACACAATCATTTAACCCTATAACACACACAATCATTTAACCCTATAACTCACAATCATTTAACCCTATAACACACAATCATTTAACCCTTTAACACACAATCATTTAACCCTATAACACACAATCATTTAACCCTATAACACACACAATCATTTAACCCTATAACACACAATCATTTAACCCTATAACACACAATCATTTAACCCTATAACTCACACAATCATTTAACCCTATAACACACACAATCATTTAACCCTATAACACACACAATCATTTAACCCTATAACACACAATCATTTAACCCTATAACACACACAATCATTTAACCCTATAACACACAATCATTTAACCCTATAACTCACACAATCATTTAACCCTATAACTCACAATCATTTAACCCTATAACTCACACAATCATTTAACCCTATAACTCACACAATCATTTAACCCTATAACACACACAATCATTTAACCCTATAACACACACAATCATTTAACCCTATAACTCACACAATCATTTAACCCTATAACACACAATCATTTAACCCTATAACACACACAATCATTTAACCCTATAACACACACAATCATTTAACCCTATAACACACACAATCATTTAACCCTATAACTCACACAATCATTTAACCCTATAACTCACAATCATTTAACCCTATAACACACACAATCATTTAACCCTATAACTCACACAATCATTTAACCCTATAACTCACACAATCATTTAACCCTATAACTCACACAATCATTTAACCCTATAACTCACACAATCATTTAACCCTATAACTCACACAATCATTTAACCCTATAACACACAATCATTTAACCCTATAACTCACACAATCATTTAACCCTATAACACACACAATCATTTAACCCTATAACACACAATCATTTAACCCTATAACACACAATCATTTAACCTTATAACACACACAATCATTTAACCCTATAATACACAATCATTTAACCCTATAACACACAATCATTTAACCCTATAACACACAATCATTTAACCCTATAACACACACAATCATTTAACCCTATAATACACAATCATTTAACCCTATAATACACAATCATTTAACCCTATAACTCACAATCATTTAACCCTATAACACACACAATCATTTAACCCTATAATACACAATCATTTAACCCTATAACACACACAATCATTTAACCCTATAACACACACAATCATTTAACCCTATAACACACAATCATTTAACCCTATAACACACAATCATTTAACCCTATAACACACACAATCATTTAACCCTATAACTCACAATCATTTAACCCTATAACACACAATCATTTAACCCTTTAACACACAATCATTTAACCCTATAACACACACAATCATTTAACCCTATAACACACAATCATTTAACCCTATAACACACAATCATTTAACCCTATAACTCACACAATCATTTAACCCTATAACACACACAATCATTTAACCCTATAACACACACAATCATTTAACCATATAACACACAATCATTTAACCCTATAACACACACAATCATTTAACCCTATAACACACAATCATTTAACCCTATAACTCACACAATCATTTAACCCTATAACTCACAATCATTTAACCCTATAACTCACACAATCATTTAACCCTATAACTCACACAATCATTTAACCCTATAACACACACAATCATTTAACCCTATAACACACACAATCATTTAACCCTATAACTCACACAACCATTTAACCCTATAACACACAATCATTTAACCCTATAACACACACAATCATTTAACCCTATAACACACACAATCATTTAACCCTATAACACACACAATCATTTAACCCTATAACTCACACAATCATTTAACCCTATAACTCACAATCATTTAACCCTATAACACACACAATCATTTAACCCTATAACTCACACAATCATTTAACCCTATAACTCACACAATCATTTAACCCTATAACTCACACAATCATTTAACCCTATAACTCACACAATCATTTAACCCTATAACTCACACAATCATTTAACCCTATAACACACAATCATTTAACCCTATAACTCACACAATCATTTAACCCTATAACACACACAATCATTTAACCCTATAACACACAATCATTTAACCCTATAACACACAATCATTTAACCTTATAACACACACAATCATTTAACCCTATAATACACAATCATTTAACCCTATAACACACAATCATTTAACCCTATAACACACACAATCATTTAACCCTATAACACACAATCATTTAACCCTATAACTCACAATCATTTAACCCTATAACACACACAATCATTTAACCCTATAACACACAATAATTTAACCCTATAACACACACAATCATTTAACCCTATAACACACAATCATTTAACCCTATAACACACACAATCATTTAACCCTATAACACACAATCATTTAACCCTATAACACACAATCATTTAACCCTATAACACACAACCATTTAACCCTATAACACACACAATCATTTAACCCTATAACACACAATCATTTAACCCTATAACACACAACCATTTAACCCTATAACACACAATCATTTAACCCTATAACACACAATCATTTAACCCTATAACACACAACCATTTAACCCTATAACACACACAATCATTTAACCCTATAACACACAATCATTTAACCCTATAACACACACAATCATTTAACCCTATAACACACAATCATTTAACCCTATAACACACAATCATTTAACCCTATAACACACAACCATTTAACCCTATAACACACACAATCATTTAACCCAATAACACACAATCATTTAACCCTATAACACACAATCATTTAACCCTATAACACACACAATCATTTAACTCTATAACACACAATCATTTAACCCTATAACACACAACCATTTAACCCTATAACACACACAATCATTTAACCCAATAACACACAATCATTTAACCCTATAACACACAATCATTTAACCCTATAACACACACAATCATTTAACTCTATAACACACAATCATTTAACCCTATAACACACAATCATTTAACCCTATAACACACACAATCATTTAACTCTATAACACACAATCATTTAACCCTATAACACACACAATCATTTAACCCTATAACACACAATCATTTAACCCTATAACACACACAATCATTTAACCCTATAACACACAACCATTTAACCCTATAACACACACAATCATTTAACCCTATAACACACAACCATTTAACCCTATAACACACACAATCATTTAACCCAGTAACACACAATCATTTAACCCTATAACACACAATTATTTAACCCTATAACACACACAATCATTTAACCCTATAACACACAATCATTTAACCCTATAACTCACAATCATTTAACCCTATAACACACACAATCATTTAACCCTATAACACACAATAATTTAACCCTATAACACACACAATCATTTAACCCTATAACACACAATCATTTAACCCTATAACACACACAATCATTTAACCCTATAACACACAATCATTTAACCCTATAACACACAATCATTTAACCCTATAACACACAACCATTTAACCCTATAACACACACAATCATTTAACCCTATAACACACAATCATTTAACCCTATAACACACAACCATTTAACCCTATAACACACAATCATTTAACCCTATAACACACAATCATTTAACCCTATAACACACAACCATTTAACCCTATAACACACACAATCATTTAACCCTATAACACACAATCATTTAACCCTATAACACACACAATCATTTAACCCTATAACACACAATCATTTAACCCTATAACACACAATCATTTAACCCTATAACACACAACCATTTAACCCTATAACACACACAATCATTTAACCCAATAACACACAATCATTTAACCCTATAACACACAATCATTTAACCCTATAACACACACAATCATTTAACTCTATAACACACAATCATTTAACCCTATAACACACAACCATTTAACCCTATAACACACACAATCATTTAACCCAATAACACACAATCATTTAACCCTATAACACACAATCATTTAACCCTATAACACACACAATCATTTAACTCTATAACACACAATCATTTAACCCTATAACACACAATCATTTAACCCTATAACACACACAATCATTTAACCCTATAACACACAATCATTTAACCCTATAACACACACAATCATTTAACCCTATAACACACAATCATTTAACCCTATAACACACACAATCATTTAACCCTATAACACACAACCATTTAACCCTATAACACACACAATCATTTAACCCTATAACACACAACCATTTAACCCTATAACACACACAATCATTTAACCCAGTAACACACAATCATTTAACCCTATAACACACAATCATTTAACCCTATAACACACAATCATTTAACCCTATAACACACAATCATTTAACCCTATAACTCACACAATCATTTAACCCTATAACTCACAATCATTTAACCCTATAACACACACAATCATTTAACCCTATAACACACACAATCATTTAACCCTATAACACACAATCATTTAACCCTATAACTCACACAATCATTTAACCCTATAACACACACAATCATTTAACCCTATAACACACAATAATTTAACCCTATAACACACAATCATTTAACTCTATAACTCACAATCATTTAACCCTATAACACACAATCATTTAACCCTATAACACACACAATCATTTAACTCTATAACACACAATCATTTAACCCTATAACACACAATCATTTAACCCTATAACACACACAATCATTTAACCCTATAACACACAATCATTTAACCCTATAACACACACAATCATTTAACCCTATAACACACACAATCATTTAACCCAATAACACACAACCATTTAACCCTATAACACACAATCATTTAACCCTATAACACACACAATCATTTAACCCTATAACACACAACCATTTAACCCTATAACACACACAATCATTTAACCCTATAACACACAATCATTTAACCCTATAACACACACAGTCATTTAACCCTATAACACACAATCATTTAACCCTATAACACACAATCATTTAACCCTATAACACACAATCATTTAACCCTATAACACACACAATCATTTAACTCTATAACACACAATCATTTAACCCTATAACACACACAATCATTTAACCCTATAACACACAATCATTTAACCCTATAACACACACAATCATTTAACCCTATAACACACAATCATTTAACCCTATAACACACACAATCATTTAACCCTATAACACACAATCATTTAACCCTATAACACACACAATCATTTAACCCTATAACACACAATCATTTAACCCTATAACACACACAATCATTTAACCCTATAACACACAACCATTTAACCCTATAACACACACAATCATTTAACCCTATAACACACAACCATTTAACCCTATAACACACACAATCATTTAACCCAGTAACACACAATCATTTAACCCTATAACACACAATCATTTAACCCTATAACACACAATCATTTAACCCTATAACACACAATCATTTAACCCTATAACTCACACAATCATTTAACCCTATAACTCACAATCATTTAACCCTATAACACACACAATCATTTAACCCTATAACACACACAATCATTTAACCCTATAACACACAATCATTTAACCCTATAACTCACACAATCATTTAACCCTATAACACACACAATCATTTAACCCTATAACACACAATAATTTAACCCTATAACACACAATCATTTAACTCTATAACTCACAATCATTTAACCCTATAACACACAATCATTTAACCCTATAACACACACAATCATTTAACTCTATAACACACAATCATTTAACCCTATAACACACAATCATTTAACCCTATAACACACACAATCATTTAACCCTATAACACACAATCATTTAACCCTATAACACACACAATCATTTAACCCTATAACACACACAATCATTTAACCCAATAACACACAACCATTTAACCCTATAACACACAATCATTTAACCCTATAACACACACAATCATTTAACCCTATAACACACAACCATTTAACCCTATAACACACACAATCATTTAACCCTATAACACACAATCATTTAACCCTATAACACACACAGTCATTTAACCCTATAACACACAATCATTTAACCCTATAACACACAATCATTTAACCCTATAACACACAATCATTTAACCCTATAACACACACAATCATTTAACTCTATAACACACAATCATTTAACCCTATAACACACACAATCATTTAACCCTATAACACACACAATCATTTAACCCTATAACACACAATCATTTAACCCTATAACACACACAATCATTTAACCCTATAACACACAATCATTTAACCCTATAACACACACAATCATTTAACCCTATAACACACAACCATTTAACCCTATAACACACACAATCATTTAACCCAATAACACACAATCATTTAACCCTATAACACACAATCATTTAACCCTATAACACACACAATCATTTAACCCTATAACACACACAATCATTTAACCCTATAACACACACAATCATTTAACCCTATAACACACAACCATTTAACCCTATAACACACACAATCATTTAACCCAATAACACACAATCATTTAACCCTATAACTCACACAATCATTTAACCCAATAACACACAATCATTTAACCCTATAGCACACAACCATTTAACCCTATAACATACACAATCATTTAACCCAATAACACACAATCATTTAACCCTATAACACACAATCATTTAACCCTATAACACACAATCATTTAACCCTATAGCACACAACCATTTAACCCTATAACACACACAATCATTTAACCCTATAACACACAACCATTTAACCCTATAACACACAATCACTTAACCCTATAGCACACAATCATTTAACCCAATAACACACAATCATTTAACCCTATAACACACAATCATTTAACCCTATAACACACAATCATTTAACCCTATAACACACACAATCATTTAACCCTATAACTCACAATCATTTAACCCTATAACACACAATCATTTAACCCTTTAACACACAATCATTTAACCCTATAACACACAATCATTTAACCCTATAGCTCACAATCATTTAACCCTATAACACACACAATCATTTAACCCTATAACACACACAATCATTTAACCCTATAACACACAATCATTTAACCCTATAACACACACAATCATTTAACCCTATAACACACAATCATTTAACCCTATAACTCACACAATCATTTAACCCTATAACTCACAATCATTTAACCCTATAACACACACAATCATTTAACCCTATAACACACACAATCATTTAACCCTATAACACACACAATCATTTAACCCTATAACACACACAATCATTTAACCCTATAACTCACACAATCATTTAACCCTATAACACACAATCATTTAACCCTATAACACACACAATCATTTAACCCTAAAACACACACAATCATTTAACCCTATAACACACACAATCATTTAACCCTATAACTCACACAATCATTTAACCCTATAACTCACAATCATTTAACCCTATAGCACACAACCATTTAACCCTATAACACACACAATCATTTAACCCTATAACACACAACCATTTAACCCTATAACACACAATCATTTAACCCTATAACACACAATCATTTAACCCTATAACACACAATCATTTAACCCTATAACACACAATCATTTAACCCTATAACACACACAATCATTTAACCCTATAACACACAATCATTTAACCCTATAGCACACAACCATTTAACCCTATAACACACACAATCATTTAACCCTATAACACACAACCATTTAACCCTATAACTCACACAATCATTTAACCCAATAACACACAATCATTTAACCCTATAGCACACAATCATTTAACCCTATAACATACACAATCATTTAACCCAATAACACACAATCATTTAACCCTATAACACACAATCATTTAACCCTATAACACACAATCATTTAACCCTATAGCACACAACCATTTAACCCAATAACACACAATCATTTAACCCTATAGCACACAATCATTTAACCCTATAACACACAATCATTTAACCCTATAACACACAACCATTTAACCCTATAACACACACAATCATTTAACCCAATAACACACAATCATTTAACCCTATAGCACACAACCATTTAACCCTATAACATACACAATCATTTAACCCTATAACACACAATCATTTAACCCAATAACACACAATCATTTAACCCTATAGCACACAACCATTTAACCCTATAACATACACAATCATTTAACCCTATAACACACAACCATTTAACCCTATAACACACAATCATTTAACCCTATAACACACAATCATTTAACCCAATAACACACAATCATTTAACCCTATAACACACAACCATTTAACCCTATAACACACAACCATTTAACCCTATAACATACACAATCATTTAACCCTATAATACACAATCATTTAATCAAGCACACATACATTTTTTAACGAAAGTCTTCAGGTTTACTTATAGACAACTATAGGCAGGAGGGTTTGAGGTGGAGCTAAATCTGCAGGACAGTGGATGCTGAGGATGCCAGAGTAGCCCATCACTGCTTTAAATCATGCAGAACATAAGCTGACCCGACTCTCCTTTAAAACAACTTCATTTGAATTGTTTGTGTGTGTGTGTTTTTTTTTTTTTTACTTTTAGGACTGAAGAACATCTGGCAATGGGATGTCACGACTTCTTTTTCTGTTTGTTGAGAAAAAGCAACACCACATCAGTGATCACATCTTCTTTTAATCAGTTAGGGTACAACTGAACAAACTGTTTAGACGAATAAGAACATGATAGAACATGAACATGATAGAGACATGTACAGGGAAGAGCAAGACAATTATAATAATCATTAATAATATAATCATTATTTTCCAACGCAATATCAAATCTGTTTTCTGTATCATAGTTGACTGTATGGGATTCTGTGGCACTCATTTGTGTGGTTTCAGCAGCGGTGAATGGATGTAAATGTATTTTGATGATCCATTGTTTTTCATCTTTTTTATTTAATATATGCTATTTTATCAACTTTATGCTGTATCCTCCAATAAAGTGTTGTGCAATAAAGTATGGTGAATATGGTGTGAACGTGGTGTTTTGTACAGTGAATACAACATTTTACTAGGCTCATACGAGTTTATTTCATAATAAACAAAACAAAAATCCTACATCTATTAAAAATGGAAGCATGCACAATACTGATGTCAGAAATGTAAGGCACAAGATGAAATTTTGGCAAAAAATTTACAAAGTTTGTTGTCCATGATGACAATTAGATTGTACTGCCCTTCCACAGGGGTCCAGTAACACCCCTGGAAGAGCACACAAATGCACATTTCAAATGGCTATAACTCAAAGTATGGTTAGGACAAAATTGGCAGGACATCTGCTCTTGCTATGTTTACTAAATAATGTTGGACACAGTTTTCAGACATTTATGGAAAGGTGGCATAAAGGTTTTTTAAAAGTTCTCACACAAAAAAAAATAAAATTTCAGGCTGTCCCTCATATATGTCATAAATGTTTGCACAATAAACATATTTAGATATCAACCTGTCCATTAAAGACAGGTACTAAATGGTACTAAAAGGTTTCGTTACTAAAAACTTTCAACTACATTACCCATATATCTCTGTCATTCTATGAATGGAATGGGAAAACATGGCGCTGTTATTTGTAGTTCATTGTAGAGTGCACAAAATGCTTAGGTTAGGGTTGGGATCTCTGCAAAGGAGTATCTTCAGCAGGGGTAAAGTGCTTCTAACATTTACAGTGTATGATTAGGTATAATTTTAATCACATCTTTATTCCATTCTCCACCATTTGAAGTATTGGAATTAAAATAAATGTAACTAAAGTATAATGAATCCACACAATTTTGTAATCAACTTCCAATATTTAATGATATTTCATACTGTTTGCTATATACATATATAAGATATATATAAGCGCCATTTCCACTGCATCTGGATTTTGCTGTTTTTCCGAAATTCAAGCCAAAGATTCAAGCACATATTTTTACTCTCCATCCCCCACCCGAGATGTAGACATTACACTGCCTGTGCGCGAATTTTTTTAAAGCGTTTTTTTAAAGCGTACACACCATCATATTTACGACATACATGTAAAAACAAAATCACACGATTATTTCGGTACTCTTAAACTGATGCTTTGATTGATTCGTGACAACTCTGTCTTAGTGGCGTTTTGCGAACGGGCATCGTGGCGGCCATCTTTTCAGGTCCTGTCTGGGTGGGACTCATCTCTTCACGCTTAGAAATGATTTACACTGGGTACATTTTATACACAACAATTTGTACTTGAAGGTAAAACCAAGTTTTTGTGCATTTCTTAATGAGCTTATGTTTTTTATAAAAGCCCTTAAAGTGATGAAAAAGAAGAATTCAATAAATATTTTTTGTATTACAGAAGAATATGATTTAGAAAACAAAAAACACAAAAACCTAGCCCTATTTTTTTCTTGTTGTATTGTATTTCTTTTATGCACCTGTTCTGTATATTCTTATGCATTCTATAATGTAATTCTAATTTTTGCACACTGTCAATCGAAAGGGCAATATATATATATATATATATATATATATATATATATATATATATATATATATATATGTCACATGTTTTTAGAAACAATTTTTATTATTTATATTACAACGTATATTACAATCAATAAAACATTGTAATTTTTAAAGACACTTGAAAATGGCCAATGAGAATGTCTCCCATCAAAAATGTTATATATATATTTACGCTATATATACGCTTGTCATGTTTCACAGGTCCCTTTCGTCAGAAATTCTACGAAATTTTGCAAAGTATCTCGGCGAAAATTTAATCTCTGGACATCTGTGCATCTCTCTGGACAGTTTCATCTCTGTGACCAACCATCTCTGGACAATATCATCACTTCGACCAATACATTTACCTTACTTAATTCAAAAATACAATTTAATTATAAATTTAAATTAACATTAATTATTGTTCCTTCTTTTCATCCAACATCTCAGTAAGTATACATCACACTGTGTATTTTAATAATGTTTAATTGTAATTACATTTCAATATAAACGAAATGATCGGCCTGTAATAATTTTTACCGTTATAGATGCTTAAGACAAAGTTCATAATTCTTGCATGAGCCCATATATATATATTTTTTTCGAATAAACTATTTGCAATGTTATAATACATTTTGGACGAAAGTCTTTGAAATCTCTGCCGTTGTGGCTGAATGAAGAATTAAAAATTTAAGGCCTCCTTAAGGCACCTTGCACAAATTGGGAGTTTGAGCACCTGGGCACAGTTGCATGAAACGCCTTAATAACTTAATTATTTATATTTATAACTAGTGCTGTCAAAGTTAACGCATGCGATTACTTTTTGTCCAGTTTAACGCGTTAAAAATATTTTACGCAAATAACGCACTATTTTTTTTTTCTGTCATCCTTTAGCTAGTGTTACATTGATCATGTTCTTATTCCTTCAAATGGTTTTATACCATTCAAGTCCGACAAAACAGAAGAGAATGCGCTGTCTGTCAATGTCCTGACACACACGACGCAGAGACCGTGGTGCGCATGCGCAGTAGTAATTGGCAGTCGGCAACGGCAGGTCTTAAAGGCACAGCACCCAATTAAGCTGTCTGTCACCAGCGCAGTCTCATCCCAAGACGTCATATAACTGACGTCTTGGGACGTCTTTTGACCATACGTCAATATCCGCCTTTTTAGGGTACCCTTAAACGTCGGTTAGATGACGTTATCGGATCCTAACTCTACCCCAGACCTAAACCTACCCCTAAACCTACCCCGTCACCTAACTGATGTTAAAGGTAAAGCGTCAGTTGTATGACGTCCCAGGATCGTCTATAACCGACGTTTAAGGGTACCCTAAAAAGGCGGATATTGACGTATGGGCAAAAGACGTCCCAAGACGTCAGTTATATGACGTCTTGGGATGAGACTGTGTTACTGTCACTCAGGGTCAAACAAAGAACAAAAGGAACAGATAAAATTACTCACTGTTCTTAACTAAATAACTTTTGTAGCTGTAATAAGGAGTAATTTATTTTTAATTTATAAATTATGCAGTGCAGTGTTTGATCGCTTTATTCAATTTCTGTATATTTCCTACATGTTAGACAGGTAGGGTTATGGTTGGGGGGGGGGGGGGGGGGGGGTCATATTTATCAAGACATCCCTAGCTGTATTACTATCAGTGATACTGGCCTTCATTCATAAAAAGATGTCATTAAACAAGTACTTAAAATATACTGTCTTTATTTAGTCATTTTATGTTGTTTCTACATAAATCTTGAGATTAAATGTGAAATTATTAAATGATAAAATATATTAACGCATACAAACTTGAGCGTTTTTAATTGTGATCAATCGCAATTAATCACAGAAAAATATGTGATTAATCTAGTTAATTTTTTGGACCACTGACTGCACTATTAATAAGTAACCTAATATTAATTAATTAACCTAATATCATTACTTTTGTTTTGAATTAAAGTTATGTTACAGTTTTCGTTGTATGCGGAGGTGAGGCAGTGCATGGAGCGTGGAGTTTACCAAGAGAACGCTGACAGCGACCGCAAGAGAATTGTCAGGCGTTCTTCTAAGAAGTTCATTGTGCAGGGGAAGGAGAAAAAATATCATTGCCTTTTAATGTATTATTTTTTCTGTAATTTACAGTATCCTCTACGTTTGCTTATGATAAAACAATTAATTTTACATATTTTTTTCTTAAATAAATAACATGATTTAAATATTGTGTGTTGTGTTCACTCACATTACCTTTGTATGTCTCTAATACAGATGGACATCTTTATTTTAAAACTGCAAATGGGTCAAACCGTCTGGTTGTCATGGATGAGAAACAGAAGGAACGAGTCCTTCGGGACTGCCATGACAACCCAACTACAGGTGGGCATCAAGGGAGAACAAGGACATTTAATAAGATTGCAAGCGCATACTACTGGCAAGGCATCTTTTCGGACGTCACGAAATGGGTAAGATATTTGAAGACTCAAACTCCTGGCCCACGAGATGGTTTCATACAGCCCATCAAGTGTAAATAATTAACTCATGTTATGTAGAGGCCACGACATATTATATTTAGGCCACAAGATCATATATTCAACTACATACTTATGTCGTGGCCATGTGTGTTAAGTCGTGTCCTTAAGATCCTATGTTGAGTTTGAGACCCCTGATGTAGTTGTAGAAAATAATGTGTTTCTTTTGTTTGCAATGTTACAAACACCAAATGTTTTATATTTTAGATTGCCCACTGTCCACAGTGTCAGCTTAATGATACTATTAAAACAGTGGCTCCAGTGTTGCACCCTATCAAGGTCACTAAACCCTGGAGTGTCGTAGGAATGGATTTGATGGGACCATTTCCAACCAGTCCTCAGGGGAACATTTTTGTCCTTACAATGACTGACCTCTTCACCAAATGGGTTTTCGCCAAATCCCTGAAGTGTAAGACCGCAGTTGAGGTGGCTAAAGGGGTCTTACAAGCATTTAATGCATATGGACTGGTTGAAAGAATAATCACAGACCAGGGGAGGGAGTTTGTGAACCAGGTTATTATTATTTAGTTAAGAAGATTTTATTATTAAAATGTTTGTCTATATGTTATAAAAATCTACCATGCCTTGCATACCTTTTTGATAACAGCTAAATGAGGACATATTTAAGGTCTTGGGTGTGAAGCAGTGTGTCACGTCAGCTTATCACCCTCAGTCAAATGGACAGGATGAGAGGACTAATCAGACTATAAAGAGGGCATTGTCAAAGTACTGCAATGACTGGGACGAAAACCTGGAGGATGTGGTGCATGCCATCAACACCTCAAAGCAGGTGATTGGAACTATTTAAAAAAATAAATGATTATATGCAATTGATTATGTAAATGTAATTTGTTGAAACACTTTTTTTTAGGGCTCTACGAAGTATACACCATTCTTTTTGATGTTTAACCGGCACCCAATCACGCCAGAGGTCATCAACGCAAAGGTAGTATCTGAGACAGATTGCTTTGTAGCAGAGAATCCGGAGGTAAATGAAAATCTATTAAATAAATCTCAGGGGCTGGGGACACATTTGCAGCACCAATTATTTACTTAAAAATATTTTAAAGGACCTTGATGAGAATGACATGGTCCTTATTCCAAGAATTGTTGGTGGACAGAGCCCTAAAAAGAGAAACCACTTGATTTTGTGGGTATGTGTGGAGAAAAAAATACATTTTTGCTCAACAGTTGTTACTCTTTGTGGTTAAAGCGGTGTCTGTTTGTTTTGTAAAGGTCTTGGATGGTTTGTTGAATCATATTCGAGTGTACGACCCCACTGGCAACTACAAATCAATTTCTGAGATGGACCTGGCTATACTATGGTATTTTGTGCATTGTAAATGACACACAATTTATCTTTATTTACTAATGTACATTTCTTAATTTATTTTTTCTTTTGTACAAAAGCAATGCATTCCGAAATACTTGGGACGTGGGAAAATGGACTGTTGAGTACCCGGAACAGTGGAGGCTGGCTGACTCTAACAACTGTGGGGTTTGGGTTTGTATAGTAAGTTAAATAAATGCTTTTATTTTTTTTATTTTTTGTGTATTACATCTACATTGCTTTAACAACTGTGTTTATTGCATTAGATGGCAGAAATGGAGGTGAGGGACAAATGGACCTCTATGAAAAACGAGGTGATACAGGGAGAAGATCTGTGGTATCTGAGAAGATATCACGCATCATCAATGGCAGCATATGCTGTATAAAAGGTATGTGTAAAATGTGTGTCCTCATTCATATAAACCAACTTATAAGTTTAATAAGTCAAGTAAATTGATGATTTTTAAAATATAGGACTGTTGAGGAAAAGGAATTTGTGCTCTTGTCAGTGACACTGAAATTCAGGTACATATAAGATTTTACGAAATTAAAAATGTCTAGATATTGTTTGCTATACTAAATATTTTTTTCAGGAGTTGTTCCAAGGAATTGTGAAAGGCTCACTCAAACCTACGTGGAACAAATGGTGGCAAACGAAGACTGGGAAAATGTCAAAACCAAAGAGCTTTCACCCAGCCTTGTCAGCACATGTTGAGGAACTTCTAGGACACATTGACAACATTGTGTTTAAGCAAAAGAAGGAAAAAAAGCTTGAACATATCAACCTTGTAATGTGTGAACTGATTCCTGACGTACGCATTTTAAGGTATCATTTTGGTACAAATATATACTATTATAGTATATATTTTAATTAAGAAATGTAATCTTTTGTTGTTCAGATCAGCCTTTTAATACTGAGACGAACAGAAGGTTTCAGAGATATCTTATCTTGTGGAGTGTGTCATTAAAATGGCCTTGTAATGTCACAACATCCTAACAGTGAGTGATGTTACATAGCACAACAGACTTTGCGTGTGTACAAATGCACGTGCTACAGCATTTTATTGTGTTTTGCAAAAAAAAAGCTGCTCTTTTTCAGAGTACCACAGCCTCCTCGTCTCATGGTCTCAGGTGCCTCGGCACATCTCACCAGACTGCATCATCTAGGCCTCAGGATGCTTCCACAAAGAACTGACTGCACATACAATATGAATGACTTCAAACTACAGATTTGACTTTACATACAGCAAAATACACTGTATCTATTTGGGTCTCATTAGTTAATCCAGGATGGACCTAAAAAAAACTTTAACCTTACAGTTCATTAAACATTTTTAACACAGCTAACTGTGTTAACAACATTATTATTTTTTTAATCTTCACACTGTATAGCCAGAGAACTATCACAAAAGTATTTAAAAAATTAAGACACACTACATTATGTCTGTTTAAAGCTGCTTTGTATTGTTGTGTATTTTAAAAAGCTATATAAATGTCCAAAAATGATGTGCATTTTGCTTGTAGTTTTGTGTTAATAAAAATTAAATCCATTATATCTCATAATTCAGTTGTTCATTTTGTACTGTATTGTGTAATTTAATCAAAATGTTATATTTTATAGCCTGTAAGTTTTGGTTCACTCATTTTATTGCATTGAATGTTATTCTATTGTATGATTTTCTGTTTTAAGAAATAATTATGACATAAATCATATGAATTAGTACACAAAATGACATGCATGTAATTTAAAAAAATATATATTATGCCTTAATGCTTAATAACAAATAAATTAACGTCGCAAAACCTGAAAATGCAATTTGTTTCATTAATCAGGATAAAAATACAAGATTATTATATGAATTAAGGGGTTTGATAATGATTACATTAAGATTTGTGATTCCGTAATTTTATTACACTGTTCTGTAATCAAGGCTAGACATCCAATTAATATTTATACTAAGTACACACAAAACATAGCTAAGTTAACATTCTGTCATTTGTTTAAATGGATAAACAGTCAATAAGAAAAATAGTAATAAACACAACTTAACATTATTAACTTACATGGTTCTATTAATAACAACATTTTTACTACATATTGCGCTGATTATTACTATAAAAATAATGACATAATTATAATTGCATTTCGAATCGCTGTGAATACGGTAAGGCAGTGTAAGCTCAGGTAAACCTCAGCTAGCACGATCATCGGATAGCTGTATGCTATGCTACTATGTAAGCTAACTAAAAAAACACTAAGAACGAGAAATGTTTAAATTTACAATCAATAGCTTCGGTTATATACTAGTATATGAAACATATCAGTTAAAAAACATTAATGACTCGTTATAACGTAATTCAACCGACTTCTATAATAAAGTGATTGTGTCTGATTTGTAACCAGGCACTAAAGCGATTACCCATAAAACGTGCTTTGAACCAATCGTATTGCTTGGGTCCTAAGGTGGGACCCATCTCTTCGGTGGGACTCATCTCTTCACCACACCGGAATCAGAGAGCGCGTTCACACACAACCCGTGTATGTTCCGGAAAGACGCGTGACGTTGGATGTGTAAGGTACGCGTCGAAAAGCGGAAGTGTTTGCATTGCTTTGAATAACATTGCAGCTGATCAGGCATTAGATGTTATTGCTGTTCAAACTTTGTTGTTTATGTACAAAATGTTTCGCCTTAAGTTTATTTATGATCTGCGCTTTCGATCTCGAGAAACCACGCTCGATCATTTTTTTTTTCGGATTCGGTCGTACACTAACGCATCACGTACCGTTCCACAAAGCTGGCGAACGATCTCAGCTTCGGCACGGATTGCAAGGAGCTCTCGGGTCTCTACTTCAGTCCAGTTTGCAGACATTTTTTCGTTCTTTCTTGTATCGATGACGAACACAAACTTTCTTCTAGAGTAACTGAGTCGCACGATAACTACGTCATTGCAAAGGCTCGTGCATCATCACTACGACACACCCCTTAAACGGCATTGGTTCTGGCTTTTGTTCACACAGCGCGCGTTCCGGGTCTGAACACGGCAATGTTCAGGGCCGTGCACAGACCTTTTGAGGGGCATGTGCTGAAACTGAAAAAGGGCACACCCCCTCCCTTTCTTTATAACAAGATTATTTAGTAAGCTTACATAAAAGGAATAAATGGTTACATCTTCCTGACAAATTCAATAACACAAAAGGTAGAGCAATGAGAATTTAAAATTACATTTTAAAATATATTCAAATAGAGGGAATGCATTAACGTCACTTTCCCGCCGGAACACGCCCCCTCAGCCGGACTGAGTGGCAGAAGAGCAGCTGCGTGACTGGATTTAATGGGGGAAACTGCGAAAACGCAAGTAAAACAAACGATTATCAGTTTAAACTAAAGATTGGACTTAATATAGTGTTCCTTACAACTTACTAAAGATCCAGTGATCCATGGATATTGACATGCAGCCAGGAATCGTGTTTCCTGACATTTATATGTGCCTGATTTCGACACCGGGGAAATACATACAGCAAATTTGCCTGTGAACGCTTTATATAAATACAATATAGGCAGGTCTAAATCCAGGTGATCACTTATATCAATGTTATATATATCATCATATCGTCTAGACTTAAAACTTGTATAGTTTTTTGTCAGTGTTTATTTAAAAATGTCAAATTATACAGAATATACAGTGGTAAATATTTGATTGATGAGTTGTCACTGCAATATATAACAATACAATATATAGAGAATGATTTTACCACTAAATTCAGCATATTGACACAAAAATGATAACTGCAAATCCACCTTTCGCTGCCTGGAGTCCAGTTGTTTCTATGAATTGCAGCGATCTATTTGCTTCTCTGTTCTGTTGCTTTCGGTAGTCTGTAAAAATATACCTCATATTTCTTGTCAAATCTAGTTGTACAGTCAGTCTCAAAGCTCTTTCCCGTTTTAGACGCGTTTTGTGTGTTTTTCCGCAGCATTCACACTGAAAACCATTGCTGCCGCTCAGTGTTTTTGCCACTTGTGGGCGTAACCGCAGTCACTCCGGCCAACGGTGACGTCACGTGCATACCCTCTATAGAAAACAGTTATTTTAAATTGTAAAAATATTTCACAATATATTAGGCTACTGTTTTTGCTGTATTTTGGATCAAATAAATTAAGCCTTGCAATGAATTAAATCATGAATTACATTCTGCATGATAAAATATAAAGATTTCACAGTGATGTTCTGTAATGTTATTTTTTAGTTACTACTACAACATTACTGTTGTAAAACCATGTTTTACATTTTATACACGTGAGTACAAGCAGAAAGTATACTAGCCTATAGATTAAAAAATTAGCTAGATAGCGAATACGTGCATATTAAGCCTTGAATGAACCATAATTTAATAGTATTACCATAACATGATTAGCCTAAATGTTAATAAATTAAGTGTATCAGCAATCATAAATCAAAGAAGAATATTTATTAAGAAATACATATATGTTACCTAGGTGAAGAGGATCACTCGTCGCTTTGTGTAAGTTCCAGTACGAAACAGCACCTGTTATGATTTTCTGATGGTAAAAACAAATTATATGTTGTTTTATTACTTATCAATATATAGTTTTTGACCAGAGAATGTGTGCAAATGTGCATTCTTTTTGTCCGTCATTAAAACTGCCGTCATCACATTACATTTTCATCAACAGGTTACAAACTAGTTTGTAGCGTTAGCTATAGGCGGGGCGCTCATTTTTTTCGGTTGTAAAATACATTTGGACAAAATTGAATTTTATAAAAGATGAAATCAAATAAATAAAATATGAGTCTTTATAGACATAGTGTTTAGTAGTACTTATTCAAACAACAAGATATTTATTTACCCTTCCCAAAACTTCGTTCAGCTGCTGTCTACTGTGCGGCTGCTGTGGAACTTCAGTTGATTCAGTGAATATAGAGGGGGCGGAGTTATCAGCTTACTGACAGCTTGAGGATCGAATAAGATTTACACAAGCTCGTTTTAAGAACTTTCATTGGCTAAATATTTGTAAAACAGACAGACAGGCGTAAAGGGTGACCAATAGCATTGATTAAAAATAAAAAAAAAACACCACCAAAAAAAGGGCACTTCGGAGTGTAAGGGCAAAAAGGGCATGTGCTCTGCACAGGTTGAGCCCTACCTGTGCACGTGCCTGGCAATGTTACTAGGTCCCCAACCCGGCATCAATCCCGGGTCGTGTTTGCGTTCACACAGAAGGCACTCTGGCAATTTGCCGGCAATTTGCCGGGTTCAAAGCGCTGTGTGAATGGGGCTATTCACTGCAAACGCATCATATGATAAAGCACTATAGCACGCGCTGCTCCTGCACTGCAAACGGAGTAGGCAATGTGTGAAACGGGCGTTAGATCCACCTACAGTTATTAGAAACTTAGATGTGTTTAAGAACTCTTTTTTTCGTACAACAGCAGCACTCATCTTGTTTGTTTATAGTGGATGCGGATGAACAGTCGTAAACCGGAAACTGATATGCCGACTTCTGACAATAGCGGAAGTTCGAAACTACGCTTGTGCACGTAGCCTATTGTGTAGCAGTGTTGCAGTCGAGACCAGCTCACTCGAGTCCGAGTCGAGACGAGACCAGAGAGGTTGGATTACCTAATTTACTTTTATTAGAGTGACATTGGTTTAAAAAATATTATCAGCTAAGGGTAAAAAGGCCACATTGTAGGTGGTGTTAATGTAATTTTATTACAATTATGACTTGTCACATGTCAGTATTAAGTGCTCTTGTCCACATAACATCATTGTACCACTGTATACATCCACATAACATTTCTAAGCTAATAACTCATATGATCCAGGAGAACTGTGTTAATCTCAAGTCATGCGCAGTTACGCACAAGAAAATCACCAATCATTGGATGTGTCAATCAAACATCAATTTAAAGAAATATTAACATACAGTAATTATCATGAAACATATTTTGAATTGGACTCGAGTGGATTCGGGAATCTGTCCGAGTCCTAATATGTTCGAGTACGAGTCAATACCAAGTCAAAATACACACGAGTCCATGACAAGTTTTAACACCATTAAAATATGGTCTGGAGTCCGAGTCCGAGTCTGGAGCACTACAACACTGAGTGTGGCTATAAACTACTTACATGTAAGTATTTGTAGATCGCTTTGAAAAACTCATCTGCTAAATTATTAAATGTAACTATAAACATGATTCTGAGTTTTCGAGCTGAGTTCATTCCTGCATCCTCGCCTGTGCTTCCACAGTTCAGATATCGATCTACTGTGTGCAGAATTATTAGGCAAGTGAGTATTTTGACCATATCATCATTTTTATGCATGTTTTCCAACTCCAAGCTGTATAAACTTGAATGCTTATTGGATTTCAGCATTTCAGGTGATGTGTTTGTGTGTAATGAGGGAGGCTGTGGCCTAAGGAGATCAACACACTATATCAAGCTGTGCATAATTATTAGGCAGCTTCTTTTCCTCAGGCAAAATGGGCCAAAAAAGAGATTTAACTGACTCCGAAAAGTCAAAAATTCTTTCAGAAAGTCTTTCAGAGGGATGCAGCACTCGTGAAATTGCTCAGATATTGGGGCGTGATCACAGAACCATCAAACGTTTTGTAACAAATACTCAACAGAGTCACAAGAAACATGTTGAGAAAAACCCCGCAAATGAACTGCCAAAGATTTGAGAAGAATGAAACGTGAATCTGCCAGGGACCCATGATCCTCCAGTGCTGTCGTACTCCAGAACTGAACCCACTGGAGTGCCCAGAAGCACAAGGTGTTCAGTGCTCAAAGACATGGCCACGGTGAGACGGCTGAAATACACCACCACTGAACAACAAACATAAGCTGAAACGTTAAGACTGGGCCAGGAAATATCTGAAGACAGATTTTTGAAAGGTTTTATGGACTGATGAGATGAGAGTGACTCTTGAGGGATCAGATGGATGGGCCGTGGCTGGGTCAGTGATGGCACAGAGCTCCACTGACTCAGGTGAGGTGGGGTGATGGTATGGGCTGCTATTATTAAAGATCAGATAGTTGGACCTTTTCGGGTTGAAGATGGACTCAAAATGAACTCAAAACCTACTGCCAGTTTTTAGAAGATGCTTTCTTCAAGCGGTGGTACAGGAAAAGTCTGCATCTTTCAAGAAGACCATGATTTTTATGCAGTACAATGATCCATCGCATGCATCGAAGTCCTCCACTGTGTGGCGGGCCAGTAAAGGCCTTAAATGGCGCTTTTCCACTGCATGGTACGGTACGGTTCGGTTCGGTACGGCACGCTTTGGCGCGGAACGGTTCGGCTCGCTTCGCTTTTCCACTGCGTGGTACGACTCGACTCGGTACGGCACGGCTCGGTTCGCTTTAGCTCGGTTGCTTTTCCACCGCAGTTAGTACCCCTTCAAAGTGAGTGGGACTGATCGTTATTTGCGCCGCCTCTACTGCCATGACATCATCGTAAACGCGCCACATTTCAAACGCACAACACTGGAGCCTATCGAGGGGATGGTGTTCCTGATTCTCGGCATGTGGATGTTTTTAACTGCAAGACGGAGAAATGTGTTTAAAATGAGGCTGATGGCAGAAAAACAAAATACTGCTGGTTATTTAAATCTAGCGGGTTTAGTGTCTCGTGTCGCAAATCCAATGACGCTGGTAGTGACGATTCTGTCTGACCAATCAGTGATCTGCAGTGTTTTTACGTCACATTTTAGTACCGGTACGGTATGCTTGGAACCTCAACAGACCAGGTACCATTTAAAGCGAGCCGAAGCGAGCCGTACCGTACCGTACCATGCAGTGGAAAAGCACCACAAGTGAGCCGTACCGAACCGAACCGTACCATGCAGTGGAAAAGCGCCAAAGCCTGCCGTACCGAACCGTACCGTACCATGCAGTGGAAAAGCGCAGAAAGATGACAGAATAATGACATGGCCCCTTCCTCGCCTGATTTAAACCCTACTGAGAACTTGCCCTTCTTAAATGGGAGATTTACGGTGACGGAGAACAGGACAGCTCTCTGAACAGTGTATGGGAGTAGAGCGCGAAGCATTTGTTTTGAGAATAATGGCTGGCTGATGAAGTTATTGGCTGGCTAGCCGGCTCAGCCAAAACCTAAAGGGCTGCTGCAGCCGCCAAACTTTTCATAGCTGCAAATGGCTGAAGCTGCCACTTCATGTCTACAGATGTCTATGTCATACTGATTTACTAGTTCTCAATATTTCCTAAATGTGTATTTCGGACTTTTTTTCACCACAAGTCTGAAAGAAGACATGTTATTGAAGACAAATATCCAAAAATCTCAAATTTGACCAGTTTGAATTAGCAATGTGGGAACGGTGGTTTGTTACTGCAGTAATATCACATTCAGTGCTATAAATCTCTCCGTTCCAGAATATCTGGTTCATAACATCAATCTTTGATTCAGGTGTTTGTGCAACCGTGCCCTGAAGATTTAATAAAAGTCTGGGTAGGCCTAAGTTAAAAAAAAAAGTAAGTAGGAATTAGGAAAGTATGTGAGAAGTGAGATCAAAATTACCTTGCTTGCTTCTTTCCACCATTTCACCTCAGTGCGAGAAAAAAATGCATCGCTTCTTCTGTACGGAAAACGAGCAATTTTAATTAGTGATCGACCGATATTGATTTTTTATAACCGATACCGATTATTTGCATGTTTATGTGCCCGATAACCGATATGAAGAACCGATATTTATTTACTGTTATACTTCTGTTTTTGACACAATTATTACAGCACAAATGAACTGAACAAACCATTTTATTTAAAACAATCACTCCCTCCTATATAATATATATATATATATATATATATATATATATATATATATATATAATATATAATATAATCACTCCCTCCTATATAATATATAAATATAAAACTTTATATTTATACACAAATAAATAGAGGGGTCTGAGTCCAAAAAATAAAGTGCCTTTGTTTAAAAATAAAAGCTTTGATGAGGTAAAAAATAAAGCACAAAAATTATTCTAACATACTGGGGGGAAAAATCTAAATTACATGAATTTTAGTAGCTATTTTAGTAGTGTAACTTAATACTCCCAGTTAAGCAGAACTAGGTTGTAGTGTAGAAAACAGAGTATTTCAGCATTCTGCTCTGTAAGCCTGCTTCGTTTGTTTTCATAAATGGTAAATAAATCAAATTACAATAAAAATATTTATATTATTACATTATATAATTTATATCTAAATTATACGTATAATTTACAAGCATCAGCAGCAACAATGTTAACAATAGGCAAAATAAATGCTAAAAGTCAAATGTTTTCATATGGAGAAAATAATTGACAGGGGAGTCATATCACCTTTGCAGAAATGTAATTCATTTTAAACAGTTTTAGAAGGTTTATGTGCCGTTTAATAGGTTTAAACTAAGAGTGAGGAATAATTCACTGGATAATATTAATTCACTGAATAATATTAGCTAGAATATAACATTGTCAGGAAAGTAACAAACAAAACAGCATATACATCATTGCATTTTCCAACTAGTATGTTATTAATTATTAATAATATTTTTGTAGGTCTAGATCATGAAATGCTTTCTGACAAAGTGCTGTTTATCTATGCATTTTCACAGAACTATAACTTAGGCTACTCAACCGCGATCGCGCGTGCAGATAATAAATAATTAATTTCCACAAAGCGGTATAGATGTGTATTAGCGAAATAATTGCTATAGTAAATGATAATATAATCTAGGGAGTTTAAACAAGATCATCTTGTCAAAAGTTTCATTCAGTGGCCGTGCTTGAGCATTCCTGATCATCAACCCAGTGAGTGCTCAGCAATATGAACAAACTTTTTTTCGAGACTAATGGTGAGCAAATACAACAGATAAACAATTAAATTCAGCGCTTTTATGTTCAACATGCACTCATTCATGTCTGTTTTATTTAATTCATGTAAAGTTACGTCTTTATTGGGGCAGGACATGACGGATTACGCTACGTGACTCCATGAGTTCGTCTCAATTTTTTAGAACCAAGCTGCATAAACTATATCAGGCATTTATGTCTCAAACATCATTTCTGCATGCCTGTTATGTTAAATAAAGTTAAATAATTAAAGCAAAGCAAGTAGAACATATACTTTACGTGTGCACAGAGTGGTTGTTGACTGATCTCCTCAGACACGGGCTGCAATGGCGGAATTCTCAAAACGGCCACAAGATGACGCCGTTTATCGGCAAATCCGATATTACAAAACCGATACCCGATTATGGGAAAATGCTTAAATATCGGGAAAAATATCGGTAAACCGATACATCGGTCGATCACTAATTTTAATTGGTCGTCAATTCACTGTGAGTCTGTGTATCGAAACAACGAGCACAAGACTGTGCTGTTATGAATCCAGTGGGAAAATAGATCTCGTGTATTGTTTATATATTTCGTGTGTGTATGTCTCTATGTGATAGAATTATTATTTGATGCAAATAATTCTAGCCGGCTCAGCCAAACTCTATCAGATGGCGGCTCAATTTGGCTTACGAAATTATTGGCTGGCAACGGCTGAAATTCTAAATGGAGCAAATGGCGGCGCCTGGCGGAGGCTTCGGGGTCTATATATGGGAGGCTGTGGAGCTGCTGCACAAAAAGTTGATCACCAACAGATCAAGAAACTGACAGACTCATGAAGGGAAGGCTTATAACTGTTATTGAAAAGAAGGGTGGCTATATTGGTCACTGATTTTTTTTTGTCAGAAATGTTTATTTGTAAATTGAGTTTGTTTGTTTATTATTCTCACTTTAACAGATGAAAATAAACAATTGAGATGGGAAAATTTTCATTTTGCTGCATAATAATTCTGCACACTAAGAGTTGCCCAATAATTGTGCACACAGATATTCTCCTAAGAAAGCAAAAACCTCACTTTTACTTCCTTAAATATTGAGGTTTATTAACATTTTGGATTGACGCCAAAAAAAGACGCGAGTGCTTAACGCAAAAAACAACAACATAATTTACCACTTTATTTACAAAATATTAATCTCTAACGCGCGTTCACGCAACAACGTCTGCTCACACGCATGCGCCGTGGTGCTCTCATGAACGCGCGTCTCTGAAAGTGAAAGTAAATTCTCCTGTCGCCCAGTGTTGCCAGATGTACGATAATTATCGTATTTGTACGATATTTTTGACCTCTGTACGATGTACGATCAATAATGAAAAAAATCCCATAATGTACGATAATTTCAGAGTTTTCAGTCGTTCGTCCAAACACACATCCTACCGCTTCTCTCTCTGACCCAGAATCATTTTGCAGGCTCGCCTGCCTGCACGCAAGCACGTATACACACACACACACACACACACACACTTACACACACAGGCACCACACGGCGTCGTCCGGCCCCCCCGTCAACAAAACCAAACAATCCACCCTACATGTGGGGATAAATAGCTGTATTCTGCACGGTTACGTCGTGTACGATCATTTTCTTCCAAATACGATAATTTTGAACTACTGGTACGATAATTGGACATTTCCAATCTGGCAACACTGCTGTCGCCATTTTAAGCAGGAAAAATACGAATGCGACACGGGAAAAACAGAGCATCAAAGTGTTTTATCAACGTTTAAGAAGGAATATCCGTGTATCTTTATAATGTTAAAGCTGGAGGATTCGAGATCCTGTATCTTGTAAAAGTTTGATCAAGGTGAGTTCATGTGTGACTTTCTCATATTAATATGAATCTCTGGAGGACATTTTACGTGATTGTTTGTTTGATATAAAATATTTGATTACGGGTTTCTTTCACTTCAAGGTTTTACAACACTTTTTTGTTTGGTGATGTCTGTGATTCTTCAGAAGTTTAACAGCATATAAATATAGGCCAAATCACACCTCACAGACAAACGGCTTCTTTAAACCGGATCAGAGTCTGTCGATGCGGGTCGCGGTTTGTTTTCTTTTCACCCGAACATGTTCAATCCGCGTTTCTCGGTGTCCGTTATTTTTCATAAATTCTAAATCCAACGGCCGACTTGTTTGTGTGTGTTTGTCTGTGCGGTGTAATTATGAGCGCGAGTTAACGCAGTCACAGCCAGTGGCGCAGATAGGATTTTTTAACTGGGGAGGACCAAGCGGTCAGCAAATTATTTAAACTCAATTCGTTATTTTGCCTAATTTGGGCTTTAACTAGTGCTCAAGTAGTTACTTTGCCTAATTTGGGCTAATGATTTGCACTAAAAAGCCATTGGGGGATTCTTATTTGAAATCATGGATAAACAACAATGAACAAAGGCCTACTTGATCACCACTAGCAATGCATGATCAGACTGTTATTTGACTAGTATGTCAATCACCCACCAAAACTTCATGTCTTCAGCAAAGTATTTTTTTGTGGCTGCCCTCCTGCAGATCCTTGACTGACTAGGGCCCAGTGGCGGAGCTAGACTTTTAAAACAGGGGTGGCAAGGTATTATTTTGGGGGGTCAATATACAAAGTGTTCAATTACAGTAAAAATTTATTATTTTCCACAAAATGTATATAGGTTGTTTGGGTTGGTTGGTTGGGGAAAATTGACAGACACAAACACTTAAAGGAGTCATGGTGTTCATTTGTTTCTTTTAATGGCTGCAGTGAATATATTAACTGCATTTTATAAATTATTTAAAATTATAATAAAAAAAAAATAAAATTATTAAAGCATTAACACACAAACCACCGTTTGTGTTATAACAAAAAAGCAAGCAGATACTGCGTGCATGGTTTGGCATGACTGCGCGCGCGCTCCCTTAATAATTCCTAAAAAGCTGACATCAGTTCATCGCGATCTCACACATCTCTGTTATTATCAATAAAGATGACTGCACTATGAATCTTTCATAATATATATACTTTGTTTGTTATAATTAGAGGATTTGCCAGCATACAGAATTCAGCTCTGAACAAAAAGTCAGTTTTGAGCGGTGAGGGGAGTCTATCGTAAATGCTTCTGATTGGCCAGTGCGTTCAAGAAAACAACACATATGTCTGTGATTGGCTACATCGCTCAACGCTGCAAACATGTTAGAAATAGAAACTCTGGCGTGTAAATCGTTTCTATGTTGTTTTAGTTGTTCTTGTTGCTTTTCTGCAACAGATTACTAAAAATGTATTAGTTTTTATGTTTTATTCATAGATTTTTCTAGTTTGCGGGAGTCCGCGAATCGTTTTACTCTCCCGCAACGCGCACACACACAAAGTGAGTGCATTACCGCCCGCGCTCGCACTCGCACAAGTGTTTGTTTGTGTGTGAGTGTGTGCGCACTCATTGGGGTAAACGCGCAAACACAGACAGAAAAGACATGCCATCGTGGAAATAAGATAAATAACATATTACTTAAGGGCTATTTAGTTTGTTTAATAAAATAACAAATTGTAATCTGGCGCTATAAAGAAAATCAAATCAAATTTACTTGACCTTCAAGGGGGGCGGGGCGAGCCGTTAGGAGGGCGGGGCGCCCCCCTTATATAATGGTAGGGGAAACACTGTGTTATGTTAAGTGCTAATAAATTGTATGTCTACACAAACTTACTTCAGTACTTCTGTACATCTCTACAGTCACATCTACTATCTCCACGGTGGTTTTATTAAGATTAGTTCAATATGCTGCATTACACGTGTCAATATGAATAAGCCTATATACCTAATGTTTGGGATTGTTGCTGAACATTTGCTAACGACATGTTTTAAGCATCTTCACGCAGGCATGACAGTCAGTCAGTTTCACGAGACTAGTAATGCTCATTTAAGTATTAATGCTAAGCACTACAGTGCAACGTCTCCCTTACTTCCCGTTAAAACAGTACTTCGTTTAATTTAATACCAATAAAAGCCGTACATACCAGCAAAACGCTCTTCATCGATCCTGTGTGTGCTGCCGCGTTATGTTTTGTTTTGGAGCCGTTTGGAGCACGAAGGAGGAGCTGCGTGTCAGCTTAACCAATGAAAAGTGTAGCAGCAACAGCACGCGCTGCACGCTTGTGCGTGCTGCGTAAGATGCATTGAGATTTGGGAAATGTTCGTAAAAATCAAACAGTGTAATGTTTTCAGCGGGGTGGCAACAGGGGTGGCAAGGACTTCGTCTGGGGTGGCAATTGCCACCCCAACTAGCCCTCTGGCTCCGCCACTGCTAGGGCCTGCCTTACTGTCATCAGAAACTGCCTGCAGGCCAGGAGGACAACATTTTAACCCCTTAAAATTCCTGCAATATTAGCCTAAAACGCCTAAAAAAAGGCATACCCAAATTAAATTGCATGCTGTTCTTGAACCATTTGGAGTATATGCATGCTTTTGGTCTCTTTTGAAAGGTGACACTCAGAGGTTTGTTCCTAAACAGTCAGGATCACTGTAAGCCTTACTGGTATTGAGTAATACAACTTTGAACACACTGAAAAAGGACCAAAAAAAATCTGCCTACATTTTTGTTGTTGTAAACAGCTGCCTGCAGATAACTACATCTGGGAGCTATAAGCTGGAAAACACAATGGGATCACAGCATGAAGCCTTACCAAACCCAGTTTAAAATTTGATATTAATACCTTAGAAAATGAGTGTTTTACACATGTTTATCTAAGTTTATGTCTAGGCGCTTCCCCAAAAAAGGCCACATGGAGACTCCAAATGACCCTTTGTAACCATATACACATAAAATGCTGCTTTTCTTCAATGCTTTACTCTACAGTCATAATTTTGGGCTCTAATGAAAGGTTACACTTAGAGCTATTATATTCCTTATCCAGATTCACTGTCAATAATTGCTGACACATAGTAACTGAAGCATAAACACATTATAGTGTTTTTTTTTTCAATTCTTGAAACCAAACTTTCTACAAATAAAGATACAAAACAAGTACTATGGTACTAAAACACTTTAATATTAGAAGTCACACACACACATATATATATATAACAAACTGAACATAAATATATATTATATATATATATATATATATATATATATATATACATACACAAACACACGTATGTGTATGTATTTCAAACTATTTACAAATTATATTTTTCAGAATCCAAGAAAAATAATAAAGATAAAAAAATTAAAAGATTTAAAAAAGTGCCTTATACCACTTCTGGGTCTTGTGGATGACTTTGTAGTAACTTATTAGGGCATGAGATCCACTCCACTCCACCCATGATGTACCTGTTTGGACATAAAAACGACATGATTTTCAGATGATGGTCTGTGATATAAAAAAAAAAACAAATAAATAAGTAATTTACAAAACATTAACATTGTTTCTGTATTCACAAGCATATAAACAGAAACACAAACATTCCTGCACAAGCGCACACAAGGCTACAGAAGTTAGCAGGTAGGCTAACATTGCACATCAAAACAAAACACATAAGTTACACTCGGCATAACACACCAAACACACGACATAACCTGACAAGTACACCTCAAAACAAACGCATACATCAGTATATAGTCAAATATGTAGCATAATATAATAAATCTTACTTGTCGAGAAAGAGAGTGACGTGTCCAACATCCAAAACATGTCCTCTGCTACCGAGTCAATGGATGAAACATCACTCTCTTCGTCAGAAATGTCATCTTCCGACTCATCACTGTCACGGCGAGTACACTGTTCAATAACTTCTTCAAGTAAGAAGTGTGTTTTTATAGTTCTCTTTGCCATTTTACACATGTTACCTTGTTTCACTCTATCAATGCTGTCTTTGCGCACGGGCGCATGGATCACTGCTACTTTGCGCACGGACTTCACGCATGACCAGATGAATCATCCCACTAAAGCGTCATATCAATCTTTACAGAAATTCATTGGCTATCAGAAAATACAGTCATTTCCATACTCTATTACAACTGGTTTGATTTACTGTCACTCAAAGAGAGGGAGGTGCCATTCTTCTTCATTGGCGCACCCCAGAGCCGGACTGGCGCTCCTTGGCTATTGATACAAAGGGACACCTCTATCAGCCTCTAGCATGAATCGATTGGCTACAATGACCTGTCCATCAAAAGTTCAGGGGTCAGCGGCCATTTTTGACATCACTTTTTCTTAATGTTTACATCTCATGTGAAGCTAGAACATAGAATGCGTCGAAGTTGTGATAGCTCTGTTGGCTAACTTGAAAGGCTACTACTGCATTCCGTGGATGCTTATTGATATATAAATGTGTTATGGACAAAATACTTCATTGAATTGGATTGTATGGACCCTTTACAGTGTAACCAAACCATTTTTGTTGGAATGTAATGGATCAGTGGACTAACAGAAAGCTTTATAGGTAAGTTTCTTCCGGTTTTTACATGTTTGGTGGTCTGATAAAGAGACAGATTGTACCCGCTGTGTTTAGTGTATATTGAAATGGTTTACATCGTTCGAATCACAAGAGTCTCAGCTTTCCAAAAATATGTGATGTTTAGCTTTTAATTTTTTCGTTTTTGTATATCGAGAAAATATTGCGCAATAATATGCGACATGCCGCATGCGAAAAACAGAGCATCAAAGTGTTTATCAACGTTTAAGAAGGAATATCCGCGTATCTTTATAATGTTAAAGCTGGAGGATTTGAGATCCTGTATCTTGTAAAAGTTTGATCAAGGTGAGTTCATGTGTGACTTCCTCATATTAATATGAATCTCTGAAGCACATTTTAAGTGATTGATTTGACATAAAATCTTTAATTACGGGTTTCTTTCACTTCGAGGTTTCTTTTGTGATTGATGATGTTTGTGATTCTTCAGAAGTTTAACAGCATATAAATATAGGCCAAATCACACCTCACAGACAAACGGCTTCTTTAAATCGGATCAGAGTCTGTCGATGCGGGTCGCGGTTTGTTTTCTTTTCACCCGAACATGTTCAATCCGCGTTTCTCGGTGTCCGTTATTCTTCATAAATTCTAAATCCAACGGCCGACTTGTTTGTGTGTGTTTGTCTGTGCGGTGTAATTATGAGCGCGAGTTAACGCAGTCACGTGATCCTTTTTCTCACACACTCCAGACATGTTCAGCTAAATTATGGAGATTGTTTAATTTAATATTGTGTGTGAATGTTTCTTCATTCAGAGTCAGTAGATGAGATCAAACTCATCAGATTCTCCTGCATCTTCATCATGGCTGATTCACAAGGATCCAGAGATGGAGATTTTACTCCAGGATGCAGGTACTTTCAACAAACACTGTTAAATATTGTGTCACATCTCAGAAAAAGATCTCAGAGATCACAGAAACAGTTTACAGGAAAAAAATATTAGCCTATTTTTGCCTGTGTTTTGGTTTTAAAACTAAAATGGAATGTTAAATAAAAAAAAAATCATAAAGTTTCCTCAAAGTGCTTTAAGATGAAAGGTGAATGTGTTTATATTAATATGTTTCCTCTCATAAAGAATGAACACAGTAATGTAGAGGATTAAACTGAATCTGTTCTCTGTTCCAGTTCAGTCCAGCAGAAGAGCTCAAACCCAGAGTCCAGCTGTGTGTCTGTGAAGAGTAATTGGTCTATGGATCAGCCAATGAAGTTTAAGAGTGGAGACAAACGGCCAAATCTCAGGTATATAATTTCTATAAAAGATGTGCTTATAGTATGACACTTTTGAATTAGATGCATACTTTATGTCAATCAGTCAGTCAAATACTAGCAATGTCATCAAGTAAATGTGAGCTGAGATTTTCTCCACCTTTATATAATGGAGTAGGTGTAAAATTGAGTGGATTTTTCTGACCGCTGGTTCAGATTTGTTGAAAGCTTCACAGTGTCTGGTCAGAACAGTGATGTTTCACAGCAATAGCACCGTTACTAGAGTACAGTAAGCTGGTTTATCTTTAAAGCTCACCAACACATTGTTCTCTTTAGTCGGTTGAGTCTTCGTCCTCAATTGTGGCTTTGAAAAGAGTCATGTGATCGTTGTTGATGTTCACCTGAGTTTCAGTTAATCTATAATTCTATAGTTGATTTCAGTTTGTTTGTTTTGAATTCCTAATTTCTAATATTACAGGGTTTTTTCAGTTGCTTTGATTCATTTTTTGAATCATGCTTAACATTTGCAAACCAGTAAGTTAATTTCTCAAAATAATTATAATCAAAGTTTGAAACACAGTGCAAAACATCACTGAGCAAAAGTGTTACAAAACTTCCTGGTGTTTCCTAAGACAGAAGATTCCTGTAAAAGTGCACAACATTTATAAGTCTGTATGTTTTTTATTTTACTTAGTTTTGAAACCAGTTCAGTCCAGCAGAAGAGACAAAACCCAGAGTCCAGCTGTGTGTCTGTGAAGAGTAACTGGTCTATGGATCCGCCACTAAACTTTAAGAGTGGAAACACACAGTCTGATCTCAGGTATATCATTTCTATAAAAGTTATGCTTATAGTATTTGATTTTTATGAAATTGTTAATATACTGCAGTTTAATGAGTTACAATCCTGTAAGTTTCAGTCTATTAATGATGATCATTGTGCTCTTGTGTAAAGCTCTATGTATTGTATTGTTAATACATTCACACACTGTAAAAGCTGTTGGTCTGTTACTCAGTTAATGACACAATTACATCAATATCAGTGTGTCTGATTCTTTACACTCTTCATTCTGATTTAAGGTCAAATCTTCCATCCAGACCAGTTAAAAACAAAACTGTGTTCATGCCTGTGATTCAACCACAGGACTTTAATGAAAACATGTATCCTGGTTTCAGGTAAAATGCAGGACTTTAGTTGTTGTTGATTAATTTTAGGTGTTTCAATTCAAATCTTCAAACTGCAATCCACATAACACATCAGTCAAACACATGATCAATAATTGAAACATTTCAGAAACCTAATGATGTTCTGTGTACCATAAATATTTTTTTGTAATTTATGGTTATTTACTTCTCTGACTTGTGTAATAATGTGTATTTTAATCTTACAGCCATGACTCTAAACCTGCTGAAGTCCTCAACACATTGAGATCAAATCTGAGACAGAAGTTTAAGTGTTTGTATGAGGGAATATCAAAGCAGGGAAACCCAACAGTCCTGAATGAGATCTACACAGATCTCTACATCACAGAGAGTGGAAGTGGAGAGATCAATAATGAGCATGAGGTGAGACAGATTGAAACACAGTCCAGGAGAGCAGAAACAGAGGACACACCGATCAAATGCAGTGACATCTTTAGACCTTTACCTGGACAAGACAAACCCATCAGAACTGTGCTGACAAAGGGAGTCGCTGGCATTGGAAAAACAGTCTCTGTGCAGAAGTTCATCCTGGACTGGGCTGATGAGAAAGAGAATCAGGACGTCCAGCTCATATTTCCACTCGCTTTCAGAGAGCTCAACTTCATGAAGAACAAAACACTCAGTCTTTCAGATCTTCTTCATCTCTTCTTCCCTGAAACCAGAGAAATGGACATATCCAGTGATGAGTATAAAGTGCTGTTTATCTTTGATGGTCTGGATGAGTGTCGTCTGTCTCTGGATCTTCAGAGCGATGTGAGGTTGTGTGATGTGACTGAATCAGCCTCAGTGGACGAGCTGCTGACGAACCTCATTGTGGGGAATCTGCTTCCCTCGTCTCTCATCTGGATCACCTCCAGACCAGCAGCAGCGGATCTCGTCCCCTCTGAGTGTGTCCATCGAGTGACAGAGGTACGAGGCTTCAGGGACACACAGAAGCAGGAATACTTCAGGAAGAGGATCAGTAAAAAGAGATTGGCTAAAAGAATCATCTCACACCTGAAGTCCTCAAGGAGCCTCTTTATTATGTGCCACATCCCAGTGTTCTGCTGGATCTCAGCCACTGTTCTAGAGAAGATGTGGAGTGAAGCAGAGAGAGGAGAGATTCCCAAGACTCTCACTCAAATGTACACACACTTCCTGCTCATTCAGACCAACATCAAACATGAGAAGGACTATGAGAAGAAAGTGAATGATGAAGACATGATTGTCAAACTGGGGAAACTGGCGTATCGGCAGCTTGTGAAAGGACACCTGATCTTCTATGAGGAAGACCTGAGGGAGTGTGGCATTGATGTGACAGAAGCATCAGTTTACTCAGGATTGTGCACTCAGATCTTCAGAGAGGAGTTGGGCTTGTATCAGGGGAAAGTCTTCTGCTTTGTTCATCTGAGCATTCAGGAACATCTAGCAGCTCTATATGTGCATCTCTCCTTTATCAACAATAACATCAATGTGTTTGATCAGATTACCAAACCAACTAATGGAGACACAGTTTCACTGTCTGATCTCCATCAGAGAGCTGTGGATGAGGCTTTACACAGTAAAAATGGGCATCTGGACCTTTTCCTTCGTTTCCTTCTGGGTCTGTCAGTGAAGTCTAATCAGAGTCTCTTACAAGAACTAAAGACACAGACAGCAAACAGCTCTCACAACAATAAGAAAACAGTTGACTATATTAAAGAAAAGATCAGTGAGAATCCCTCTCCAGATAAATACATCAATCTGTTTCACTGTCTGAATGAACTGGGTGATCTTTCTCTAGTGAACCAAGCTAAACCTCATATGAGCTCGTATGGAGGATTACGTGATGTGAAACTCTCCTCGTCTCAGTGGTCAGCTTTAGTGTTTGTGTTGTTGTCCTCAAAGAAGACACTGCAGGAGTTTCACCTGAACATGTTAATTGGAGCCAGAAATGATGGGTAAGTAACACTGAGTGCAATCATTACAGTCTAAAACATTATGAACAAAGAGAAACTCAGAGATCAGAGGTGTTTAAATCACGGGGCACAGACTGATTTCTGGGATATTGTACATAATTTGCGGGTGTTTCTCAAACCGTGGCTGTGTCCTAGTAAGGCTGCATATCTCGACTGCCATGTCATCAAGCGCCTCTAATGGCCGTCTCAGTTCGAAGGATCTTTTGAAGACAGACTTCATTTCGTGTCTTTAATTCAGCTCATTTTGAAGGATGCATCAAGTGTATCCCTCATGTTCTTCAATCTCCCACAATCCTTTGCACACATTCCAGTTCATGTAAAAGAACTGATGGAAAACGAGTCGGCACTGAGTTTATCTGAGTTCATTATGAAATGTAAGACACAGATAATGTATTCAGAGATGAAGGCATACATGTTATCTTTTGTTTCTGTGTAAATTAATCACTGAACACTAAACTGACAATAATGTAAGACACTGGGAGACACAGACGGCTGTCGTTCATTGTATTGCATTAATATAAAGATATTTAATAGTAAGTATTTTTCCAAAATTAAGTTTTAATAGCAAGTGGATGTCCGCGGATCCTCCCGATGATGAAAATGACGTCACGCGGACGGCCAAAGTAAACTTGATAAAACAGTGAATGTCCTTGATGGCGTTCCTGGTGGCGTTCAGCTCTTCACAGTGGTGTAGCGTATGGGCACGCAGGGCATATTAAACAGGGCTGACAACTCTCAGACATTCAGTGTGAGACTCACGCAATACCACACACTCTCACGACACACACACATTTTCTCACGCACAGAAAAATCATGAAGCAAAGAGGACACGGAGATCCACAGACAAGACAGAGCAGGTTACTTACGATATAAAAAAAATCAGCTCTCAGATTCTGTCAATTCTATTATGAAATTCAAACAATAAATACCGTTTTGGCGCTTGTAAATGTGACGTGACAGATCCTAGCGCCTCAGTTCCAGCGGCACGTGAACCGATCATCTCTACTAGCTTATAGTAAATAATCACCAATGAACAATGTTGAAAGATACAGTACAACTTACCGAAATGTAAATGCCTCATACATAATATCGATCAATCAGTGTTTTTCAACCGCGGTCAATAAAACAGCTGGAGAACAATTATATCACATAACATTTACCTCAGGAAAGCCATTTAACCCTCGCGGGCGATACCAGCTCACTTTTTTTCTTATCAGTGCAAAAGAGACTCAAAATACTCTGTTGGTATCAAAATACCTCAGACATGTGTACTATATTATATATTTATTATATCTTTACTTATATCATTAAATAATGTTATTATATAAAAATGCATTATATTTAATTTGAGTTATTTTTAACCTCTAAAATTAAGTTATTACTTTTTATTAATACTACCAGCTGATAGGGCTCTTTATGTTTACAGCATTTGGTGAGATTTTTTTTTTCTTGAGAAAAATTAACGCCTGTCTCGTGTACCGAGTATTTGCACAAATGTTTGTGTAAGCCAAACCCCGCCCCTTTTAGGATCACTCCATTTTCAGGTACATAAAACATTGAATACACATAGTACAAATACTATTTTTTTTTTTATTAACAAAAAATCCAACATACAAACTCTTGTAGGGAAAATATAATATACATGTGTATATACAAATGTTGTCAATATACAAAAAGTATTAACCAAGCAGAAAAAAAAGGGGGAGCTACTTCAAAATACATAAGTCAAAGGCAGAAAGGCTACAGAAAATAAAAATAACATTTGGAGCGGCACATACAAGGGAAGTTTAATCAAAACAATAATTTCCTAGATATGTCTCTAGTAGATTTGATCTTTTTCAGTGAGGTAAAAAACATTTTAAAATCATTTATAAACCAAACAAAGGAAGGCTTAGAACATCTCCACTTACTGCAATGAATATGATATTTACCCATAAGAATAATCATATTGACTAAATCTGATACTGATGAATCTACATTATCCATATAAAAGAGGATGTGTGGCAAGATGAAAGTAGGGATATTATAAATCTTAAGTGACAGCCAATCATGTAGCTCGGACCAAAAGCTATTGGACACGGGGCAAAAAAAAAACGTGTTCCAGAGTCTCATCCGCCATCTCACAAAATACACACGGGTCTACTTCAAATCTGAATCTTTTTCTAAGAAAGTCAGCGATCGGATATATCTTATAAATTATTTTAAAGTGAGTCTCTTTGACTTTTGGGAAAATGGGCCATTTAATGAATTTAAAATGTTTTTTTTCTATGGACAATGCAACCATGTTAGGAATCTGTACACACAATCCTCTGTTATAATCAAAAAACAATTTAGATTTCAAAGCATCATTAATATATTTATTATTACATTTTTTGTCAACTAAAGTACAATCATTAATAACTAAATTTGGTAAAGTTGGTATGGGTGTTATTCTTGTACATAACAATGTGCCTTGAATTAACTGTAATAAAGGTACAGGTATTGCTTTACATAACTTATTGTATTCTCTATATGTACAGTTTAAATTATATTTGTCTAAGAAAGCTTTATATTTCAAAAAGTTACCATTATCATCTATAACATCATTCACAAACACAATGCCCTTTTCATACCAATCATACCTGAACAACGATTTCCTATTGATTATAATGACCCTGTTGTTCCATAAGGTGGATCCATGCGGAGAAAAGTTATGGGGGAATATCATTTTCCAATATTGGAGAATTTGTTTGTGGAAGTTTGATAATTTAACAGGAATTTTGGTCACCTCAAAATCACATTGCAAAAGAAAATCAAGCCCTCCTACTTTTTTAAATAGATGTCTAGGTATGTGAAACCACACAGAATCAGGTTGTGATAGAAATGTTTTCATCCAGTTAATCTTAAAGGTCCCAAACATTGATTCAAAGTCCAAGGCTTTGATGCCACCCATATCATACTCTTTAACAAGCTGTGATTTCTTAATATAATGGGTTTTATTTTTCCACAGGAATTAGAAAATAATTGAGTTGGCTTTCTTAATATTACCAGAAGAAACATACATGGATAAATGACTTTGGAAATACCTTCTGTTTTAGATAGAGTAACTCTACCAAAGATAGTGAGGTCTCTGGTAAGCCAGCGACTCAAAGATTTCTTCATATCCATTAATCGCTCAGAAAAATTAACATCTTCCCTTCTGATAGCATTTTTAGATCAAACTATTCCTAGATATTTCACTTCAGATTTAACCTCGATTGAAGAGATGATTGAATCCGTCGATGAGTGAATGGGAAGTAGTTCACATGTTTTAATATTGAGGGTTAATCCTGAAGTTTTAGAGAAAATCGAGACTGAATCAAGGGCAACATCAACCATGAGTTTATTCCTTAAAAGGATTGCTGTGTCATCTGTAAATTGACTAATTTTAAATTCCTTATCAAACATTGAGATCCCATGCAAATTGGTATTGTGATTAATGAGCATGATAAGTGATTGGGTGGCTAGAATGTTTCTTGTCCCCTCACAATGACAGTAAACTAATTATTACATTACACGTTACATAGGCCTATTTTCAGTTCAAAATGCCGAAAATAGACAAAACTATATTAGTTTGCCTGATTATTTTTTGTCATTCGTTTAACATTTATGACCTAAAAAAATGTCAAATATAAAATGTTAAGTTTAGCTACTTACATCTCACACTTGACCGTACGTGACGAGTCGCACTGTTAAAATTCGCGCTCAGCAGCGTCTGTGAACATAAAGCCCGCCTACTTTGATTTGATTGGTCATCTCAAATATTCTGACATTGACGAGCAGTGACAGACCAATGAGGCTCAGATGAACACACACACACACACACCCTGTCCTCTGTGTCTGACGTGCTCTCTGCTCGGCGCCGCTGCGGATTGAAGATGAAGAACACGCTGAATCTGGCCTAGCGACGCCCCTGCACACAACTATATATGTCAGTATAAAACATCTTAACTATTTTACAAAAAATTGTTCCCAAAACCTAAAAAATCTAATACTTCAAATAAAAAGGCCTGTTCAACAGTGTCAAATGCCTTATAAAAATCGAGAAATAAAATAAAGGCATCAGTATCAGTGAGATCTCGATAGTCAAGCATGTCTAGTAGCAATCTGGTATGATTATGTATATTTCTGCCCCTCATGAAAGATGATTGACACTCATCAATAATATGTGATAATCCCTCATTCAGACGATTAGCATATACAAGTGCCAGTAATTTATAATCATTACATAACAAGGTAATTGTTCTCCAATTATCCAATAAAAGATTATCTTTGTTAGGTTTGGGAATTAGAGTGATGAGACCATGTTTCATAGTGGGAGAAAGATTACCGTTTGAGATACAATCTAAATAGGCATTATAGAGTATTTCCCTGATATCACTCCAAAAGAAAGATAAAAACTGCACAGTTCTCCATCTATTCCAGCTGATTTCCCCTTAGACATCTGTCGAACTGCCATGTCTAGCTCCTCAATTCTTAGCTCATCTTCCAGAAGTTGTTTAAAGTTATCTTCCATTGTCTTTTTAAACCCCTGAATCTTATTTAGGAAAAAACAACAATCTTCTTTAGAAAAAAGGGATTTATACAAATTAATATAAAAAGCGTTGATTTTTCCATTTACTTCTTCTTGATTTTCAACAATAATATCATTGCATTTTAACTTCAATTTTTTTTCATCTGTCTTTGTTTTTCCAGACTAAAAAAATAAGACGAGTATTTTCCCCTTCTTCAATCCAACGAGCCCTTGAACGAATAAATGCTCCCTTAGCCTTTTCCAGATATATATTATCAAGATGGGACTGTAAATTGTTAAATTCAGTCTGCTCTTCCAGTGTCAAATCATCTTTACAGCACAGCGTATTAATGTGACTAATGATGTCCCTTTGTCTTATCTTTTTAAGTGTTGATGCTTGCTTACTTGTCTTAATATCTATCTGTCTAACTTTGAGCTTGAAACATTCCCATTTACTCAGAAAACACATTTCCAGTTCACCTACTTCTTTAACCAGTTGTTTAACTACATTACAAAACTCAGTATCTTCCAAAAGGGTATTGTTAAATTTCCATATGGAGTTTGTTATTCTCTCTTCCACCTGGAGAAAGAGTCAAAAATATTACACAATGATCAGTTAGGGGTGATGCTGAGATTTCACATCTATTTACCAACTAGATCAGGGGTTCCCAACCCTGCTCCTGCCGATCGACTGTCCTGCACAGTTTATCTCCAACCCTAATTAAACACACCTGCCTTTAATTTTCAAGTGATCCTGAAGACCTTAATTGGTTGCTTCAGATCCCGAAGACCTTGATTGGTTGCTTCAGGTGTGTTTGATTAGGGTTGGAGATGAACTGTGCAAGACAGTCGATGGCAGGAGCAGGATTGGGCACACCTGAACTAGATTGTCTGAGATTAACCAGTAATCCAATCTTGAGCACTGGCCATTATTAGACGAGTTAAACCAGGTAAATTGTTTTCTGAGTGGGTTTTTCATTCTCCAATAATCTATCAGATTAGCCTTTGTGATCAATTCAACTATTGTTTCATCAAATGTGTGGCCGTGTCTCTTTGATGGTATGCGGTCTAACCAAAGATCAGCGGCCAGGTTAAAATCTCCCCCAAATCTGTTGAGAAAATAATTTTCCATTCTTCTAAGCACTTACTTAAGGATGAGAAGAGATTTTTGTTCTGTGTTCTCTTGTTATAACCATACACACATAATAAAATGTAGTGTATACCATTAATTTCTGTTGCGACCATTAACCAATAGCCAGTAGAGTCACTTTTATGGTCAATAATTTTCCCAGGAAATCTATTTAATAAAATCATAACTCCTGCCGAGTGTGACGTTCCATGACTGAAAAAGATAGTCTCCCCATTGCTGTTTCCAAATGTTTTGTCAGCCTCCGCTGAGTGTAGAGGGGGTGGTGATGGCGCAGTGGATAAGACACATGCCTTTGGTGTGAGAGACCCGGGTTCGAATCCACTGTGAGACACCATTGTGTCCCTGAGCAAGACACTTAACCCCTAGTTGCTCCAGAGGCGTGCGACCTCTGAAATATAGCAATTGTAAGTCGCTTTGGATAAAAGCGTCAGCTAAATGAATAAAAAATGTAAAAAAATGTAAATGGATTTCTTGCAAAAAAACACAATTAGCCCTTTGCTCCTTACAGAAAAGAAAAATAGCCTTACGTTTTACATTATCTTTAGTATTTAAAGAAATAAAGGACAACATTTAGGTGATAAGTAGATAACCTATAAACGATGCACAAAAGAGTGTAACGATGCGCAGGAATGAGTAATTAGTCCTAAATCTACATGTTTAGAGTAACTAACCCTCTATACACTATACAGGGAGAAAAGGAAAACTACAAACGAAACACTTACTTTAGCAAAGGTCCATTTAAGTATGAAATTAACTTCACCTACTTTGTTGTAATTTTCTTCATTTTGAATAGAGCTATTGTTAGTAGACTACCAAAACAAAAAATATCAAACCCGTTTTAAAGCATTTACACAGGTAAACAAAGTAAACATTCAGTATCTGCCATATTCTGGCATGCAAAAATTTGGAGTCATCATTATGAAGGTAAAATGATGCCATAAAGAATCGCATGCGCAGGGTAAGATTAGTGAAAGAGTACATAAGATTGCAAGCGTAAAATAAATGTGCATGCGCAAGAGAAGATTTGTAAAGGTGTAAATCGCCCTTCAAGTGTAAGAAAAAAATATTTGCAGCATTTAACTGTTATTTGTAAGTGTAATTCATGTATTTTGAAGCTGCAGCTTCATGCTAATGCAAAATAAATAAGATCTGTATTCTTCAAACTTTCATTTTTCCGCGCTTACACTTTTGGCACGGTTTTTGCGCACAAATGCGGAGATGGTTCTCACTGCGGAACATGAAATCCACGGGGAGGAGTCGGATCCAGATCCAACAATAAGATAAGATAAGACAAGATAAGCAAATATTAAATAATAATGAAATTGGACTTATGAAATCGTTAATTTATTGTCAGAAATAATTTAACCGGGGATAAATAAAGCTTAGTATCGCTGTTGTTGTTGGTCCAAGGGTGAGACGGTAGCTCATCGGCTAATACCAGGCTAATGCATAAGCCAAAGTCTGATATTGTGATAATGTGCAAATTGAAATGTATTCCCTGCAATATGTTGATTTTGAATGGTATATAAATATGTTTATAAAATGTGGAAATATAGTTTGCCGCGCACTGTAGAAATTTACAGTAACGTTATCTTGACTAAAACAAGAGACCTCGCATTTTTTTGTAGCTTTAACGTTATATGTTCATCCAGCCGCCAAAGAAAAAGTCTTCCAACAAGTCCCCAAAGGGCAGAACTCCAACAGTAGTGGATGGCTTGTCGAGTGGATGTGATTTTCTCATATTTAGAGTTGCTATTCGCTGGAATTTATATATATATATATATATATGAAAATGTCCCAGTTGGTCAGGCAATAAGAAAATTATGAAAACAAGCAGACTTTCTTGATGACAGCCACATTATTTTTAATTTAATTTTACCAATCTGCCTGGAACCCCAATCTACACATCTACGTCTCACTTATCTTATCTTATTTGCAGATCCAACTCCTCCCACCTTACATACACCTACACCTAGCCAACTCCACCCCCTGATCCCTAAACACACCCCTAATCCCTAAACCCAACCCTAATCCTACCCATCTCCTCCCCGTGGATCTCATCTGCATTGAGGTGCTACTGCAAATGCGGCCAAAAGCATTGCAGGCCTGTGAACAGCAATTTACAAGCAAAAACAACAGAGGCAGGAACTGCAAAACAGATGAATTGCGTAAAATCAAACTTTGTGTAAAAAAATAAACTGTTGCAAATGTCTAAATGACTTGTTGTGTGCATGGAGTAAAAAAGTTCCCGAAATAACCCGATTTGTACAGTTGCGTCTTTCTTTTTCCTGCGCTTCCAGTTTAGGCAGATTCTCTCACTCACTGAGTTTTGCAAGCGCGAAGAGGAGGGCGGGTCCACCTTCATCATGCAGCCAATCAGATGAGCTTCTCGCTGACACTCGATTTACTCTGATCTGATTGGTTCAATAAACACGCCAGTCACCAGAACACATCTTTATCTTTATTTGGCTCAGAAATGTTCTCATTGCCGAAATAAATAATAAATAAATAATAAATCAATCATGATTAGGCTGACTATATTAGCCAAAACTGAATTTCGAGCTGGTGTGTTAAGAAAGAAATGTGTGTGTATTCAGTGCATGTATTCTGCTCATCAGGCTATATCAGTTTGTAATCTTGATGCTGCTGAATGTAGGCCTAGTATCTGCACTACTGCATGCATAATACTACCGGTCTACTGATCAGGGGGGATTTCAGAATTATTATTTTACTAAAATGAGTTATAATAATATTTTTCCCTTTAACATGTATTTTAAGAGCATCTCTAAATTATGCACTATTTATCACCTATAATTCCATAGTGTAACCACTAGATGGCTGTATAGCCCTATATACACATATCTATGCTGTGTATTCCCTGGTTGCTGGGTTTTTATTCAGACATAATTAGTTACTTTTTGTCAAAGTTGAGTTCATGTTGATTTAGTATCAGTTTTTCATTACAGTCAAATCTGGAGAATCTGCCAAAACTGGAAGCGCAGGCAAAAGAAAGACAAAACTGTACAAATCGGTAGTGATGGCCAAATGAAGCGTTTCGAAGCATTATTGCTTTCTGATACAATTGTGTCAAAAATGGTTCATTACTCGAAGCTTCATTCAGATAGAAATAGAACCCAACACATATCAGTAGAGACCCACAGAGACCACTATAATTCCCATTATAACCAATAAAATTCCCATGAAAACCATTAAATCCAATAGAATTTCTGTAATGGTTTCTATGTTTTTTTTAGCAGGGCAGTATCATGTGTGAAAGCTTTATCTTGTTTAGCTGTGGAAAGCAGAACTCTATAACTTGTTAACTGGTGGGACTGATATGTGTGTATGTTGAAAAGGATGTGCTTGTGTAACTGGTTGTACTTGTATAATGTAGCAGAGGGTTTTTGAAGTTTCTGTCTTTGATGCATGTTTTTATGTAACAATGTTCATATGTTCTCTAATTAATAATAAAAAAAACATTTGGCAGAGGGTGTGCTTTGGGTACATCATGCAGAAGGCTTAGACAAAGTGTTCATTAAATGGTATGGTTTTTATTCAGAAATATTAGTTTCTCGGTGTTGCCATGGTTGGGCTTCACTTTTATAAGAAATACAGCCGCCAGGTTTCAAACCTGTCAACACTGGATTGGGCTGTCAGAGCAGTCAGGTGGTTCACTATAGCAGTGAACCAGTGTGTTTGCTTCAGACGGCATTTTCACGTGACTAGTGACGTAATGACACAAGCTCCGAAGCAGTGCTTCATTGCAAAGACCGTTCAAGTTTGAAGCTTCGGAGCGTCGGTGTCAGACGTAACATCACTACAAATCGGGTTATTTCGGGAACTTTTTTACTCCATGCACACAACAAGTCATTTAGACATTTGCAACAGTTTATTTTTTTACACAAAGTTTGATTTTACGCAATTCATCTGTTTTGCAGTTCCTGCCTCTGTTGTTTTCGGTTGCAAATTGCTGTTCACAGGCCTGCAATGCTTTTGGCCGCATTTGTGCGCAAAAACCGTGCCAAAAGTGTAAGCGCGGAAAAATGAAAGTCTGAAGAATACAGATCTTATTTATTTTGCATTAGCATGAAGCTGCAGCTTCAAAATACATGAATTACACTTACGAATAACAGTTAAATGCTGCAAATATTTTTTTCTTACACTTGAAGGGCGATTTACACCTTTACAAATCTTCTCTTGCGCATGCACATTTATTTTACGCTTGCAATCTTATGTACTCTTTCACAAATCTTACCCTGCGCATGCGATTCTTTATGGCATCATTTTACCTTCATACATCAACATATCATTAGGCTTGTTTGAGATGAGCAAAATCTGCGCAGAACCGATCACCGGTGATCAGCGCGTAATGCATGCCGGTTAGACATGTGTCCGAGTGCGGTCCGCCTTGCTCTGATGTCATGCTGACGTGTGTCAAAAAGCTCTCGCGAGCGCAAGGCGCACGTGTCGGATTCTGCAGTCGCGCGCAGTTGCTCTCCACCGACTGCGCTGATCAAAAGCATGATGGGAAACGACTTGCTGACGACACAGCTTAATGTTGATTGGTTTAAACAACCGTGATGTATTGTTCTCTTTTAAAATGTTTGATTTTAAACTCAGATATCATGTTTTATGTGTATATGTTATGTGTGAATATTCCCAAACTCTCGGACAGTGCGATCTCTATGAGTTATGCAATGTCATTTTATTATAAAAAAAAACTAAACAAAACACGCACAAAAAAAACACATAGCCTATGTCTGTATTAAAGAAAAAATGATTGATAAACACTTATTTGGAATGGAATTAAATAACAAGTACTTGTTATTGTCTTGTTGATTATATTTATTTTCATATAAAGGCAACAGAACTTAAATTACATCCAGTTTATTAGCCACACTGTGCACGAGCGTGAATCCCGTGAATCCATCATTGATCTCACAGGAGTCAGATCCACTGCGAGAAGCGAGAACTGTCCGGCTTGCCTGCGCTTTCTTCACTCCTCCTCTCACTGCAGCCGCTACTCTCCACTACATTACAGGCGAAGCAAGGCGCATCTCAAACAAGCCTATTGACCATGATCCGATCATAATATCGGACTATTTAACCTCGAATGTTCAATGACGCATTAACAAACAAAGTGCAGGTAGTGTTATACTCACGTTAATAATAGCGTTTATGTCCAGAGTACAAATACTTGATCTATTTGATAATGAATATTAAACACATAATTAATTCACACATACAACATAATCGTTGCATTTAAATACACACACGAAACCTATTCACATTAGACAATGGTTTCGTCAGCTTCCGGTTGCGATGCGCCGGCGCGACTCGCCCATGACGTCATCAGCGGCTGCCGCTCGATCCTTCGTTTTGTCAACTTTCCGCTGGAAGACTGACTACACACACACACACACACACACACACACACACACAGTGCAGTGCAAGTGTATGAAATGACCGGGATATGGATATGGAAGCGAGAGTGGAGAAATGGGTGAATGTCCATGTGCTATCAGCATCTCGTGCACGCGCTCCTGTGATATCGGCAATGTGAGGGAGGAATGAGACGTGTGTTTGTGTGTGTGTGTGTGTGTGTGTGCGTGTCCTCAGCGGGGAATGTGACTATCACAATTAGCTTACTTTTCATTTCAAAAACAACTTGTTTAACAAAAAATACTTCTTGATTCATGAAAATATGCGCATTTGACAGGACAAAAAATCTAATATGTCAAAATAGTGTTGTAGTGTAAATGTAGACTAATAGACCTTGACAAGCGACATTGACATGATAAAGAAAAAACAAATCTGTGTTGCTGAATACGAGGCTTCTACAGTTATAGACACTAAAACAACTTTTCACATGTCCTTTATAAAGCAGTGTTTAATTAAAATATTTGTGGGTATTTAGGAAGGTATATGTATTATTTACTTATGTTATGTATTATTATTGTTAGCATTAAAAATTAACTTATTTATTTTTCATTTTCAATTAGTGATACTGACACACAAAACACTGCAGATGAAGTTCTTCAGAAGCTGATGCCTGTGTTTACAGCAACCAGATACGCTGGGTAAGTAACACTGAGAACAATCATCACTGTTAAAACATTAGACCATTTCTTACTTAAACATTATAAATTAATGGTTTAACAAATAATATGAGTGTCACACTTTTAAGAGGATTTTTTTTCGTGTTGTATTTGTTTATATTATTATTACTATGTGGATTTGATTACAGTTTATTTTATGGTGTCATTGTTACAGTGTAATTATATTAGTGGTCGACCGATAGGGTTTTTTTTGATGACCGATGCCGATATCTTAGAGAGCAGGATGGCCGATATAAAGCCGATATAAAGCCGATATTTATATTTATATATCAAACATATATATATATACACACACACACACACACACACACACACACATATAATATATATATATATATATATATATATATATATATATATATATATATATATACACACTTTATATTTATATAAATCAATACTTAATAAATGAGATAAATTTAATAAATATTTAAAAATATTTAAAATAAACATGCTTAGGCCCTATACTTTAGATGACAACTTCTTGAATCGGCAATCCTATTACAGTATTTTTAACAAATAAAGTAATTGTTTTAAAATATATGAATATGTGAATAAAAAGGAAGTAAACACTGTAACGGCACTCAGTAATCTGGTAATTTAATGCACACTGATAATCATATTTTTTTTACTTTGACTTTTGACAAGGTAACGCTAATTTTACATACAGCACACAGTGAAAACGACATGAATATGACACAGTGGGCCACTGGATATAGCACAGCATATTTTAAAATGAAGGATTTAAAGTTTTTCGATCGCGTCTCCTGTGAAGCTGATCTTCTGTTCGCATTCACTCACTTCGCACGGACCGTCACTCGCAGGAACACGTTTATGCAGGCTACAAATGCACACTTCACAAGATATCACAGCTGGATTCGATTAAATCTGCAAGGTTTGTGAAATTAAATGTTTATTAGTTATTCAGAGATTTGTTTAAATGATGTAGATGCGCATTTGCTGAATGTTGACGGTAAATGAGAAAGTATTTTAGCCTGATTGTTTGGCTTTTCGGTTACAAATAATATAAAAGCAAACGCATTACTTTTTCACATACCATATACTTTCTTTGATTACCAGTTCTGTAGCCACCGGTTCTGTCTAACAAACTATTAGATATGACTGACAGAGAGATGGAGAATGTGAGTGAGCGCTGTGTGATCAGATTCAGGCGCTGCCGTTCTCTTCTCAGGTGCTGGTGTTCTCAGCGCCGCCCGTCAAAATAAAAGTCTGCAGCGCCGTCAAAATAAAAGTCCCGCTTCCAACACATCGGCCAATCAGAAAAACTAATCGGCCGATGCCGATATTTTAAAAAAGCCAAATATCGGCCGATATATCGGTCGACCACTAAATTATATATTTAAGTACTGAGTAATATTAAGCAACTACATGTACTTACTATAGGATTAGGGTTTGGTTGAGGGTTAGTTGCATGCAGTTATTCGTAATTTTCTGTTATTACTATGGTAAGTACATGTAACATATGTAACAAGGACACTGTAAAATAAAGTGTTAATGTGGATTTTTATATTTTTATTTATGAACTTATTAATGTATATCAGCGCTTATGTGCGGGGGACCACTTCCTTATTTTGCCTCGGAGTTTCGTTTCGTGGAAATATGAACTGAATTTAGAAATGCTTTTGAAATGAAAAACTTTGCGTTTAATAAACATAATATATTTTTATACGGTACAGAGAAACGTGTTCGAGAACGTTGCAGCTGTGGAGGGAAAATGCGCGTTCTTTACAGAAAATGAACGGTTCTGCAACTTTAGGGTGCGAAAGCAAACATTTCAGTATATTAGCGATGTACTTCACACTCGACTGTATCGCAAAACCACACAGCTCTCAGTCCCGGAGAGAGGAGGGGAATAATGCCAGTGGGGGAGTGTGTGTGACGTCCACCTGTGAATGCAGACACGATGGCTGATAGCGTTTACATTACACTGAGATCCGATCACAATGCGTCCTCGACTCCTTCCGGACCGGGACACGCTGATCGAGAACATTCCTATCAGAAGCGTTTACGCTTGTCTTTCAGTGTGTGTGTGTGGACAACATCCGGATACAGGTCGCATGTTAATGCCCAGTGTGAACGCAGCCTAGGAGGAAGAAATCCTTCAAAACTGGAAAGGGGCGATTTTTGTGTACATTCAATATAACAACAACACGTTTTTCTTTTGTAAAATAAAGAAAACAACAGGAATTTTTTTTTTTTTGCCGTCTCAGTCTCCGTGAAACTCTTTCTGCAGCACATCACAAAAATGAACCACAAGGCAGCGAATACATGAAGCACATACATGAGAAATACATTTATAAAATAATTTATTTTATTAAGCTTATTTGACGTTAAATGCATTATATACTATTTGAAAAGTAACTTGCTGATCTAGAGGACAAGCTTGATGTATGTCTCATAAAATGTTCAAAAATGTAAATGTCTGGGAGAAAGAGAAGAGCAGACATAATAAAATCATAAATATAAATATAAAAATGCACATAGTAATAAAAATAATAATACTACTACTAATAATAATATAAACAAATACAACACTTAGTCTATTACAGATAAACTCCCAACGCTGGTTTCAGTTTTGCATTAAATAAATCCTTTTAGGCTTTAAAATAAATATTGTTTGTGGGCTAATTAATGCCACAATAATTTGTTTATTTTATAGGCTACTTATATATTTCATTTTTGTTTTGCATTGAATACCATTTAAAGGATTTGTTGTGGAAACCGCAATGCCATCCTCCCATAGAAAACCACATTAAGCGTTTTTCTGTACATATGGTTTATTAATAAGGTGTGTACAGAATTTGTTAATGTTCTGTGTTGGGGATCAATATCTTTAGCATAATCTTCACTTATGCTCTTAGTAATATATTAAAGAAACTGAGCTCATATTGTCACAGCTGCGAGTGCGCTTGTACGCCAGCAGAGGACACTCTTACCGCTCACTCGACACACAGCGTGGACTCAGTTTCCCACAATGCTTTGTGTGTCATCTGTGTAATCATGTGCAGCTGTTTCCCATCCCCTCATGATCCCTCAGTCTCTCTGCCTATGTACCCAGTTCAGTTGTTTGTCTCATCGCAGAGTCTTGTCTAGAGTCCCACGGCATTACTGAGCGTTTTCCTTGTTTCCTGCTATTCCTGGTTTGGATATCTGTCTGTGTCCTGGGGTGTGTTCCAGAAAGCAAGCTTATCTTACCGTCAAACATACCCTGAACTCTTGGTTGATTAAACCACATTTTTTGGTTTTATTGTTTAATTTCATGGTTAACACGCCAGACATTCTCAACAGAGCGATGAGTCCTATGAAAGCTATGGCGACTGACTTTTTATGGCGACTGAAATTTCCTCTGTTTGTGGAGCCGAGAGTTGAGGTTATCCGCTGACTTACCCTTAAACACACCCGGGTCTGTCACACAACCTGCTTTCTGGAATAACCCTCTGGTTTTCTCCTTCTTGTCCTGAAACCCTCTGAATTTGTTAGTTTGTTTGGCCTGTTTTAATGGACTCTGACTTTGGATTGTGCTCTCAATAAACTGCGTTTGGTTCATCAATCGTTGTGTTCAGTGCTGTCCGCAACCAAATCACCACTGTGTCATAGTGCATAATTATTATCAAAAAACATTCATTATTATTATTATCAATGTTGAAAACAGTCGTGGACAATTTTTTTGTTACACTTTGTCAAAGTTACACTTTATTATATATTCACGTAGAAAAGAGCTGTTTTACATTGGAATAATATTTCACAATATTACTGTTTTTTTTAATCAAATAAATGCAGCAGAAGAGACTTCTTTTAAAAACCTTACAAATATTACCGATCCAAAACTTGTGACTGTAGTGTATATGGATGATTTGCTCTGGAATCATCATTCGTCTCCACAACTGCATAATTACACCAGCAGTCGTCAGTAATAAGATGGTGTAGATAAAAACACCTCAGACTTATAATACATAAATCCATGAAGTTCAGCATATAGCAATCTAACTGGGCAAAAGAAATACTTCATATCTTAATATACAAGATCGTAAGCACTTACCATTGTCATGTGACTCGATTACATCATTTCCAAACTGTTGTGAAATGTCCTTCAAAAAATGAGTGTGCGCACAAGCAAGATGTGTGTTTATTACGTCATTTTGTGTGTATTTGACCATTGAAACGCGTGCTTCTTAATCACTCCATTTATCCGTGCTTCTTAATCACTCTAAAGTTTCAATAACTTTAAGCAATTCACTCAAAATGTTTACAAATACATTAAGCACACACACACACACACACACATACATACACACACACACTCACACACACACTCACTCACTCACTCACTCACTCAGTCACACACATGTTGGGTTTCCATGTTTTATTGGGACTTTCCATAGGAATAATGATTTTTATACTGTAAAACTGTGTATTCAATCCCCTAATCCTTACTGATGTATTTTAACAATGTGAACTAATGAGTATTTTATATATTTATTATTTTATATTGACAGCATTATGTTGTTATTTTATTATTATGTTTATCTCTGGATATAGGCTTAATGTGTGTCATTGTTCTCTACAGGTTGAGGGATTGTGGTGTCACAGATGAAGGTTGTGTTGCTCTGGCTTCAGCTCTGAGATCAAACCCCTCACACCTGAGAGAACTGGATCTGTCTGGGAATAAACTAGGAGACTCAGGAGTGAAGCAGCTTTCTGCTGTACTGGAGAATCCTCACTGTAAACTGGAGACACTGGGGTAAGATCATCTCTACCATAAAGACTCGGAGTGAATAAGTATTAATATGTAGATAGTGTATATAATATATGTTTGGCGTAAGCCCCATCCGGCGGTTCAGCGACAGATTCCTGCTTGAACCGTCAGATCCTGCCGGCGGTAGAAGGCAGCGGTGAGGAGTCTCCCTGAAGAGGAACATTTACATCTCACTATATTATTATCCCCAAAACACAGTAAAACTAACAGTTAAATAAACCGGGCGAACTAGAAAACCAGACAACAGATGCAGGTTACAGTGAAGAGGGTTTTTAAAGCACAAATGTTTGGTGTAAATCAACTTGCTTTGTAATGCTTGTGCAAACAGACCCTTGCAAAAGCGTGAGCATTTCCTCAAAATGTGTGTCTGCACAGATTATATATTTATATTATTATTATATTGTGTGTGTGCAGCTGAAAAGAGGGAAGTGGTGTGTGTTTCTCCTGAACCAGGACTGTCACCATATCAGATTTATCACTACATGATTATCATGGCCAAAATAACACACAATAACAATATATCACCATATCTATGGAAATCTTGAAAATAATAATAATAATGCTTTCAGTCAAATTCATCTTTACTTTATTTTGTGTTATTTTTGAAAAAGAAGAATCACTCCATCACATACAAAAGGAACAATTACACTTAATGCGACCAGTTTGAAATAATGGTGACACTTTATCACAAGTATACAGTAACACAGCGCTTATAAATCATTTTCAAACTATTCGTTTATAGTTAATGTATAGTATATAATAGTATATAAGCTCTAGTTAATATATTAAGAGACTATATACAAAATAGTGAGTTCTTCATTGTCACTGTAATTAACCCCCTGGGGTCGGCTATCGCGCCGGCGCGATAGTCTCGCTTTTTTTCTTATCAGTGCAAAAGAAACTCAAATAACTCCGTCGATTTTTGTCATACAGGCAAGTGTTATACATCTTCAAAAACTGTTAAATGTCTTCTTTTTTTTGTGTACACTAATAATAAAAACAAAAAGTTGTGTTTTTCGTAAAATAAAGAAAAAAAACATGATGCACGTTCTGTCTTCTCTCTCAATGTGAAGTTCATTATGAAACGCGACAGAAAATGATCTGTAACTCAGCCAATACTTGCCACCCACACATGAAAGTAATGTCTTTACAAAGCTTGAAGTCTCCTTTTTTAAATGAAGTAAATCATATCAAAAACAAATATTCTCGGTTTAAGAAATCCGTATGAAAGCAACGACATGTACAGTTTCTCCAGCCCAAGCTCATTAACTTTAATTTGACCACACCCCCACGCGCGCGAGCTGTTCTCATTCAAATGATCCACGTGAAGGAACGCAGAGCTGTTAACGCCCTCATCAGCTCGAAACAAAGAATCTGCGACTCCAGTATTTCTCTACTTTTCATCAGTTTGGAAGACTGTTTGTGCTGTGGATTTACCTTGGATTTACCTAAGAAGAAGACGTTTTGATTATGAGAACAATTTTTAAGGTAAGAGACATAATAGTAAGTGTTTTATTGTTGCATAAACTTTACATTGTAGCTACTAAACTCCAACTGGTGCCAGCCTAAAATGTTATGAAATGAGATACAAGTAGGTCTATGCTAGTATGAGTGTTTATTCTAATATGGTGAATATTTTAATGTTTAGACCTGTGTTTACTGTTAAATACTGTGTTTGTGGATATCTGCTCAAACGTAGATGTATAATGTAACACTAAAGTTTCATAGTTTGGAGCGGCTCGATCGCTGCACGCGCTGAGTTTGGGTCTGAGTCACGCTGTGTGTTTGAAAAGCAAAACACGCCACACATTAGGCTTCACGACAAACTCATCTCATTTCATAACGAATAGAAATATTTGAAGTAACATATGATAAACAATATATGTTTGTCTAGTGTAGTGTTACTGAAAAGTGTTAATTTTTAACGATTTATAGGCTGCCTGCTATCTAGGCTATTGTTATTATTTTATGCAGCCCTACACATGCCTATATACAAGGCACAACAAACTATATTTACAAAATACATATACATATATACACTGCCGTTCAAAAGTTTGGGGTCGGTAAGATCTTTAATGTTTTTAAAAGAAGTCACTTATGCTCACCAAGGCTGTATTTATTTGATTAAAAATACAAAACAAACCCAGTAATATTGTGAAATATTATTTCAATGTAAAACAGCTGCTTTTAATGTGAATATATAGTAAAAAGCGTAATTTATTCCTGTGATCAAAGCTGAATTTTCAGCATCATTACTCCAGTCTTCAGTGTCACATGATCCTTCAGAAATCAGTATAATATGATGATGTGATGCTCAAGAAACATTTATGATTATTATCAATGTTGAAAACAGTTGTGTACCTTTTTTTTTTTTATAGAATTCTTTGATGAACATAAAGTTAAAAACAACAGCATTTATTTGAAATAGAATCTTTTGTGAAAGATAAATGTAAATATTTTTTATCATTAGTAGGCTACTATGTTTCAGGAATGGCACAAAAGTGTGTGACTGTTTAAGTCTTTTTCTTTAGATCAGTGTGTTTACTAATGTGCTTTTTGTCCTTTGTTGTGTATCTTTGGATTATGTTGTGTTGTAAATAAATTCAGACAATCTAAAAGCCATTCTATATGTATATGTGTGTGTGTGTGTGTGTGTGTGTGTGTGTGTGTGTGTGTGTGTGTGTGTGTGTGTGTGTGTGTGTGTGTGTGTGAGTGAAAAATCTAAAATGTATTCCCAGAATCGTGCAGCCCTATAGTTTGTCTTGAGATCAACATGTTTACAGGTGTTTATTTATTTATTTTTTAGAAAGGGACCAGATGCCACTGGATGAGTCCTGTTGACTTCAACATTCACATGAGTCTCTGTACATGAACATGGTAAAATGAAAAGTCAAACACCTTGGACATGACAGTGTAACGGAGCAGGCTCCCGCACCACCTCCTCTTCACCACCGGAGGGAACCGTCTCCGGAATATTAACTTTACCCATCGAACTCCATTTCCCATCATGCCTCATACCTGGGACTGATTGCACTCACACCTGCACCTCATTCACACACACTCATATAAGCCTCATTCACACACTCATTCAGTGCGAAGTCTTGATCTGCCCCGGCCATCATTTCTGAGCGTTATTTCCCTGAGTTTGTTTCCTGTGTTTGATCTTGGATTGTTTATCGTTGCTGACCCCTCTCTGCCTGCCCTGACCCCGGACTGTTTACTGGACTCTGATTCTCTCTGCCTCCCCTGACCTCGGATTGTTTACTGGACTCTGATTCTCTCTGCCTGTCTCGACCCTTTGCCTGGTTACCTGGTTTGTCTCTGCCTTGCCTTCTCTGTTCTGTTTGCCACTGTTTGACCTTGCCTGTTTTGACTATTCTAATAAATGCTGCAAATGGATTCTCCTGACTCCGCCTCTTCACAACAGAAGACTTCGCCAACACTCGATCCAGCAGCAGTCAGGCAGCTCGCCACCGAGGTATCTGCTCAAGCTTCACAATTATCCTTGCATCACCATCATCTGTGCCGACTCACTTCTCTCACCGAGGATCTAGTTCAATCACTACAGAACTTACGAGTATCATCCTTCAGCGTGCCCGCTGAACATTCACAAGGTGCATCTTCCCACGCTGTCAACACTGCTGGCCACCCTCGTCTTGCTTTTCCAGAAAAATTTGATGGTAACCCAACCAAAGGCAAGGGTTTTCTGCTACAGTGCACGCTTTACATCGATCAGCAACCATCATGCTACCCCGATGACGCATTGCATTCGTTTTCTCACTACTCACCGGCAAGGCGTTGGAATGGGCTACGGCAGTTTGGAGACCCGATGGTTCTGCATTTCCCTCATTCACGGGATTTCTTCAGCGATTCCGTGATGTCTTTGAACACTCCACTGCAAAAGGGAATCCGGGAGAACAGTTGTTAAACCTCTCTCAAGGACGAAACACCGCTGCCGAGTATTCTCTCACTTTTCGCACTCTCGCGGCTCAAACCAACTGGGTCGATGATACTCTTAAAACACTCTTCAGAAAAGGACTATCCGTCGAGTTACAGTCTGAGTTGGCCTGCCGAGATGAGGGCAGAAACCTGAATGAATTCATTGATCTTGCCATCCAGGTCGATAATCTGATGCGTTCTCGCCGCCACCCTCGAGCCCCACCACGATACACACACGAAGCCGCCATGGCACCCGAACCCATGCAACTAGGGTTCACCCATCTCTCTCCAGAGGAACGAGAACGCCGTCAGCAAAACCGCCTCTGCCTGTATTGTGGTCAGCCAGGCCACATGAGAATCGATTGTCCTGTTCGCCCGGCCAATAGGACCCAAGCGGTGAGTCACAAAGAAAACCAAAGCACATCCAACCTCTTACTACCCATTCATTTGTCCGTCCGGGACCAAATCATTTCAACCACTGCCATGATCGATTCAGGAGCCGCGGGGAACTTCATTTCCAGTGAATTCGCTTCTTTACATCAGCTAAAATTAAAACCCTGTTCTTCTTCTTTGACAGTGGAGGCGCTAGACGGACGCCCCATCGGAGGAGGAAGAATTCACCGGGTGACCGAAGAGATCACAATGCACATCGGGGCCCTGCACTCGGAAAAAATCCAATTCTACGTCATTCAAGCTCCACATCATAGCATAATACTCGGCCTGCCTTGGTTACACATCCACAATCCACACATCTCTTGGAGGGAAGGTCAAATCACTCAATGGGATGTCACATGTCACGAGCACTGCCTGACTAGAGTCACTCAGATTCCGCACCCCGTCTCAACTAACCCCACTTCTGATCAACAAGAAATAAAACTCCCTCCAGCATACGCAGATCTGACTGAAGCCTTCAGTAAGAGGAAAGCATCACAACTTCCTGAACATCGATCCATTGACTGTGCCATCGAACTCATGCCTGGAGCCACTCCACCTAAAGGTCGAATTTTTCCATTATCTCAGCCAGAATCTGAAGCCATGAAGCAGTACATTGAAGAGGAGTTAACCAAAGGTTTCATTAGACCCTCAACATCTCCAGCATCAGCAGGTTTCTTCTTTGTTAAAAAAAAGGATGGAGGGTTGAGACCCTGTATTGACTATCGTGGACTCAATGAGGTGACTGTTAAGTTCCGCTATCCCCTACCTCTTGTTCCAGCCGCCCTCGAACAACTCCGCCAGGCCAAATATTACACCAAACTGGACCTTCGCAATGCCTATAACCTCATTCGCATTCGGGAAGGAGATGAATGGAAAACGGCATTTTCAACCAGCAGTGGCCACTATGAATATTTGGTTATGCCGTTCGGTCTGTCTAACAGTCCTTCTGTCTTTCAGTCATTCATGAACGATGTGTTTCGGGACATGTTGGATAGATGGGTGATCGTATACATCGACGATATTCTAATTTTCTCAAATTCCCTAGAAGAACACATTCAACACGTCAGAATTGTCCTGAAACGTCTACTGCAGTACCAACTCTACGCCAAAGCAGAGAAATGTGAATTTCATCAAACCAGCACAGCATTTCTCGGGTATATAATCAGTCAGGAGGGAGTAGCTATGGACGACAAAAAGGTCAAAGCAGTGTTGGACTGGCCCTTACCCCAAACCGTCAAAGAATTGCAACGTTTCCTGGGCTTTGCCAACTTCTACCGACGTTTCGTCCGGAACTTCAGCACTGTAGCCACACCCCTCACCGCCATGACCAAACGTCAAACCCACCGGCTGCAATGGACTTCGGAAGCAAATCAAGCATTCGACAGACTCAAAGCCCTGTTCACTTCTGCTCCCATTCTCCGACACCCAGACCCAGCGCTTCAATTCATCGTGGAGGTGGATGCCTCCAACACAGGAGTGGGGGGCATTCTCTCACAACGCCAAGGTGATCCAGAAAAAATGTTCCCATGTGCCGCCTTCTCCAGAAAACTGTCCCCAGCTGAACGGAACTACGATGTAGGTAACCGCGAGTTGTTAGCCATGAAACTTGCTCTCGAGGAATGGCGACACTGGCTGGAGGGAGCAACCCAACCCTTCATTATCCTTACCGATTACAAGAACCTCGAATACCTTCGGTCAGCCAAACGTTTGAACCCCCGTCAGGCCAGGTGGGCCTTGTTCTTCACCAGATTTCAGTTTACTGTCTCCTATCATCCAGGGTCCAAGAACATTAAAGCTGATGCTCTCTCTCGCCAGACAGATGAATCTCAACCCCCTATCACAGATAACATTATCCCAGGAAAACTTCTAGTGGCTCCGGTGCAGTGGGATATCATCACAGAAATCGAGCAGTTCAACAGTCAAGCAGAACCTCCAATCGAGTGTCCTGAGGGTCGCTTATTCGTTCCAGAACCTTTGCGCTCACGACTCACAGAACAGATACACTCCACACCCAGTTCTGGACATCCCGGCATAACAGCGACTACCCATTTGCTCCGAAACCGCTTCTGGTGGCCAACTTTACAGTCTGATACGACCCGACACATCCAGAACTGCATAAGTTGTAACACGTCCAAATCCTCTCGACAACTGCCAGCCGGACTCTTAAAACCACTCCCCATACCGCGACGCCCCTGGTCTCATATAGCCATCGACTTCATCACAGATTTACCCAAGTCACAAGGTCACACTGTCATACTCACCATTGTGGATCGTTTCTCCAAGGCCTGCAGATTAATTCCTCTTCCCAAACTTCCTACAGCTCTGGAAACTGCTGAACATCTTTGCAACCAGGTCTTCCGCTTATATGGCCTTCCCGAAGACATCGTCTCTGACCGAGGACCTCAGTTCACCTCCAGGGTATGGACATCTTTCTTCAAACATCTCAACGTCAACATCAGCCTCACTTCCGGTTATCACCCCCAATCCAACGGACAAACTGAACGTCTCAATCAAGATGTAATTCGTTTCCTACGATCCTACTGTCAACAACACCAAGCTGAGTGGAGCAGGTATCTATTCTGGGCCGAATACGCTCAGAATTCCCTCATCAAACCCGCCACTGGCATCACTCCATTCAAATGCATCCTGGGCTTCCAACCGCCACTCTTCCCATGGTCTGGTGAACCCACTGATTTACCCTCTGTCACCGAATGGCTACAACGGAGTGAAGAGGTCTTGGATCAAGCACACACTCACCTATGTCACGCCGTCAGACGACAAGAACTCCAGGCCAATCGTCATCGCCGCACCGCCCCAGAGTATCAACCTGGCCAATGGGTTTGGCTCTCAACCAGGGACCTCAGACTTCGACTTCCATGTCGCAAACTTAGTCCCAGGTATGTTGGTCCGTTTCAAATTGTTAGACAAATCTCACCAGTATCATTTCGATTAGACCTGCCCGCTAATTACCGTATTTCCCCCACGTTCCATGTATCACTCCTGAAACCTGCCGGTGGTCCGCGAGGAGAGTCGGAGGAGGGAGCCACAGGTCCAAACCCCCCATCCATCCTGGTTGACGGCGAGGAGGCGTATCGTGTGCACGAATTGCTCGACTCCAGGCGCCGGGGTAACGTCCTCCAGTATCTGGTTGACTGGGAGGGGTTTGGTCCGGAGGAGCGATCCTGGGTCAACTCTGGAAATATCCTAGACCCCACACTCACGGAGGAGTTTCATCGGATGCACCCGGAAAAACCGGCCCCTCGACCCCGTGGGAGACCCCGGCGTCGTTTGCCTCCTCGCTTCAGGAGCCGCTCGCAGGGGGGGGGCTCTGTAACGGAGCAGGCTCCCGCACCACCTCCTCTTCACCACCGGAGGGAACCGTCTCCGGAATATTAACTTTACCCATCGAACTCCATTTCCCATCATGCCTCATACCTGGGACTGATTGCATTCACACCTGCACCTCATTCACACACACTCATATAAGCCTCATTCACACACTCATTCAGTGCGAAGTCTTGATCTGCCCCGGCCATCATTTCTGAGCGTTATTTCCCTGAGTTTGTTTCCTGTGTTTGATCTTGGATTGTTTATCGTTGCTGACCCCTCTCTGCCTGCCCTGACCCTGGACTGTTTACTGGACTCTGATTCTCTCTGCCTGCCCTGACCTCGGATTGTTTACTGGACTCTGATTCTATCTGCCTGTCTCGACCCTTTGCCTGGTTACCTGGTTTGTCTCTGCCTTGCCTTCTCTGTTCTGTTTGCCACTGTTTGACCTTGCCTGTTTTGACTATTCTAATAAATGCTGCAAATGGATTCTCCTGACTCCGCCTCTTCACAACAGACAGGTATGTAGGCTACTATGTTTCAGGAATGGCACAAAGGTGTGTGACTGTTTAAGTCTTTTTCTTTAGATCAGTGTGTTTACTAATGTGCTTTTTGTCCTTTGTTGTGTATCTTTGGATTATGTTGTGTTGTAAATAAATCCAGACAATCTAAAAGCCATTCTTTTTTTAATTTCTCCTCATTTTTTGTGCAAGGCTCCTCATGATGATCGGGCCTGATAGCACCTAATAGGGCCAGCTTGACAGTCCCACCTGTGAACCCCTAGTGTTTATTTCTAAGCTTTTACCTCTTTCTCCGGTGAAAATGTTGTTTGCAAACGTAGCCGACGCCGAGTAGGCTGGTCATGTCTTCAGTGTGATTATTGTTGATTGTGCCAACTAGTTTTCCTCGTGATTGATTGTCATTGACACCGTCAGGCTTACCGGGAGAGGGAGTGAGTAGTAAGCGTCTGTGTCGCTGTGTTTGACAGGTGTCTGTGTGGGCGGTGTCGTCCCATGGAAACTGTGGTGGAGAGCTTGTGTTGTATGAGGTGAGCGTGTTTTGGTCGCTGGTCGAGGACCTCGCCCCGCGGCCAGCCTATGTAACGTGCCTAACGCAGCATCCTGGATTTGAGACATGTTGCCTGAATCCGTTTGTGCTACACATAGCATACTCACTCACACTTCAGGCAGGAATTTACCATGACGATGATAAATTAAAATACAAAAACTACCGAAAACACTGACTCACGACCGCTCTTACTGAATACCAACCTAATCAGCACTGAGCTGACGCAGAGCACACACACAACTCCCTCGTGTGACGTAAAATGACGCGATGCTGAAAAAAAGCGGTTTTTACGAGCAGTCAAAGAAACGCTCACTTTATCTACTAAATTGGTGCCCTTATGTTGTTTTAAAACATTTTAAATCCTGCATTAACTTTTCATATGGTATTTTCATACAAGGTTATGTATTAATTTAGAATTTTTTTTACCTGCAAGATGCCCTTGAAGAGTTCCTTAAAATGTTTACAAATACATTAAGCTCTCACACACACACACACACACACACACACAAACACACACACACCTACTCACTCACAGAGACACATACACACACACTCTATCACACACACTCTCACACACACTCTCTCTCACACACACACACTCACAAAGACACACACACACACACTCTCTCACACACTCACACACACACACACACACTAGGGCTGGACGATTAATTGCATTTGCGATAATATTGCGATATGATGAAACGAGATTTTCTAACCACAAAGGCTGCACCGGCTGGCTGCACTCTGTCACGTAACACGGGAGCGTAACAAGAGTTAACTTGGCAACTGTACATTGACAATGGCCTCAGGCTCGACAGAACCAGACACTGAAGGAATGTTAGTGTCAAAGAGGAACAGTACATCAGTCGTGTGGGACTATTTTGGCTTTAAAAAAGATGTTTCCCAGCGTCATGTATTGTGCAAAACCTGCCTTGTTACAGTTGCTACTTCACGGGGCAACACTACCAACCTGTACCAGCACCTAAAACACGCCACAAAGCACTGTATGATAGGTGTAAAGCTACAAAAACAAGCAGTGTGCAAAATAATCCAAGTACTCGGCAAGGATCAGTGACCGAAATGTTTGAAAGTGTTACGCCATATGAACGCACTTCAAAACTGCACACGGAAATCACCCAGGCAAAAAACCTTTGAGCTAGGATCATTATGGCTGGCAGTGCCATAGGCTACTCATTGTGTACTTTAGTTTGTGTGGTGTGTTGCTGTTGCTGCTGTATCAGTGACTGCAGATAACCAAGATGTTCAGCCAGGTTTCATTTAAAAGAGTGTGTGTGTGTATATATATATATATATATATATATATATAATTTTTTTTTTTAATTTTTTTACAATTGTTATATTGTGTTAATTTTGATTAACCTAAATATTTTCAAAGAGGTTCAGGCAGGTATTTGCTCTCCTTTATTTTTCTGCACTTTGTGTGTAATGTTACTGACTGGAGAGATCAGGAAATAAAATGTCATTCATAAATTCATGCATCACCTCATGTCATCATAACAGAGGTCTGGCTTCCAGGAAAGAACCGTTTCATACAGAAGACAAAGAGCTTAAAAAATAATCGCATTACGAATCGCAATTGCAATATTGGTGAAAAAAATCACAATTAGATTATTTTCAAAAAACGTTCAGCCCTAATACAGACTGTACATGATGTATAAGATGAATCATATTTACAAAAACAATTCATCACATCTTTCTGAGTTTTATTTCCGAAGCATCATACAGAACTACATTCTCTTGAACAAATAATTCAATAACAAATACATTTTTTAACAGTCAGTTGTTGCCACCTAGTGGAGAAACAACGTAATCGATAAATGCATTATTTTAAGTGCCAAGTTTCTATCAAAAGCTGATTTACTCTATTGTGATCGCTACTGTAGACATCAGTGTTTATATTTGAACTTTAAACTTTTATCCCAGTACTTCTATCATAATTTGAAATGTTGTATCAAAGAAATAATGATACTATTATTATTTATTTTTATTTTTTTTCTCTATTGTTTTTTTTGCTTTTAAACTATACACATGAATATATACATTTCCATGTAACAGAAAAAAAACGGCCTCTCAGTATTTTACATTAATATTCTATACCTCCTCTTTTCTTAATCTTTTAGTAACACCTTTGCAAATCTACCACATTTTAAGAACGATTTGAAAGGTCCAACGTCCTATACTTGGTGCACAAATACTCTTCCAATTTAAAGAAATAAGCCGTTTTGCTTGAAGAATGCATACATTTATAAATCATTCTTTTTTAACTTGATCTCCTTAGGAAATAAATGTAATAGAAAAAGTAAAGGTGACAATGAGAGATTAACATCAAGAATCTTCTCTATCATTTCTTTCACACCTTTCCAAAATGTTTTGACTTCTTTCCACTCCCATATGCAATGATATAATGTACCTTTAGACTCGCTGCATTTTAAGCAAGTGTCAGGGACATTTTCATTATATTTCTGCAGTACAACTGGAGTTATAAATATCCGCATCAACCACTTATATTGTAGCAGTTTCAGACGTGTGTTCATTGTTTGTGATTGAGCCTCTTTACATGCTTTCATCCAGTCCTCCATCTGAATGTCCTCGTTAATATCCAATCTCCAGCCTTCCAGTTTGTAGTTTGAAGAGTCCTTTGATCCTGACACCAGCATATTGTATAATGATGAAATTAAGCCTTTACTTCTACAATTTCTTGTCATTTCTTTTTCTAAGATAGACAATGTTGGCATATCCAAAGAATTATTTTGTGATTTGAGTATGAAATTTCATATTTGTAGATACATAAAATGTTTTTTTGGAATATTATATGTATTGACTATTTCCTCAAATGTCATAAGAGTGTTGTTAACATATAGATCTGCTATCTTACGTATGCCCTTATCTGCCCAAATCCTGAAACCTGCGTCCAATCTGCCTGGTTTAAACTTTGTATTGCCCCAAATGGGACTAAATCAAGATAAAGGGTTGGAGACACCTAAAAATTTCTTCACATCATACCATATGGCAATCATATTTATAACTATAGGATTGGAAATTCATCATTTTTCTTTAGATCTTTAAATTCTGATGAATATAACCATAAATATAAAGGCAGATCTGATTTGACAGCAGAAGATTTTCTATTACATCGTCAGAATGATATTTTATGTTCTATCTGTCTAATCCTTATACCTGTTAATTCCACATGTCTTTTTACTGCTATTGCAAAAGGCTCGATGGAGATGGCAAAAAGAAGAGGAGAAAGGGGTGAACCTTGTCTGCACCCGCTTGATATGCTAAATGGTTTTGAAACCATATTATTTGTCAACACTTCTGCTGTAGGGCTATTATAGAGTAACCTAACCCACTTGCGATACCCCTCACCAAATCCAAATCTGAACAACAAATCAAACAATTAAGACCATTCAACCCTATCAAATGCCTTTTCGGCGTCCAGTGCTAGTAGAGCAGTATCTCGTTCCCTCCTCTGTTCATGAAGAATATTTAGGACTCTTCGAACATTATGAAATCCTTGCCTGCGTTGTATGAAACCATTTTGATCCTCTCCTTTACATAATATACATAATATAAAACTTTACATAATATTTTTGTATCGGAATTTAGCAAGCTAATTGGCCACATATTTTCACACTTTGTGTTTGGTTTTTCTGGTTTTGGTAATAATGTGATTAAAGCTCCTCTCATTGATGTAGGAAGAAGGCCTTTTCCAAATATGGGGTTAATAACTTTTTTTTAAACTTCTTATAAATTTCTATAGGAAGCCCATCCGGGCCCACAGCTTTTCCTGGTTTCATAGAATCAATGGCTTCTCCAATTTCTTGTAATGTGAGATCTTCATCCAATTTGTGTTTTTCTTCAATTGAAATCTGTGGTATATTTAAACTATCTAAAAATTGTGTATCCAAATTTAATGAGCACTCTAAACTATAGAGTTTTTTATAATATATTCTAAATTCTTCATTGATCTCTATAGGGTCAACTATAGTTCCTGCTGAACTCTCAGTTACTGTGATGGTACGTTCTGTTTGTTGCTGTCGGATTTGCCATGCAAGTAACCGACCAGTTTTATCTCCATATTCATGAAAATTTTGTTTCAACCTAATAATAATTTCTTGTTTGCTTCTACTGTGTCTGTACCTTTCTGGAAAATATCATTTTCTAATTTTTTTATCTGATCTTCTAATTGTTTCATTTCCTGTCTAGACCTCCTAGCTTTTGAACTGCAAACACAAACAATATGTCCTCGAATAAAAGCTTTGAATGCTTCCCATCTAATACCAGCAGATGTTTCAGATTGATTCATTTCAAAATATAGATCAATTTGTTTATTCACATATTCTATAAACTCTGGATCCCGAAGCCATCCTATCTGAAAGCGCCATCTAGGGGGATTCTTTATGAATTTTGTATGATAAGGATACCGCTGCATGATCAGAGATGACTATGCTATGATATATACAATCTGTTATTTGGTTAAGCAATTGTGCCGACATAAGAAAATAATCAATACGTGAGTATGTTTGATACATACCAGAATAACATGAATATGATACAGCTGCTGGGTTAAGATCCCTCCAAACATCTGACAAATTAAGGTCTTTCATAAATTCCTGTATCAACTTCCTAGCTTTATTATGCGTTTTATCAATCCCTGTGGATCGATCTTTAGACGGATCTAGTACACTAATTCATATCCCCTGCGATAAGATAGTATCCAGGCAGACTAGCAGTTAGCAACAGCAAATCATTAAAGAATTTGGGGTTGTCATCATTTGGACCATATACATTAATTAAATTAATCTTTTCTGAAAAGATGGTACACTGCAGTATAATATATCTTCCTAACAGATCTTTAGTTACCTTCTGAATCTGTATTGGGACTGATTTATGAATTAAAGGGTTAGTTCACCCAAAAATGAAAATTATGTCATTAATGACTCACCCTCATGTCGTCCCAAGCCCGTAAGACCTCCGTTCATCTTTGGAACACAGTTTAAGATATTTTAGATTTAGTCCGAGAGCTTTTTGTCCCTCCATTGAAAATGTACGTACGGCACACACTCTTTGTCCAGAATGGAAATAAAGACATCATCAAAGTAGTCCATGTGACATCAGTGGGTTAGTTAGAATGTTTGGAAGCATCGAAAATACATTTTGGTCCAAACATAACAAAAACTACGACTTTATTCAGCATTGTATTGTCTTCCGGTTCTGTTGTTGATCCGCGTTCACGATTCCGCAGTGACCCTGCTGACGTAAGACGCTGATGACGTGTTATCTGGTGCGCCCGAGCTTCGTTTACAGTTTGAGGGAGACGGGCGCTGTATTCAAGCTATTCTACATTGTTTGTATTTTTGTATTGCTATATTTTTTTTTTTAAATGGTGCGTAGGTGTGCATGTCGCGGATGTCCTAATCTCCAGATAACACGTCATCAGCGTCTTACGTCAGCAGGGTCACTGCGGAATCGTGAACGCGGATCAACAACAGAACCGGAAGACAATACAATGCTGAATAAAGTCGTAGTTTTTGTTATGTTTGGACCAAAATGTATTTTCGATGCTTCCAAACATTCTAACTAACCCACTGATGTCACATGGACTACTTTGATGATGTCTTTATTTCCATTCTGGACAAAGAGTGTGTGCCGTACGTACATTTTCAATGGAGGGACAAAAAGCTCTCGGACTAAATCTAAAATATCTTAAACTGTGTTCCAAAGATGAACGGAGGTCTTACGGGCTTGGGACGACATGAGGGTGAGTCATTAATGACATAATTTTCATTTTTGGGTGAACTAACCCTTTAAAGTCATTACTCCTCTTGCATTAGAAGTGTGACAGGCAGCAAAAACTTGCCCTTGCCATCTCTGAATCTTAATTGTCTCACTTTTTACGAGGTGGGTTTCTTGGAGAAAAACTATTTGCGCCTGTAATTGTTTGATCCGGTCCATTACCTGCTTTATTTTTTTTAAAATTACCCAGTCATCTACAATTCCAGGTTAAAAATGTTATATTCTCTGTCTCCCCCATAATCCCTTACATTTCCTATTAGGAGGCATAATCCCTTTTATAGACACACATACCTTAAATACTGAGAAGCAAAAAATACAAATAAACAAAAACCTGAACATAACATCTATTGTTGTTACACATTCAACAACATCCCCGTTTTCCCCAGTAGCGTCCATGCTACTGCTTTAAACCGCCACCCCTTACACTCCTTATATGGCGTTGATTGGTCCACACAACAGTGAGGAACTATCAGGTACTTAGCCTATATCTATTTATCATCACAACCCTGTTTGTAAAATTACTCTCACTTATTTTAAAGTATAAACACATATTTTCACACCTCCATAGAACAATAACAACTGAATATGCTTAATTATTCAGTTGTCATCAAGATGTCATCAGGATGGCGCCGCATTCAATTAGTCATCAAGATGGCGCCGCAGACGGCTGCCTTGGTGCGGAGCTCTCCAGCTATTGTGTTGTTTTTGTTCGTTTGTTCTGCGTTTAGTCATTCTTTTCCTATCAGTTTCACCAGAGACGAACTACTGGACATTAGGAAACACACACCGGATAACTTTTCTACAGTTTTTGATTATTCGGACGTCTTGCTGGACATTCTCGTCGGTGGGGCAGCGTTGTTGTTCAAACGCGCGGTCAGACGCAAACGCGGGAAGCGTGCAGGCGCACTGGTTAAACTCCGCGAGCGCGGTCTCCGCACTGCACTCCCCAGTATTCATCTCGCGAATCTCCGATCCCTTCCTAACAAAACGGACGAACTTCTTCTCCTCACACGCACTAACAAGGATTTTTTAAACTCTGCTGCTCTGTGCTTCACTGAAACCTGGCTGAGTGAAGCCATACCGGACAACGCAATACATCTGCCGGGCTTCCAGCTGTTCCGAGCGGATCGCATCGCGGAGCTAACGGGAAAAACAAGAGGTGGTGGATTGTGTTTCTACATTAACGAAAGTTGGTGTTCAGATTTAACAACACTGAAGAAGATGTGCTCTCCTAATTTAGAGGCACATTTCATAAACTGTAAACCTTTCTACTCGCCTCGGGAGTTTTCCTCTTTCATTCTTGTGAATGTTTACATCCCTCCAGACGCGTGCGTGAGCGCGGCGCTACAACAGCTGGCTGAACAAATAGCTGAAACAGAACAGAGGTATCCTGACTCTCTTTTAATCATTCTTGGGGATTTTAACAAAGCAAATCTTTCCTGTGAACTACCAAAATACAGACAGCACGTTACATGTCCCACCAGAGACAGTAATATACTGGACCACTGTTACACCACAATAAAAAATGCGTATCACTCCGTTTCCAAGCAGCTTTGGGGCTCTCTGATCACTGTTTGGTTCATCTCATACCGACCTACAGGCAGAAACTGAAATCATCTAAACCTGTAATAAGGACTGTAAAAAGATGGACTAATGAAGCAGAGCAGGATCTACAGGCCTGCTTTGATTGCACTGATTGGACTGTTTTTGAAGCTGCTACCAACGATCTGGATGAGCTCACAGATACTGTAACATCATATATAAGTTTCTGTGAGGATACATGCATCCCTACCAGGACATTCTTATCATTTACTAATGATAAACCATGGTTTACTGGGAAACTCAAACACCTTCGTCATGCCAAAGAGGATGCCTACAGAAGTGGGGATAAAATCTTGTATAACCAGGCCAGAGACAGACTGACAAAGGAGATCAGAGTTGCTAAAAGAAGCTACTCTGAAAAACTGAAAAACCAGTTTTCATCCAACGACCCATCTTCAGTCTGGAATGGCCTGAGGAACATCACCAACTACAGGTCACCATCCCCCCGATCTGTGGACAATCAACACCTGGCTGATGATTTAAACTCATTTTATTGCAGGTTTGAAAAGCCCTCATTCACACCACACACCCGGTCTGATCTGCACTTCACACATTCACCATCACCTCCTGCAGTCCCATTACTCCCCCGTCCTGCCATCCAACCTTGAGCTTAAGGTCTGTGTGGAGGACGTGAGCCGAGTCTTCAAAAAACAGAAGACTAGGAAAGCCTCAGGCCCAGATGGCATCTCATCTGCTTGTTTAAAAGCCTGCGCTGACCAACTGGCCCCGGTCTTCACGCAGATCTTCAATAGATCATTGGAGCAGTGTGAAGTTCCCTGCTGCTTCAAATGCTCCACTATCATTCCGGTCCCCAAAAAACCCAAAATCACTGGACTTAATGACTACAGACCTATCGCTCTCACGTCTGTGGTCATGAAGTCGTTTGAAAGACTGGTGTTGGCCCACCTGAAGGACATCACTGGACCCCTGCTGGACCCCTTTCAGTTTGCTTACAGAGCAAACAGGTCTGTGGATGATGCAGTCAACATGGGACTGCATTATATCCTGCAACATCTTGACAGACCTGGGACTTATGCAAGGATCCTCTTTGTGGACTTCAGTTCGGCCTTCAATACCATCATGCCTGATCTTCTCACAGCCAAACTGACCCAGCTCTCCTTACCATCCTCGATCTGTCAGTGGATCACCAGCTTCCTGACGAACCGGCAGCAGCGAGTGAGACTGGGGAAACACACATCCAGGACTCTCACCACCAGCACTGGCGCCCCCCAAGGGTGCGTTCTCTCCCCACTGCTCTTCTCCCTGTACACTAATGACTGCACTTTTAAAAACCTCTCTGTCAAGCTCCTGAAATTTGCCGACGACACCACTGTCATCGGTCTCATCCGAAACGGTGACGAATCTGCTTACAGACTGGAGGTTGAACAGCTGGCTGTCTGGTGCAGTTATAACAACCTTGAGCTGAACACGCTCAAAACAGTGGAGATGATCGTGGACTTCAGGAGGAACAGCCCAGCACTCCCCCCACTCACCATCATGAACAGCACTGTGGAAGCAGTGGAGTCATTCAGGTTCCTGGGCACTATCATCTCTCAGGACCTGAAGTGGGACAATCACATTGACTCCATTGTGAAAAAGGCCCAGCAGAGACTGTACTTCCTTCGCCAGCTGAGGAAGTTCAACTTGCCACAGGAGCTGCTGATTCAGTTCTACTCAGCCGTCATTGAGTCTGTTTTATGCACTTCCATTACTGTCTGGTTTGGTTCAGCTACCAAATCAGACATCAGGAGACTACAACGGACAGTCCGGACTGCGGAGAGGATCATTGGTGCCCCCCTGCCAACCCTCCAGGACCTGTACTCTTCCAGAGTGAGGAAGAGAGCAGGTAAAATCATCACAGACTCCACTCACCCTGGACACCACCTGTTTGAACTGTTACCGTCAAGACGGCGAATCAGATCACTGGCCACAAGAACATCTCGGCACAGGAACAGTTTCTTCCCACAGGCCATTTCCCTCCTGAACAGTTAACATATCTCCCAAGGCATATGCCTTAAGTGCAATACTCCCACTGTTTAGTGCAATATCCTACAACTCAGGTGACACTTATATGTAGATTTTTTTTTATTTTTATTTTATTTATAATATTCAAAACACTGTAAATATGTTCATAGTTCATAATCTGTAAATCTGAAAATGTCTACTCTGACTAAACCCAACTGTGATACTTTTATTCTCATATATTTATATTTTTATTTTTTATTCTTATAATTTGTAGTATTATGTTTCTTGTTGTATTTGTATCTGTATATGTCCACTGGAAGCCTCAGTACCAAAACAAATTCCTTGTGTGTGCAAGCACACTTGGCAATAAAGCTCTTTCTGATTATAGTATAATAATATGCTTAATTAAGATCAAACACATTACTATTTATTCAATCCTCACCACAAAAAGAGGATAACGATATTTGTGGAATATAATCAGAATTATTTTAAAGCAACCTACTTTCCAGACTTAATAGTCCAACTCCAGCTGAACTGGGCCCACCTTTATTCTTTGTCTAGTTCTTCAATGTAGCTTTCCACTGCAGTCGGTGTGTCAAACACCCTTGTTTTCTCCTGGTGTGTAACAAGTAGACGAGCAGGGTAGATGATCCTGTGTTTACTGATTCCTCTCTCTCGTAGCCTCTGTCTCTCACCATCATAAGCTCTCTGCTTCCTATGAACTTCAGCAGAAACATCTGGATGAAAACGAAGAGTGTGCTCCTTGTATGAAACCATCCCCTTGGACCTGCCGCTCTCAACACCTGTTCTTTTTGTCTGTAGTTCAAGAACTTCATTATTAGTGTTCTTGATGGTGTACCGGCATCTCGTCTTGTGTTCTGGTCGCCTAGGTTTCGTTGTGGACCCACTCTATGACTAATGATGTGCTCGAGTCCATTTCCAATATTTTTGGAATCCAGGCCTCTAAAAATGCACACGCATCGTTTCCTTCTTTTTCCAGGAAACCCACCAACCTTAGGTTGTTCCTTCTGTTTCTGTTTTCCATGTCGTCAACTTTGTCTGTCAGTTTTTTAACTTGTGACTCAAGCGAGCTCGCGTGAGTTCGAAGTTGAACTATTTCATCCTCTGATCCAGAAATGCGTTCCTCGGCCTCTTTCACTCGCTCCTTCACCTCTTTGATTGCTGACATAACACCGTCGATTTTACTTGTAACTCGTTTGTCCATTTCTTTAATGGCTTGTAAAACATCTGCATTGCTGGGGTTCAACACTGTTACTTTCGTAGATTCACTGTCGTCGTCCTCCTCTATCTCTCTTAGTTCGTCTGCGTGATCAGAATCTTGCGACATCTCTTGCGCTTTATTATTCGGTTTTTCTTGAGTTTTGTTCTGTTTTTTCGGTGCCATTTCCGTTGTTGGTCTTTTGTATATTGACTAACTAAAGATGTGATAAAGTTTTAAGTGAGTTTGAAGGATTATTATTCAAACAATATAGGAGGGTCGATAACACGCGTCTTCTCAGTACCACTCCATAACTGGAAGTCCAATGATAATATTATAAAGACCTTTTGTGAAGATGTTTCATGACAACTCTCCACAAAAAAAAGATTGCTAGATTTGTCGCTAAACGCTTTAAAAAAAAGTCACTGAAGGGGTCTGAAAAGTCGCTAAAAATAGCAACAAATGCGCTAAGTTGGCAACACTGATTCAGTCTTGCGTCGCTTCCACGCTCCACTTGAAATGGATATTACGACACTCATAGATAACGACACATTTCATCCTCTGTTGAACAAGTGTGGCTAGCTTCTGTCAACCTCGTCTATAAGCAAGGACAAAAATAAAGCAATTTAATTTGAATCAATATCGATACTGGAATAAAAAAAAATATTTTAAAATCTTAAACAAAAAAATTGCGAGCACACACACAACACACAACACACACACACACACACACACACACACACACACACACACACACACACACACACACACACACACACACACACACTCACACACACTCACTCACACACTCACACACTCACACACACACACACACACTCACTCAGTCACACACATGTTGGGTTTCCATGTTTTATGGGGACTTTCCATAGAAATAATGATTTTTATACTGTAAAACTGTGTATTCAATCCCCTAATCCTAACTGATGTATTTTAACAATGTGAACTAATGAGTATTTTATATATTTATTATTTTATATTGACAACATTATGTTGTTATTTTATTATTATGTTTATCTCTGGATATAGGCTTAATGTGTGTCATTGTTCTCTACAGGTTGAGGGATTGTGGTGTCACAGATGAAGGTTGTGTTGCTCTGGCTTCAGCTCTGAGATCAAACCCCTCACACCTGAGATATCTAGGTCTGTCTGGGAATAAACTAGGAGACTCTGGAGTGAAGCTGTTCTCTGCTGTACTGGAGAATCCTCACTGTAAACTGGAGACACTGTGGTAAGATCTCTACCATAAAGACTCGGAGTGAATAAGTATTAATATGTAGATAGTGTATAGAATATATGTTTGGCGTAAGCCCCATCCGGCGGTTCAGCGACAGATTCCTGCTTGAACCGTCAGATCCTGCCGGCGGTAGAAGGCAGCGGTGAGGAGTCTCCCTGAAGAGGAACATTTACATCTCACTATATTATTATTCCCAAAACACAGTAAAACTAACAGTTAAATAAACCGGACGAACTACAAACCAGACAACAGATGCAGGTTACAGTGAAGAGGGTTTTTAAAGCACAAATGTTTGGTGTAAATCAACTTGCCTTGTAATGCTCGTGCAAACAGACCCTTGCAAAAGCGTGAGCATTGCCTCAAAATGTGTGTCTGCACAGATTATATATTATTATTATTATTATTATTATATATGTGTGTGTGCAGCTGAAAAGAGGGAAGTGGTGTGTGTTTCTCCTGAACCAGGACTGACACCATATCAGATTTATCACTACATGATTATCATGGCCAAAATAACACACAATAACAATATATCACCATATCTATGGAAATATTGATAATAATAATAATAATGCTATCAGTCAAATTCATCTTTACTTTGTTTATTTTGTGTTATTTTTGAAAAAGTAGAATCACTCCATCACATACAAAAGGAACAATTACACTTCCACTTGGGCAGATCATCAGGAAATATGGTCTTGGGTATCACTGCTACGCGGATGATATGCAGATTTACATCACCACTAGTCCTGACGTTCATTGCTCATTAATAGCTTTGCGTAGTTGTCTAGCAGAGATCAGTTTATGGATGCAGACTAACTTTCTGAAACTGAATTGATGCAGATTGGTACAGTGACGGCTACTCGTAAGGCCGAGATTAGTGTGATTGTTGACTCTAGTATGGTAATTCCCACTTCACTGGTGCGGAATCTTGGTGTTATTTTTGATCCACAGCTAACATTTGAAGCACAAATAAAAAACATCTCTAAAACGGCTTTTTACCATCTGAGAAACGTTGTTCGACTTTGGCCTTTTCTCTCTTTTGCAGACACAGAAAGGCTTATACATGCCTTTATTACAGCTAGGCTAGATTATTGTAATGCCTTGTTCTCTGGTCTTCCAGCTAAAACTCTGAGCAGGATACAGTATATTCACAATTCTGCCGCCGTGTGCTCACTCGTACTTCTCCTCTTGAACACATTACACCGGTGCTTTCACAGTTGCACTGGCTTCCCATAAATGCAAGAATTGATTTCAAAATTGTGACCTCATCAGCCCTTATACTCCTCCACGTTCTCTCCGTTCTTCTGATTCGCTCTTACTAAATAAGCCTTCATGTAAGCTTAAGACCATGGGGGAAAGAGCCTTTTCATACAAAGCCCCCAAGCTCTGCAATGTGCTTCCTCCTACCATGAGACATGCACCAATACTGGGACACTTTACAAAGCTGATTAAGACACATTTATTTAAGGCTGTTTTTCTTTAATGGTTGTATTGCCCTTGTTGTTTCTGTTTATTTTAGTGTAGCGCTTTGGGTTTAAGGAAAGAGCATTACAAATAAAATGTATTATTTATTATTATTATTACTTAATGCGACCAGTTTGAAATAATGGTGACACTTTATCACAAGTATACAGTAACACAGCGCTTATAAATCATTTTCAAACTATTCGTTTATAGTTAATGAATAGTATATAAGCTGTAGTAAATGTATTAAGAGACTATATACGAATAATTGGGTGCTGATACGATATGTATTGCAATTTTTAAGAATTGCGATTCTACAATATTGCGATTCAATATTGCAATTTATTGTGATTTGTTCTTAACACTAGACTATGGGGAAAAGTTAAATCATACACTTATACAGACTGTACATGATGTATAAGATTAGTCATATTTACAAAAACAATTCATCACATCTTTCTAAGTTTTATTTCAGAAGCATCATACAGAACTACATTCTCTCGAATAAATAATTTAATAACATGATTGTCAAATTTTTAATTTTATTTAAGTACATATGTAAAAAGGTCAAACCAAATATAAATTGTTTTCGTTTTATAAGAAGGGATTTGTCTTGTCACACTGCAAAATTATACATGCATGCGATGATATTCTCACTTCTATATTATTGCATTACATCATGGTCACAAGCATCCCCATCCAAACTAAAACCTATTTTCTCAATTTACAAACAGACAATAAAAATTATGGACCGGAAACCTATGAGATGGCATCATTGTGATGTGTCAGTTTTATTGATTTTAATTATATCAAATTGGTCTATAAATGTTTAAATAATCATGTTTCACCAATGCTTTCTGAATTGGTAAGTAGGCGGCAAAGTTCTGATAGGGCGAACACAAGGGCCACTGTCAGAGGGGACTGTCTAGTCCCTAAGTGTAAGACCTCTTTCGGTCAGTCAGCTTTCTCTGTAAAGGGGCCAAAACTCTGGAATGCTTTGCCTTCTAATTTAAAACTAGAGACAGATGGCAATGCTTTTAACAGAGGATTGAAACAATGGCTAAAAACTAAACAACAGTGCTCACATGTATAGCCTACTACTAATACTCTCTGATTCTTATACTTGCTGTTTTTTTTGTTTTTTCCTTGTTGTTGTATTTTCTTTTTAAAAGCCCCCCGTGGACAGGTGTTGAAAATTAGCAGGTATGCTATAATCACTAAAAACAAATGCATATGGGTCGTCCAATGTAATTGTATGTCCATGTCAAATAAAGAGACATTCATTCATTCAAATACATTTTTAACAGGCACTTGTAATCGATGTAAACAATGTAATCGAAAAATGCATTATTTTAAGCATCAAGTTTCTATTAAAAGCTGATTTACTCTATAGAGATCGCTAAGACATGTGACCAACTGGGCGGCAACGTCATCAGAACGTCAAGATTGCAATGCTGGAGTGTGTGTGTGTGTGTGTGTGTGTGTGAGAGAGAGAGAAAGAGAGAAGCCCCTTTCACACAGAGATTCCGGAAAATACACGGATAAAGTGACCCGGGATTTGACCCGGGTTCGTTTGATTTTGGTTCATTCACACTGCCATTGATTTTCCGGAATCAGAGAGTGCGTTCACACACAACCCGTACAAATCCTGTAAAGACACGTGACATCGATGTGACATGTAATGTCTCAGCAGCGTCTATAGTTTCCTTATGAGCTGCGATTTCTCTCTGGAGAAACCACGCTTGTGCATTTTTTTCTCTGATTCGATCATAAACTAGCGCATTACGTACCGTTTCACTGCTTTCACTTCACTTCAGCGTCATCATTACGACACGGCATTAGTTAAGGCTTTTGTTCACACAGCGCGCGTTCCGGGACTGATCCCGGCAATGTTACTAGGTCCCCAACCCGGCATCGATCCCGGGATCAATCTCGGGTCGTGTTTGCGTTCACACAGAAGGTGTTCTGGCAATTTCCCGGCAATTTCCCGGGATCAACGCGCTGTGTGAAAGGGGCTAGAGAGAGAGACGTGATCAAACTGTGTGTGTGTGTGTGTGTGTGAGAGAGAGAGAGAGAGAGAGAGGCGCGGGCGCGATCGAGCAGTGGAAACATAAAAACGTATTCCGTCATTTTGTTCATAGAGGTTATCATTCAAACTGCAAAGTGTTTACTTATATTTGTGTAACTTACACTCGTAGTAAAACACAACATTGTGCTTTTGTCACACTCTAAACTCTTGTCAAACTGTAACCTACAACTGTCACCCAACCAAACACACAGTTTTAAAAGCAACTTCCAACCCCATTTCAAAACAGTCTGTGGGTTACATCTTTTGGACATTAATCATATCGCATTGGTTTTCATTTCTTGTCTTCAGAGCAGTTACATATTCTACATTGATTAAAAAAGAAAATCAAATGTGTTTTTAATGGTAGTATTATTTCATGCGAAAATCGTCTCGGTTACGTATGTAACCCTCGTTCCCTGAGTAGGGAACGGAGACGTTACGTCGGATGACGGAGAATGGGGGTTTCGCCTAGCAAGCCAATCATCTTCGTGTATTATAAAACGAGCAAATGGCGATGAAATGCCATGGGTCTGCGGAATTTGCATAGCGTATCTCCGCCCCACCACGTGGGTATAAAAGGAGAGACACCGGCAAAGGCAGATCATGTCTTCGCTGAGGAGCCGAGACTGAACTCAGGCGTCTACCCAGCGGTACAGCGGAAGTGACAGGGAGATGTAACGTCTCCGTTCCCTACTCAGGGAACGAGGGTTACATACGTAACCGAGACGTTCCCTTTCGTAGTCACTCCGAGTTACGTCGGATGACGGAGAATGGGGGTCCCCGTGTAATCACGCCACCTTCACAGCTGTCTTCCAGTGCCCTGCGAAAGTCTGATCCCCCTGTCGTGATACTGGCACGGACGAAGGAGTCCTACTTAACACAGGAATACCAAGGTACACTGGGAAGCATATCTCAGAGGAAATATGCCGCAGCATGCCTACCTGTAGGGAGGACTTAAGAACACACATATGGCCGGAGGGCTTCATATGGAGGAACGCTGGAGTGACCAGCCCGTGGGGTGGCAACTTTCAACTCCAGGAGTGGCAAGGTGGCTTGCCGAGGGAAAGACACATGCTCAAGGAGGCTTACAGTGGATATACACATGTGGGGGTTACTCAGGGGAGGAACCATGCACACGGAGGCACCTAGCCGACGCACAGGCAACAGACACTGGCGCCAGCGTCAAGAGTGCTGGAGGAACTCAGGGCTTCGGAGAGGAAGGCTCACCTGAGGAAAAATCGCACGTATCCAGTCCGTGGAGTGGAATGGCGAGCAAGCGAAGACACCTGAGCGGGACCGGTACTAGCTGGTTGAAGCGAGTACATGAGAGGACACTGGCTCCACTCGGAGATTGTAGAATCTGGCGAATGTGTTCGGTGTCGCCCAGCCTGCAGCTCTCAAATGTCTGCCAGCGAGGCGCCATGCGCTAGAGCCCAAGAGGAAGCCACACTCTGGGTGGAGTGGGCTGTCACACCAAGGGGGCACGCTCGGCCTTGCTGTTGGTAAGCCAAAGCAATGGCGTCCACTATCCAGTGGGACAACCTCTGCTTTGAGAGAGCCTTTCCCTTCAGTCTCCCACCATAACAGATAAAGAGCTGGTCTGAGGTCCTGAAACACTGCGTCCTGTCTACGTAAGCACGGAGAGCGCGTACTGGACAGAGCAGTGCCAAGGCTGGGTCTGCCTCCTCCAGGGGCAGCGCTTGCAGGTTCACCACCTGGTCCCGGAAGGGAGTGGTGGGAACCTTGGGCACATATCCAGGCCGGGGTCTCAGGATCACGTTAGAGTGACCGGGCCCGAATTCCAGGCACGCTTCGTCAACGGAGAATGCGTGTAGGTCCCCTACCCTCTTGATGGAGGCCAATGCAACCAGGAGCGCTGTCTTCATAGACAGGAACTTAATCTCAACTGATTGCAGAGGCTCAAAGGGAGCCCTCTGCAGGGCATTTAACACCACTGAGAGGTCCCAAGAGGGAACGAGAGGAGGGCGAGGAGGATTCAGTCTCCTTGCTCATCTCAGGAACCTGACGATCAGGTCGTGCTTCCCCAGAGACTTACCTTCAACTGCTTCGTGATATGCGGCGATAGCGGCCACATACACCTTCAGGGTGGAGGGAGACAGCCTTCGCTCCAGCCCATCTTGCAGGAAGGAAAGCATGACACTGATCGAGCATCTCCTGGGGTCTTCTCGGCGAGAAGAGCACCAGTTGACGAAGAGGTTCCACTTCAACGCATAGACATGTCTCGGGGACGATGCTCTAGCGGAAGTGATGGTAGCCGCCACCGCTGGTGGCAGGGTACTCAAACCTGCCTCGTCCCGTCCAGGAGCCACACGTGGAGCCTCCAAAGATCGGGTCGAGGGTGCCAGAGGGTGCCCTGTCTCTGAGAAAGGAGATCCTTCCTCAGAGATATTGGCCAAGGAGGTGCTGTCGCGAGGAGTATTAGTTCGGAGAACCAGGTCCGGGTGGGCCAATACGGCGCAACCAGAATGACCTGCTCCTCGTCGTCCTTGATCTTGCACAGGGTCCGTGCGAGAAGGCTCACTGGGGGAAACGCATATTTGCGTAGGCCCCGCGGCCAGCTGTGCGCCAGTGCATCCGTGCCGAGCGTACCCTTGGTCAGGGAGTAATACAGGGCGCAATGGGATGAGTCGGGGGAGGCAAACAGGTCTATCTGTGCGTCGCCGAACTGGTCCCAAATCAGCTGGACCGACTGGGGATGGGGCGAAACCGGGACAGCTCGTCAGCTGCAAAGTTCCGATCTCCCAGAATGTAGATAGCACGAAGGGACCTCAGGTGCTTCTGACTCCATAAGAGGAGGTGGCGTGCGAGTTGCGACATACTGCGGGAGCGTAGACCACCCTGACGGTTGATGTACGCTACAGTCGCGGTATTGTCTGAACGGACTAGTACGTGTTGACCCTCGAGCAACGTGCGAAAACGGTGCAGAGCAAGGCGTACTGCCAGCAACTCGAGGCAATTGACATGCAGAAGGCGCTGGGGTCCTGTCCAGGAGCCCGCGGCAGCATGCCCGTTGCACATGGCGCCCCAGCCCGTGGAAGAGGCATCTGTGGAGACAACAACATGCCTGGAAACTCGTTCTAGGGGAACTCCGGCCCGTAGAAAACTGAGGTTCCTCCACGGGGTGAAGGTCTGACGGCAGGTCGGAGTCACTGGGACTCGGAGCGTGCCATAATGCCATGCCCACCTCGGGACTCGATCGCGAAGCCACAGCTGAAGCGGTCTCATATGAAGCAATCCGAGCGCCGTAGCTGCGGCTGCAGATGCCATATGCCCCAGGAGCCTCTGAAACAATTTCAGTGGGACCGCACTCTTGCCATCGAACTGTCGAAGACAAGCCAGCAGTGAGTGTGCGCGCTCGCTCGTAAGCTGCGCGGACATGGCGACCGAGTCGAGGGCAGAGTTTGCTCTTCTCCCAGTTGACCCGAAGGCCCAGACGGGCTAGGTGCCGGAGCACTAGGTCTCTGTGTTCGAAAACCTGATCTCGAGAGTGAGCTAATATCAGCCAGTCGTCGAGATAATTCAGGATGCGAACCCCGTGTTCGTGTAGGGGAACAAGGGCAGCCTCGACGACCTTCGTAAAGACGCGAGGAGACAGAGCCAAGAGGGACAGTTGGCTCTGGGACAGGCAGGAGGGACAGTCTCGATTGCACCCTTCGCCAGCAGGGTAGCAACCTCCGCTCTCATGATGGGGGCATTGCCACCGACCACAGTGAAGCGAACTCCCCTGAAGCGGGGAGGAGACCGTGCGAACTGAATCGCATAGCCGAGCCTGATAGTTCGGGCGACCCAGCAGGACAGGCTGGGAAGCTCTAACCAAGCTGCCAGAAACTGAACCAGCGGGGTCATGCGAACCACAGGCGTCCCCCCGGAGGGGCAGCGAAGCGGAGTGAGCGGCCCAGGTGTGGGTGGCATAGCGGCCTGGTGCGGGGGCGCGGTCATGCTCCGCGTCCTGACAGAGGAGACCAGGGAAGGACCAGCGTTCCACGGGGGTCTGCTCTGCCAGGGGTCTGGCGACAGAGGGGGACGAGAGCGGTGAGGTCCGGAGACGGCACACACTGACGTCCGCACCCTCTGGGACAGAGGGGGACGGGAGTGGCGAGGCCCGGGGGCGGCGCACACTGCGGTCCGAGAACTCTGTGACAGAGAGGGATGAGAGCGCGCGAGGCCCGGGGGGGGCGTTGCGCACTGTCATCTCGCTCTGTGTGCTTAGTGATAGGTGTATCGGTTCTTTTTTTAACCATAATAGGGTACTGCCCACCCGTGGGTGAGCAGCGGGAGAACAAAAGATTCTCCCCCGGCCCTCCGCGGGGGAAGGAGGGGGCCTGCAACCACCTCCTGGAGAAAAACCGACACCATCACTGAGCAGCCCGTCTCAGGAGCGCCGCTTAGCCGCGCCGCTTAGCCTGGCGTTTAGCGGGGCGCGGGGCTGGAGAGGGCTGTGGCGCCTTCCTGCGGCCTCCTCCGCGACGCGGCCCGGGTGAAGGCTGCTGCTGGGGCCGTGCGGGAGGGGAGGGAGCTACAGGAGGGCACCCTCGGCGGCGAGCAGGCTGAGGCTTCTGTACCGACGGCTGGGTGGAGGCAGCAGCAGGCCGTCGGGGCAGAATATGTTTGATAGCCTCAGACTGCTTCTGTGCGGTTGAGAACTGCTGGGCAAAGTCCTCAACCGCTCCGCCGAAGAGGCCGGCCTGGGATATGGGGGCGTCGAGCAGACGAGTGCGCTCAGCGTCCCGCATATCAGCCAGGTTCAGCCAAAGGTGACGCTCCTGGACCACAGAGGTGGCCATCACCTGACCCAGGGAGCGTGAGGCCACTTTCGTTGCTCGGAGAGCGAGGTCAGTGGCGGCACGCAGCTCATCAAAGAGCCCCGGGTCAGTCCCCGCCTCGTGCATATCTCTGAGCAGCTGGGCCTGGTAGACCTGCAAGGTGCTCATCGCATGCAGAGCGGCGGCCGCCTGTCCTGCAGCTCTGTGAGATCTCGCCACGAGGGTGGACGAAAATCTACAGGCCTTGGACGGGTGCTTAGGAGTACCACGAGATGAAGCACTCTGAGGACACCGTTGCATGGCAACAGAGCGTTCAACCGGAGGAATCCCAGTGTACCCATGGGTGGCCGCCCCATCAAGGGGGGGAAAGGCGGAGAAAGCTGACGAACGTACACGGGAGGTCAAGGGAGCCTTCCATGACTTCGACAGCTCCTCATGCACCTCCGGGAAGAATGGCATTGGGGTTGGCTGAGGCCGTGAGGCGGCAGCCGCACCCAAAAACCGATCATCCAACCGCGAGCGCTCAGGGCAGGGCAGAGGGTTCCACTCAAGCCCGATGCTCGCGGCGGCCCGGGAGAGCATGGCCGTCATCTCGGGATCTGATACGGGCAACGCTGGTACTCCAGAGGGAGGCAACGCAGCCGCATCGTCACTTCCCGATGACTCTTGCCCGCCTTGTGATGCCGTGATCGACATCGAGTCCTCCTCTGGAGCGCCGAATGAAATACGCGGGGCATCAGAAGATGGACCCGGTAAATTCACCGCAGCACTCGCGGGTTGCAACACTGAAGAGGGGGGCGTGGTCCGAGGACGCATCGTCGGATTGTTCCACACCGTCACCCTCACGTCACCCTGTCCACCAGCCGAAGTACCACCTCTCGAGGAGGGTGTAGATCGGGGTGTGGATGAGGGGACTCTCTCTCGAATGAGATCATTGAGTCTCGACATTAGTGTTGCGATGACCATGTTCCCACAGAAGGAACATGAGTCATCCACAAGCGCTGCTTTAGCGTGCTCTAAGCCCAAACACACAAAACAGCGATTGTGCCCATCAAAGGAAGACAGGAATCGACCGCACCCAGAAGAACACGGGCGAGACATCTTTAAAAAGACGTGCCACGTGCAGCTCTTTTAGAGAGGAAAACTCAGCGATGCTGAGGCGACCAGGGAGAAGCACATTTACATTTATTTACATTTATTCGTTTAGCAGACGCTTTTATCCAAAGCGACTTACAAATGAGAACAGTAGGACAACAATATGTAAGTGCTATAACCCCTCTCAGTTTAACTTAAGTGCAGTGTTTTTTTTTTTTTTTTTTTTTTTTAAGAATAGAAGAGAAGAGAAGAGAAAGTGTTAATACTACTGAATCAAGTGCTGCCGAAAAAGATACGTCTTCAGCAGTTTCTTGAAAGTGGCTACTGACTCAGAAGCTCTGGTTGAGTTAGGCAGATCATTCCACCAACAGGGAACAGTCATGGTAAAGGTCCGAGAAAGAGATTTTGTGCCTCTTTGAGATGGTACCACAAGACGACATTCGCTAGCAGAGCGCAGGTTTCTGGATGGCACATAAGTCTAAAGTAATGAGTTTAGGTAAGAGGGAGCAGTGCCAGTGGTTGTTCTGTAGGCAAACGTCAGTGCCTTGAATTTAATGCGAGCGGCAACTGGCAACCAGTGCAATTTTGTGAGGAGAGGAGTGACGTGTGCTCTCTTTGGCTCATTAAAGACTACTCTGGCTGCAGCATTCTGGATCAATTGTAGAGGTTTGACAGAGCAAGCTGGAAGACCAGCCAGGAGAGCATTACAACAGTCCAGTCTGGATAAAACAAGTGCTTGGACAAGGAGTTGTGTAGCATGCTCTGTAAGGAAGGGCCTGATCCTCCTAATGTTGTGCAAGGTAAATCTGCAGGACCGGGCAGTTCTAGCAATGTGGTCTGTGAATTTCAACTGATCATCAATTACAACCCCAAGGTTCCTAGCTGACCTTGATGGAGTTATGGATGACGAGCCTAGCTGAATGGAGAAGTTGTGATGAAGTGTTGGGTTGGCCGGGACCACAAGTAGCTCTGTCTTCGCAAGGTTTAGTTGAAGGTGGTGGTCCTTCATCCAGCCAGAAATGTCTGTCAGGCAGGCTGAGATACGAGCAGCTACCGTCGGATCGTCAGGCTGGAATGAGAGGTAGAGTTGCGTGTCATCAGCGTAGCACACAGACTGGCAGATCACTGCTCAGATCGCAGGCAATGTGAAACTCGCTGGGTACCGCCGTCACACCAACACCGGAGAGTTCGCTCGTCTAGAAGAAGATGATGTCACTGAATACTCAGGATTTGGCTTGTGGAGTGAAGAGAAGTTCTTGGCTCCGAAGCGAAAACATGATCTGCCTTTGCCGGCGTCTCTCCTTTTATACCCACGCGGTGGGGCGGAGATACGCTATGCAAATTCCGCAGACCCATGGCATTTCATCTCCATTGGCTCGTTTTATAATACACGAAGATGATTGGCTTTCTAGGCGAAACCCCCATACTCCGTCATCCGACGTAACTCGGAGTGACTACGAAAGGGAACAATTATATACCATTCAGATGAGAATAAAGTTAGGGTTAATTAAAATTAAGGAAAACAAATATATTGATCCGTTCTTAAAGGATAATTCAGGTATTTAGCACTTTGAGTCTATTTTCTAGTTTGTTTTGGATGAACTAAGTTAGAGTGGTGGGTAGAATTTTGACGATGGGTCCTGTCTCGACTTTTTGAATCTTTTAGAATCGCCTCTGACCGCTTCAGAGTGGCTGCATGCGAGCATACACAAACATGTCCTTAAAACAACCCTTAACGTTCGTTTTCAAAACTGTGCAAGAAGGACTATTGCAGTTTATAACACAGCAGGTAGACGGCATCTTGAACACTGCGTTCTTCCCTCCATGCAATCAAGTCTGGCGCCTTCTGTTTGTGCCGCGGATTCCCAAAATGCTTTGCGTTCACCACTGGTAATACGTCACGATGACGTCACATTAGCAATCTCTATTGTGATCGCTACTGTAGTCATCAGTGTTTATATTTGAACTTTAAACTTTTATCCCAGTACTTCTATGATCATTTGAAATGTTGTATCACAGAAATAATGATACTATTATGAGGTTTAAAAGACCTTTTGTGAAGCTGTTTCATGACAACGCTCTCTGGGTCAGCGGCAGCGCCAACACAGATTTGAATGTTGCGATATGATTTTGTCAAAGGTTTAATAGACAGAGGAACTGGAAGAAGATCGTGTGGGTGTTTGAATGGAGATCACAGTAATGGAGATGAATCGTGCAGCTCTACTGTCTTATCTCTCTCTCAGCATACGAGTAGTGCGAGGGCTTTTCAGTGCATTCAGTCCAGTGTTGCCAACTATTTTCAAAGGAAAGTAGCTAACGCCTTCTCTAAATGTCGCTAGATGACGTCATACGTCAATTAGCATATTCATGACGTCATCGCGTCATACTTGCGTTCTGCCAAATGTTTTCTCTCTAAATTCATGCTCTCATACTGTATTTTAATATAATATAAAATAGCTGAATGTCCAATAAAGATGTTCTCATTTCCTTTCTTTTTTTTTTTTGTCAGACAATAAGAACGAGTAGCAATGATATAGTGAATGACTACTGTACATGATTTTATATGTGTAAAATTATCTGAATTGAGAGTTCGGGAACTGGATGAACTATAGCTCTGTGATAGTGAGTATTACAAGTAATAAGCACAAGAAAAGAAAGGAAATTAAAATGGTCAAATTAAATTCTTTAAAGGGAGACGCAGCTAGAGAGAGTGACGGCAGGAGAAAGAGCTCGCGCTCGCACCACTGACAACATCTGGAGCTTACTGAGGTTTGACCAAAGAGGCGCTAGATTTGGCGCTAGTCGCTTTTTAAAAGGGGTATAAGGGGTCTGAAAAGTCACTAAAAATAGCGACAAATGCTCTAAGTTGGCAACACTGATTCAGTCTCACGCCGCTTCCACGCTCCACTTGAAATGGATATTACGACACTCATAGATAACGACACGTTTCATCCTCTGTTGAACAAGTGTGGCTAACTTCTGTCAACCTAGTCTATAAGCAAGGACAAAAATAAAGCTATTTAAATTGAATCAATATCGATACTGGAATAAGAAATCCAATTTAAAATCTTAAACAAAAAAATTGCGATAGTTTGGTGAATTGATTTTTTTCTCCCAACCCTAACACACACACACGCACACACACACACACACACACACACACACACACACACACACACACACACACATACGTTAGGTTTCCATGTTTTATGGAGACTTTCCATAGAAGTAATGATTTTTATACTGTACAAACTGTATATTCAATCCCCTAATCCTTACTGATGTAGTTTAACAAAGTGAACTAATGAGTAATTTTCTATATTTTTCATATTGACAGCATTATGTTGTTATTTTATTATTATGTTTATCTCTGGATATAGGCTTAATGTGTGTCATTGTTCTCTACAGGTTGAGGGATTGTGGTGTCACAGATGAAGGTTGTGTTGCTCTGGCTTCAGCTCTGAGATCAAACCCCTCACACCTGAGAGAACTGGGTCTGTATGGAAATAAACTAGGAGACTCAGGAGTGAAGCTGCTGAAGGATCTGGAGGATGATCCACATTATAAACTGGAGAGACTATGGTAAGAATAGTTCTTAACAATTTTCATCATCATATTCTTTCATCATCACTCGCTAGAAATAAAAGTAAAGGTTCAGGTTCTGTAACACCGTGTGTGCGTGTGTGTGCGTGTGTGTGTGTGTGTGCGTGTGTGTGTGTGTGTGTGTGAATATTGTGTCTGAGATCATCAGATAATAAGTCTTAAATTCAGCTTCAGTTTCTGTAGGTCTCTGAACTTTAAACTGTTTAATATGAGTTTAATTCTGCTCATACTGTTGTGACTGATTGTGAAAATAATAATAATGTTATTTTCAGCTTTTCCCCTTTAACTGTCTCTATAGGCATGGCGCGAGAATCAAGAAGACAAAACATATAGGCCGAGCTCCATATTGTTTTAGCCAAAGTAAACATTGTCAGCCAACAAGGGCCAATAAAGTAAAAGAGTCCTGTACTCACATCGTGAAGCAAACCACCAAAATAACAGAGTCGTCGACGTTTGTAATCAAGTGTCTTTCGCCGTTTGTAATCTTCCTGTGAAGAGACTGGCAGATCAACGCTATTTCAACGATATTTCACACACACACGACCTGCCTGAAACACTAACGATAGCATAATTGTTCTTACTGGCTCTTTGAGAAAAAAGAAAAAAACTTTTGAGCTCTTTTAATCCTGCGGTGATCTACCTGGTGTAATAATTCATCATTTCTTTGTAGCATTTGTTCCATCTGGAACACCTTTATTAAGAAATAGAAAATAGCTATCAGTACCACAGAATTATGACAAACATCAAAGCGTGAGATAGCTAGCCTATAGCATAATTTAAAATTCTGTATTTTTATTTATCTCGAGTTTTATTTCTTTCTTACAATTCATTTTATAACACTTTGTTAAAACTGTAGTTTTAAAATAGTAATGTTCAAAGTATTATTTCCTGCGCATCAGATATAAATATAAATATAAATATTCCATTTATGCCGCATCAGAGAAGCAATAAACATTCTGTGTAAATGCACATTTTGTGATTTTAATCCGCTTCAGATTTGGTTTCTGTGCCGCTTTTTCTGTGTAAAGACGCCTTATGTGTGTGATAATCTGAGATTTGGGTGGTTTGTTATTAACTGATATTAAATGTGTAGTGAGTGTAATGATCATTTCTGCTGGTTCTGGATCAGCTGTCCGTTGTGTGAAAGTGACCTTTCATGTGCTTTTGTTTTTGTAAAGTGACTTTGAGCATCAGATAGAAGCTATATTATCATGTTTGAGAATGAATTAATATAGATTATCTAGTTAGTTTTCTTATAAAAAGATGTGACAGACGTAATGTCTCATACTGCATATGTGACTGTTTTATATGTGATTGTGTGTTTTATTTTAGTTTATAGATGACAGTCTGATCTCCTGATGATCATCTGATGGTGAATAAGGATCCACTACAGAGACTCACAGTCAACAGAATCAACAGAGACTGAAGATACAGTGACTTCACTGTTATAAATTAAGACTTCATTTAGATTTCAACGATCCTCTGACAGACCTGATGAGGCGGCAGTGAAACAGCTTTTATTTCACAGCAAATTACAGTTTCTCATTCATAGATTAACCATTTTATTTGTATAAACACACAGTATAAACTCAAAAATGTTGGAGTTTTAGAGTAAATATAGAGCCTGTTTGTGTTGTACCAGCAGAGGGAGACAAACACTAATGAAAGATTAATTTTTCATAATTATGAGAAGAAAAAAACAGATCAAGCTCACTTTTGGAAAACAATGGAAGCTTGAGTGTATACATCATGTTTTTAATAAAAGCTGCATTACATTTGTATTACTGTATTAAAGGGGTCATATGATGTGTTTTCATGTTTTCTTTTTCTTTAGTGTGTTATGTATCTGTTCAGGAGGCGTGAACACATCACCCCCATTCTGGCCTCCTTGCACTGGCTCCCAGTTCTTTTTAGGATTCAGTTCAAAGTTTTATTGTTTGTTTTTAAGGCACTTAATGGGCTGGCCCCAACCTGTGTCACTGACCTTGTACAGCCGTACTCAGTTCAAAGGTCACTGAGATCCTCACACAAAGGGCTCCTGCTTGTGCCGCTCACGGCTCAGAGGGCTGATAGAGCTTCTGCAGTTCTCCACGTCTGTGGAACCAGCTCCCCCTGGATATTACATCTGCCCCTCCATTTCTGCCTTCAGATCCAGGATAAAAACACACTTTATTCCCTGGCCTTCCTTGTTCCCTAGCCCTGTACTCCTGCTCATTCTCTGTATTTCCCTACGCTCAGTCAAGGTCACTTAGATCTGCTAATTCTGGACTATTGCAAGTTCCCAGGACAAGACTAAAAAATAGAGGTGATCGTGCCTTTTCTGCCATTGGCCCTAAACTATGGAATATGCTCCCAGTTCATATCAGAACTGCCCCAACTTTATTTACTTTCAAGTCCTCTCTCAAGACTCATTTATTTTCTTTGGCGTTTAATATATCTTGATTTGCTGATTTATGATTTTACCGTCATATGTTACACCTATTTTACAGCCTGTATATGTATATATATATATATATATATATATATATATATATATATATATATATATATATATATATATATGTTTTTTTTTTGTGCTTTATTTTCTTTTTGTACAGCACTTTGGTCAACTTCAGTTGTTTTTAAATTGTGCTTTCTAAATAAACATTGTATTGTATTTCTGTGTTGTGTGCCCTGATATTGAAGCTTTCCTTTTTATTCATGTTTTGTATAATTACGACAATTGATCCTATGTGTTTTTGTATTATTTGTCTTTTTAGTTATTCTCCGTACAGCACTTTGGTCAGTTTTAATGTGTGTAAATAGGGCCGGCCCTGGCCAATTTGCTGCCCTAGGCAAGATTTTACCTGGTGCCCCATGCATCACAGCCCATTTCACCCTGTCATTGTGTTCATGATTATTTATCCTATATATGTATGTGTGTATATATATATATATATATATATATATATATATATATACACACATTACAGCCTAAACACAAATAGCAAGAGTGTTGTAGAAATTTGAATAGTCATTGATCCCTAACAGGTATAATAAGAGAGAGAACCTATTCAATGTATAAAAATATATGCGTGTACGTGCTTGTGTGTGACGATTCAGGAACATATGGGACAGGACCTCTGACCTTAGGGACGGTCAGTTTTGGCCAGTTTATTTCAGTACCAGTTTGTGTCTTTAAGTAGAAACTGAACAGCAGTAAGGACCTTATCTGGGTGGGTGAAAGGTACAGCGGGTGAGGAGGAACCTTGAAAAGAGTATAAAGGCTGTCTCATATCTTCCTGTTGTGTGTCACTCTCTTGCACAGCGTAACTTCTGTGTACTAGACTGAACCTAATCTTGCCAGAATAAATACTTCTCTTTTTTATTAATTTGACTCTGAGTGTCTCTTACGCAGTGATGATGTTTAACAGAATTTTTGCCACAACAAGAACGACTGTTTGCTCTCTTGAAAATGATAATTGAGGAGGTTGAGGGAAGCAACTCCATGACAGTGATGTCAAGGGAACAACTGCTATTCCTCCTGGAAAACCACTTCCTGATATAGCCCAGGTTTTTGGTGTGAGCATCAGAACTATTCGCAGGAGAATGACTGAATATGGCTTGTGTACGACAGACTTATTCTGACATTACAGATGAACAGCTTGGGCACGTGGTCTCTGCCATCATTGTCAATTTTCCAAACGCTGGTATAAGGAGTGTTACTGGACATCTCAATTCTTGTGGAATTCGGTAAATTTTATATATTTTTTTGCTTTAATCTCTACACATTTCATTATTGTTTATCTCAAAACAGATATGGTAAGTTTACATAGGAAGACATGCATGGATCCTGGTTGGCCAGTACGTTTGTAAAGATTGACCCATAAATATCACAATACCACAATAGATAACACCAGGGGCCTGTACCATGATGGTAGTTGAAAAAACTCAGGGTTACAGGATTATTTTCAAGTTGACATAACCAAACCAGTCCAACAACCAGGCTTTGTTGGTACCATGATGCTGATCATCAACTTTCTCTGTCGACTCAGGCTTTGATCCTGAGTTTAGGAGTTCAGGTGTGACACCAGTAGCGAACAGCCAATCACATGCTGAGAAAGAGTGAAACTGCGATTCTTTTCTCGCGAGAGAAGCAGTGAGATTCACTACCTCTTTTGCAAGAATATTACAAGATTGAAAAATATTAATAATTTAAACAAATTTACACAGCAAGAAGAAAATAGCTGTCTATGAAAGAGGATAACTAAAAAGTCTTGCTATATCAGTGCAAGTAAAAGTTGTGAAGTTAGTTTATACAATTGATAAAGGTATAGAGAGAATTGAACATTTAAGCTCACATGTAATTGTATAGTTTATCTATTGATTCTAAAGCATATTTATATTACCTTTTATATATTTATTCATTTAAACTGCATAATAAAAATTGTTTAACTAAAATTGTACATGTGTGATCAATTAAGGTTATAATAATTACATGCATATCTAAATCATACAACATTTTTATTCTAAATAAGTATTAGTAAAAGCCAGACAATTTAGCAATTTTCAAAAATCATTTGCCAGTAGAAACAGGTGCAGTGACATGTCACTTTGCTCACAGCTGATTGGTCCAAGGATATCTTACCTGGAACATAACCTGCCCCGGACCAGGTTAGCCGCGGAGTGTGAGTTACTATGGCGATGAACACTGCTAAAAGCCAAACCACTTTCATGGTGCATAAAACCCAGGGTTGGCGCAAACTAAACTGAAACACAGCTGGCTAGCCTCCTAAACTGGCTTCATGGTACAGGCCTCAATCTCAATCTTGTGAGGAGTGAGTTGCATTGGACTTATGAGGTTTAGTTAAACTTGTAATGAAACATTGTTTAAATCTTACTAACATTTCTCTTCTATAGACTGTTTAAGGTTTTACCTTCTGTGATGGATTACAATATAATGAACATTATTATTATTATCTGTACTCCTATAGGGTCCAACAGTACAAGGTGCGGCAGACTCTGAAAGCTGTCGACCCTGTTGGGAACTTTCTTCGTGGGCTTCAGCTTAATATCATACCAAGGGTTCCCTATTCTGTTCCGGGTCCGCTCTCCCTTTGGCACATAGATGGTAACCATAAGCTGATACGGTAAGACTTCAATTTATTGATCATGTCAACATTGATTATTATCGATGTAATTAGTTTGGTTTTAAAAAAGGCTTTAATGTCAAGATTTCTTACCTACTCTTCCCCCACATCATTAAACAAATTATTTTGTCCTTACAGCTGGAGAATTGTTATACATGGAGGGATTGATGGGTTCAGCCGGCGCATTATGTATCTTTGTGCAAACAGAAATATCAGGGCTGCAACTGTTCTCCAGTGTTTTCTCACTGCTGTCAGTCAGCATGGTTTACCCCACTGCGTTCGAAGTGACAAGGGAGGAGAAAATGTTGAGGTTGCAAGATACATGCTGGAACATCCAGAACGGGGACCTGGTAAGAAGATTGTCATGTAATTGTTATGCCCGTGGGATCTCCCAATACCACTTTAAATGAAACCGTATTACTGTTAAATCAGATTATAAGGCATCAGACAAAACAGCATCAGACAAAAAGGCATCAGACATAATGGCATCGGACGAAAAGGCATCAGACTAAAAGGCATCAGACAAAACAGCATCAGACTAAAAGGCATCAGACAAAACAGCATCAGACTAAAAGGCATCAGACTAAAAGGCATCAGACTAAAAGGCATCAGACTAAAAGGCATCAGACTAAAAGGCATCAGAAAAATGGCATTAGACTAAAAGGCATCGGGCGAAACGGACTCAGGTTTCGCCCCATATGACGTCACATGCACGCGGTTCAGATCAGATACAGCAACAGCTGATGGAGGAGGTAACCCGTAGTAGTGATATATTTATATATTTGCTTTTATCAGATGTTACACTAATTACATTGTATAGCTTACAGATGAGAACATGCATTTCGCGAGTTTGCACGTTTAAAAAGTTATGATGACATAATTCAACTAGCTATGGCTTGTATGTAGGCAAACTATCGATTTGACTATCGTTTTCACGATCGTGAAGTTAAAGCGTTCTTTCGAGCTATTAGACTGAAATCTCATTCTAATTTTTAATCTAACTGTATTAGTCTAACACTAACAGTTGTTAAATTAAATGATTTTGCCTGGTTCTATTTTAAACTATATTCGTGTGTTTCAGTCAATCAAGAATGGATACAGAGATAAGTTTCCTGCATTTAACTTGGCTTGCGTGTCTATCTAAATATATTATGCTCTAATTGCTAAATGGTATAGGCTACTATCATGTTCTGTTTGCTTAACTACAGAATGAATGTTGAAACTTACTTCAGAATGGGAAAAAAAACGTTAGTAATGTGCCTTAACTTATTTGTAGATAAAATGATAAAGTTGCTTTTTGACAGTGGCTTCAAACAAAGAGAAATGTGCTCTTTTCTTGGTGCTTCTGGATACAAAATCAGGTAATCTTTATGCTTAGTTAAGGTTAATCGTACTGCAGTGCCAAGTGCTGCTTTGATAATACTGATGTTAAATATACAATATATCCCAATACAAATGAAAAATGTTTACAGCAATGTATTCTTTATCTTGCAGTGAAAGGCATCTAAGAAGATTAATTAAATCCCTTGGTTTGAGACGGAGGAGTTTTGAAAGGCCCCATAATGAAATTCGTCAAGCTGTAATGGTAATGTCTTCAAGCAGTGTTCCTCAGTGTCCCTGATTTCAGTTCCAATCATTTTCCAAAGCACCTGCAGTCAGCTGCAACAAACTGTCTTAGGTTAGGAAAACCCTTATTGATAGTATTATCAAGGGTTTTCTAAACTTAAGTGTGTTTCAACTGGACAACTGGTCAACTGTGATTTCTATGAAAACTCAAATATCTTGGTTTGTTGATTCAGGTGCATATTAAGTGTTGAAACTAACCTCTGCAGGAAAAAGCCTCTTTCATAGCAGGATTGTTAACCTACATATAGTGGTAATGTTCCAAATAATATTCATTTAGAGTGAGCTGAGGCACTGGTAAACCTTGTCAAGGAATTCGTGCAATGCACAAACGGGTCCGTGATGTCAGAGGAATCCAGCCTTGCTACAGGTACCAATATGATAACCCTACCTTTTTAGATGTGGTCAAGATTGTGTTTTTAATTAAATACTTCACGAGTTCACACTTACATACAATTAGAGGGAGTAAAGTTCAATGCGTATTTGGCGTGCTGTCCGGGGGGAAGGCTCAGAGCTCGGAGCTCGGCTCGAGCCAAGAGTACTCCCCCCCCGTATGTAAATGGTTGGACTAGAAGTGTGGAGAAGGGGTGGTGGAGGGATGCTGCTAAACTATCAACGAATTGAGGTGAGACTGCTGAATATATATATACACCTCTTATTGTTGATTGCTGAGTACTCTCCACTTGTGTTAATTATCTGAACGTGCTCCTCCTAAACTTTGATAATAAAAAACATAATTTAATGTGTTACTTTCTCTGTTATTTCTCTTGGAATGATGTGGCTCTAATAATGAGAGAACTTGATGGTAGTGGTCTTCTTAGTAGATGTCCTGGGAAAAAAAGAATTAAACGTAGAAACTACTTCAGCCGTGGACCAAATTACACTTGGCATATTGATGGTAAATATTGTTAAATATTAAATTAATATTAATAAACAGATATTAGTAAAGGGATAGTCAAGCCAAACTCTCTTCCCAATGTCATTTAAAATCCATATTTTTAAAGTGTAGTGAAGCATGAATAATTATTCAAGTTTTCTGACTGATGTTTTGATTGAATAATAGATATTTATTGTGATACATATTTTATCATTTGTCATAGGAAATGACAAATTGAAATTCTTTGGAATCTGGGTACATCTTGGTATTGATGGGTATGTTGGAAACTTTTTCTTCTAAAGTGTTTGAAAACTCAGAAGCGAAGACCAGGAGACTCGGGTTTGTATCTTAAGAAGGTTTCTTTATTGAGAACACGAGCTGTGCGTTGCTGTAGTCTTCCAAGCTCGTCTCGAGTCTGAACTAAGGGAAACGTTCCCTTGCAATTATACATTTACTTAACATTGTGATGATACAGGTTTAGGAACCTGCCCTATACTGAGAGTGTTACCAATTCCAATCCAATCAGCATAACTATTCAAACAGTGAAGCTACCAAAGTTTCATTAATCTGCTTACAATAGAGAGAAACAGGAATAGCAGGCTGGATAGAGAGCAGTATTCTGACAGATACAGAAAACAGGATTTGCCGGACTCTCTTGCTGGAAAACTGTTTCACAGCAAATATCATCACCATCATAACCTTAAATGCTAAATTCTCAGTTTATATACTATTGTATTGGAACCTCAATTAAACATTTAATACATTTGTAACACTACAGGTACATATAACAAAGTTCATTGCTTTGTAATTTTAGCTTCTGAGATGTAGTCTAATTTGTTACTTTTTCATGTACTTGCGATTCTCTCAATAGATTTTCTAGGAAAATTATTTGGCTTAAGGCTGGCACCTCTAACCGACAGCAAACCTTCATTGCAAGGTACTTCTTTGATGCCATTCAGGAACACAGTGGTTCGTATATTTGATGTCTTACAATAGTCATGATAGGAGAGAGCTTCTCATATTTGTTCACAATATTAAACATATTACTTTCATTTACTATAGGTTGCCCAAGATTCATAAGAGCAGACAGAGGAAAGGAAAATCTTCTCGTCGGACAGATGCAAGTGGCATTTCACTTCCGGGAGTCTAGTGATCAAGGACGAGACTCCTTCAGAATGGGCACATCAGTACATAATCAGGTATGTGAGCATTAATGCAGGTACAATATATTTTTTTGTAACAAGAATATTAACATTTCATATTTTGTTTTATCAGCGAGCTGAATGCTTCAACGGTATGCTGAAGAAAACATGGAGCAAAAAATGGCAGGTGACATTTGAGGTGAACTTTTAGTTTATGAACTGGAATTATGGCAAATGCTTATTGATGCAAATTAAAACATTTCTCTAATTTATTTTTTTTATACCCTTTTTAGGCCATGATGCAGTCTGGCATGCTCGATTTGGACAATCCTGTACACATGTAAGCTAAAACTTGTTGTCAGCCTCATGTATCTGTCACAGTGTCTGGTTGTGTTTCCCTGGGTTATCACTAGAGGTCCTCGTTCTCACGGTGTCATTTACTACATTTCCCAGCATTCTAGTCTGTCACTCATCTAATTATCACACTCAGCTGTATCCCGTCACCTTGTTAGTTCTGAGTGTATATATTCCCTGTCTGTGTCAGTGTTTGTTACGGAGTCCTTGTTTTATGTCCCCACACTTCTGAGGTTTGTTTCTGCTCGTTTCTCGTTTTTGTTGTTTTGTTCTTGGATTGCTTATACGGTGTTTGACCCTTGCCTGGACTGGATTACGTGTACGGATTACCCAATAAACATACTGCTACTGGATCTACTGTTTCCCTGTGTGTGCGTCGTGACAGAAGGACTCCGTCACAAACGATCCAGCGGTATGGAGACTGAGAAGAGGAGGAAACAACAGAGAGGGAAGTCTCAACCTAAGGAGTTTCCTCCTCGTATGAACATTTTTGATTGCTTTGCTTTGTGGGCCCGATTGACAGAGGAAGCTGATGTCAAGAAAGCTTCCTCAATCCCTTTTGACCATCCCAGGGAATCATTCGAGGGAACCCGGCTGGCAAAATTTTCAGGGACCCGAGGAGGTCATAGGAGAGGAGGTACTGGAGGGGAGTCCAGGTGTCACTCTCCACCTCGAGTCTTCATGGAACCAGAGGAGGTGAGGTCTACTCCAGACTTAAGTTCACCACTCATTCAGTCCAGTCCAGAGCCTGCCCGTCGCCATCAGAGACGGCGGAGGAAGAGGAAGACCTCCAGTATCCCTAAGGACCCGGAGGCCATGCCTGAGCGAGAGACTGTTCACGTCCCGTCTGCCCAGCGAGAGACTGTTCACGTCCCGTCTGCCCAGCGAGAGACTGTTCACGTGCCGTCTACCCAGCGAGAGACTGTTCACGTGCCGTCTACCCAGCGAGAGACTGTTCACGTCACGTCTGCCCAGCGAGAGACTGTTCACGTCACGTCTGCCCGGCGAGAGACTGTTCACGTCCCGTCTGCCCAGCGAGAGACTGTTCACGTCCCGTCTGCCCAGCGAGAGACTGTTCACGTCACGTCTGCCCGGCGAGAGACTGTTCACGTCCCGTCTGCCCAGCGAGAGACTGTTCACGTCCCGTCTGCCCAGCGAGAGACTGTTCACGTCCCGTCTGCCCAGCGAGAGACTGTTCACGTGCCGTCTACCCAGCGAGAGACTGTTCACGTGCCGTCTACCCAGCGAGAGACTGTTCACGTCACGTCTGCCCAGCGAGAGACTGTTCACGTCACGTCTGCCCGGCGAGAGACTGTTCACGTCACGTCTGCCCGGCGAGAGACTGTTCACGTCACGTCTGCCCAGCGAGAGACTGTTCACGTCACGTCTGCCCAGCGAGAGACTGTTCACGTCCCGTCTGCCTTCATGGACCTAGACTATCTGGAGCTACTGGCTCGGATCCTGGACATGCCAGTGTCTGCTGTTCCAGAGCCGGAGGCAGAGCCAATGCCTGTTCCAGAGCCGGAGGCAGAGCCAATGCCTGTTCCAGAGCCGGAGGCAGAGCCAATGCCTGTTCCAGAGCCGGAGGCAGAGCCAATGCCTGTTCCAGAGCCGGAGGCAGAGCCAATGCCTGTTCCAGAGCCGGAGGCAGAGCCAATGCCTGTTCCAGAGCCGGAGGCAGAGCCAATGCCTGTTCCAGACCCGGAGGCAGAGCCAATGCCTGTTCCTGAGCCAGAGCCAGTGTTTTTTTCTGTGTTTGTGTCTGTTCTTGTGACTGTTACAGTTTTGGTGTCTGTTCCTGAGCCGGTGTCTGTTCCTGAGCCGGGGCCATTGTCTGTTCCTGAGCCGGAGCCAGTGTCTGTTCCTGAATCGGAGCCAGTGTCTGTTCCTGAATCGGAGCCAGTGTCTGTTGCCGAGCCAGTGTCTGTTGCCGAGCCAGTGTCTGTTGCCGAGCCGGAGCCAGTGTCTGTTGCCGAGCCGGAGCCAGTGTCTGTTGCCGAGCCGGAGCCAGTGTCTGTTGCCGAGCCGGAGCCAGTGTCTGTTGCCGAGCCGGAGCCAGTGTCTGTTGCCGAGCCGGAGCCAGTGTCTGTTGCCGAGCCGGAGCCAGTGTCTGTTGCCGAGCCGGAGCCAGTGTCTGTTGCCGAGCCGGAGCCAGTGTCTGTTGCCGAGCCGGAGCCAGTGTCTGTTGCCGTTCCTGAGCCGGGTTCTGTTCCTGTGCCGTGGTCGCCCGAGTGGTCGTCTTCGCCCTGGTCGTCACCGCCATGGCCACCCGAAGGGTCTTCACCGCCCTGGCCGCCCGAGGGGTCTTCACCGCCCTGGCCGCCCGATGGGTCGTCTGCTTCGCCCTGGCCGCCCGATGGGTCGTCTGCTTCGCCCTGGCCGCCCGATGGGTCGTCTGCTTCGCCCTGGCCGCCCGATGGGTCGTCTGCTTCGCCCTGGCCGCCCGATGGGTCGTCTGCTTCGCCCTGGCCGCCCGATGGGTCGTCTGCTTCGCCCTGGCCGCCCGATGGGTCGTCTGCTTCGCCCTGGCCGCCCGATGGGTCGTCTGCTTCGCCCTGGCCGCCCGATGGGTCGTCTGCTTCGCCCTGGCCGCCCGATGGGTCGTCTGCTTCATCCTGGCCGCCCGATGGACTGTCTGTTTCGCCCTGGCCGCCCGATGGACTGTCTGCTTCGCCCTGGCCGTCGGCTAAACCATCACCCCCTGTTTCTGTTCCCTTTCATGAACCTGGCCCCCCATCCCTCCCCCTGATCCTCCACCGTTCCACCTCCCTCCTGGATTCTTGTTTTGTCTTGTTTTCTGTCTTTGAGCGTCTGGTAGCCGCTCCGTAGAGGGGAGGTTCTGTCACAGTGTCTGGTTGTGTTTCCCTGGGTTATCACTAGAGGTCCTCGTTCTCACGGTGTCATTTACTACATTTCCCAGCATTCTAGTCTGTCACTCATCTAATTATCACACTCAGCTGTATCCCGTCACCTTGTTAGTTCTGAGTGTATATATTCCCTGTCTGTGTCAGTGTTTGTTACGGAGTCCTTGTTTTATGTCCCCACACTTCTGAGGTTTGTTTCTGCTCGTTTCTCGTTTTTGTTGTTTTGTTCTTGGATTGCTTATACGGTGTTTGACCCTTGCCTGGACTGGATTACGTGTACGGATTACCCAATAAACATACTGCTACTGGATCTACTGTTTCCCTGTGTGTGCGTCGTGACAGTATCTGCTTATATTTTATAAAAAAAAATAAACAATACATGCTGCTAACCTACAGAAACTGCCTGCAATATACACACCTTCCCCTTCTTGAGCGAGAGCTGAACCTAGAGCAAAGACTGAGGAACACTCATGACATTCGCAAGCAACGGAATCTTCCAGGGCCATTTGGGAAACCAGACCTTCTCTTTATTTCCCCACCCGAAGGTATGCATTTCATCTCAATTAAAATGGTCCAGAAAAGCAGTAGCAACTTCAAAAAGGAATTTGTATCTTCCTGCAGGATTTACTAATATGCTCTGCAAAGTAGATGATGACCTCCTGCAGTATGCAGTATATCTGAGGCTATTCTTCATGATACAAACTTCCCATCATCACCTGACGGGTCTCTCGCAGCTTATCTCATGGTGGTCGAGAAATTCACCACAGTCCTTGAAACAAGAGGCATTTCCATTCCATCCACATTTGCAGAGGCTAATGAAATATACCAGCTACTGGCCAATGAGTCATGGAATTTGTAACTGCTTATCAAACCAAATTCACATATAGATGCCAAATTAATTAAAAAAAATGCTACTAGGATGCAAAACGGCTTTAATGATGTGAACATGAATTTCAAACAAATAGTAAAACAAATGCATGTTAAGTTAAAGCTTTAAAAGCTTTTTGTTGATTTGACAGTGAAGGCAAGTGAGTTGCATAACATTTGTTGTACAGTAAAGTATTGGTGTTTCACATCGAAACAGTATCGATAAAACTGACAACATGAACATGTTAACTTTTGTACATTCTCCTACACTCACTACCTAAATTAATGAGTAAGTAAAGTATTTCAATGCTTATATGTGGTTTAAACCAACAGTGATAGAGAGAGAAGGGCTGTGGTTATAAATGTTAACATTTTAACAACAATGGTATTTTTAGTACAAACTGAAAAAGAAATGTTACATTGTCCATGTACAGTAGCTGAGGAAAAGTCTAATGCCGGGCGTACACCAAAGGATTTTCACAGTCCCAGACTAAAGACCGGCAGTCTTTAGGAATCTTACTGGAGTCTCAGTCGTTAAATGTGAGGTGATAATCTGCAGTCGGCGACCCGATTTATGCCAGTCTTTCTCTAGTCTTTCATATCAAACATGTTTGATATTATCGCAAGTCTTTAGTCTGAGACTAAAAACTGTGAACCCAAGTCGTTAGATGTGAGCTGATAATCTTATAAAGTCTTTTCTAAATCTTTTCAAAGTCTTTAGGTGTACAGAAAGCATAACCTATGTCAGGTTGTGACAAACCATTACATTTACCATTCATAACCATAACGGCTCTTTAAATCTGGCCCCTCCACTGTTTTTATGGAAAGCACCACTGAGGAAGCTTCAGGTCTTGATGCTACATCATAGTGCAACATTGTATCAATAAACCTGTACTTTTCGTGTAGATGTTGCAAGGCATGTGGCGGCACCTTTGTTGCCATTAGACTGCACAACTGTCTTTGGTTTTTTACTGTCCATGGCACTGATTTTGTGAAAATCTCCAGGTAAGTTGCTCCAAGAGACCAGATGTCTGAACCTCTGGAAGCCTGTTCAAACTCGACCAGACATTCTGGGGCCATATAAAGAAAGGTTCCTCCCATTGGCCCTATTCTTCCTCCAGTAAGTCTGCTTCCTTGTCGCAGTACAACAGTGTCTCTGATGTTGGCAAGGCCCCAGTCTGTCAGTACAGCCTTTTTTGAGAACTGGTCGATCTGTTTAGAGTAACAAAATAGCTTAAATAATTATTTAATAATAAAAAAGTAATTATATTAATTATTAATTAATTAATTTATAATTATATAAATAATTATAAAAAAACAAAATATTAAATAATTTTGTTTGTAACTAGAAAAATAAATTCTTTTTTTTAAAATACATTATATATTATATTACCAAAACATTGTCTGGCTTTATGTCTTGATGGATGACATTTTTGGAATGGATGTACTCAATGGCCATTGAGATGTCCAGGGCAACAAAATAATTGTCATCTCCTTCAAGCTAACAAAAAATAAAATACAAATTGAAATGACAAACTTATGAAAGGGTTTTACATTCCACCGAAGAGAGATACATATACAAAACAGCAAAACTTTCACAAAAAAATTACCAAAATTCAAACTACCCCATACAGAGACAATTTTATTAAGGTTATGTTGTCTCCTCTGGTTTGCTATACAATTGTTATTGTTTTACAATTAAGAAAGTTATTACATGATCAGAACCAACAGGTAGATACGATGTAATCGGCTATGACAAAGTTATTTAGAAATAACAGTTGCCTATGCATAATAAAGATGACAAAATTACTAACTCTGCTAAGTTTTGGCCTGGTTTAACAAACAGGGCTTAGAATCAAATCTAAACTGTTTTCGCTTTATTAGAGGAGAGTTGCCACATCACGCGGCTTTATTGTTTATGCATGCAATGTTTTTTTCACATTTGTCATACTGTATTACAGCATGGTCACAAACATCAGCGTCCACTTTGAAATCAGTCACTTCTCTATATAAACAGGCAATTAAGATATTTGATAAGAAACCTATGATATGGCATCATTGTGATATCATACAAAAGCACAAGCTTTTTACTTTTGAAAATTTTGTAAATTTTAGTATTTTGAAATGGACTTTTAAATGTTTGAACAACTGTGTGTCACCACTATTCTCTGGCCTCATAGAGGGGCGTCAGGGCTCTTTTAGACCTTCAACCAGAGCCTCAGTTAGTGGCGATTGTGTGCTACCAAAGTTTAGGAAATCTTTTGGTCAGTCTAGCTTCTCCTTCAGAGCGGCTACACTATGGAATTATCTACCAATTGGATTCAAACTGCAGAACAATATTAACATCTTTGCCAGAGAGCTCAAACAGTGGCTTAAATCGGCCCAAAGTTGTTCTAATGTGTAAAATGTGTCTTGTGTTGTTTAACAATTTGTTTTTTATCTGTTGTAAAAGCCCCTATGGACAGGTGTTGAAAATTAGCACATGTGCTATTACACTTTAAACAATGCATCTGGTTTGTCCAATGTTATTGCTATGTCCATATTAAATAAATAAATCAATTAATTAATTAAGCCAGGATGAGACCTTAGGTCAATTAGGACATTGAAGTAGCTTTTATGAATATGACTGATTTTAAAAAATGACTGGTCTAAATCTTGAGACAAAACAATGGCATTGACATATTTTAAGATCTGTCAGTGCAAGTTACTTTCAGTTAATACAGCTGAAACATGCTTTAAGACTTTTAGTCCAGGACTAGCTTAAGCCTTGTCCGTGAAACCGGGGGTTTAATTAATTAAAGAAAATAAGGTAACAGAGTGCAGATAACCCTCCCTCTTGTAATGCTTAGTTTTGATTTGACATTTGTTTAAAAAGTATTAGATAAGCATGCATCTTTTTCTTACCCTATTAAATATTAGGGCAATTTTTCACAAATGTTACATGTTTTTTTACCTTAACACAAGAATTGTCATTGTGTAGTGCATCAGCCAGGGTTGTACCATGTATGTACTCATTGGCCAGCAGGAAGGCATTGTCCGTACGGGCTGCAGACATGAGTCGAACAATATTGGGATGGCTCAGTCGCCTATAAAATACAACGAAGTGTAGAGGAATTAAGTAAATTATCAAAACACTTATGCACAGCCAAACTGTTACAAAAATGAAAACAATCTAAGTAACACACAGTAAAAAAGCATTATGTTGTTGTTCCAAACTATTCCATTATCCCCAACTGTTAATTATTATATAAGATTTAAATTAAAAATAAATCTTTAATTAATGATGCGAATTAATCTTACAGTGAGACGAGAATCTCATGCTGGATGTCTTGGTCTGGAAGAGCTGGTGTGTACAGAATCTTTTTTATGGCAGCTGGGGTGTCCTGAAAATAACCTCTATATACTTTTCCAAATGCACCTTCACCAAACAGGCTCTCTGCATTGTAATGGATTAGGGACTCGTCCACATATGGCAGCCTCGGAACATATACTATATGTGATAAAGTTGAGATTGGAAAAAAATGATATAATTGAATGCATTTAACATTAAAGAATCTATCCACTATAATTCTAAATTACAAAAAAATAAATAAAAACATGTATGTGATGGTTTGCAATATTACTTACATGACGGTAATATGGTGACAACATTGGACGAAACATAAAACACTTGATTTTGTGGACAACTGTGTTCATCTACAGATCCAGATCCTATGCCTTCTTGCATGGGTTTCTCTGCAACAAGTTCTGGAGGTGTGTAGCCACTTGCACTTTGCTCTGAAAAATCAATCAGATCCCCTTAAAATGGAAATTCTGCAGTGATTAAGGCTACTCGTACTTACTTATTTCCACTTAAAACACTAAATTTATACAATTTTCTACACAAGGACAGTTCATTTTGCCCACAGATGTCAAGCTTCAGAAAGGACAAAAACTAGTCATTTAATATACATTTAATTTATGTATTCTGTATTAAGTATTCTGGGGTCAGTTGCACCAGCTGTGTAAAATTTTAAACTATTTGAGGTGTTTTTTGCAATACTAAATTTTACTAATTTAATTTTAATTTTACTAGTTAATACTAAACTAAATATTCGTGATTTTCACTATTACACTTAGTCGTTAAAAAGTAAGCCCACATATGAAGTAGAAAATGATGGAAGCTTTTGACCAGCAGTAACAGTTGAAATACAAAAGCAGACTGACTGAATTAAACTAAGAGCTAATTTTGTATCTCACAGACCGCAATCCTTTTCAAATATGATGATGTTGCCTTTTACATTACTTTATATTATGTAAATATGAGCTTGATAGGGGCAACACTAACCAAATGAAATGCATGACATGCTAGTAACTGAAATGCATGATATTTCAACACTACTGCACTGTTTACAAATTTGGAGGTTTACGGACCTTAAAAAAAGCAGTGTATGTAACTAAATTAAATACATCATTAAGGAAAGATATAATGTAATATAATAATGCACCAATTTTGATTGTTCTTGATAATCTTGACCTTTTTGGATTGGATTTGGAGCTCTGTTTAGTCAAAAAGCATATTGGCATTATTGATACATTTTTGTGTTGTAAGCAAATAAGGACATGTTTGAATCTGCTAAATCCGGAAAACAACCACTGATTGAGATTCTGTTCCACGCTAAAACCTATCACATGGCTTTGGAAGACTTGAAATCTAGTGTACAACATGCAAGGAATACTTTTGGTCTTTTCCAAAAAGCATTTGCTACTATAAGCTGAAATTTACATCAAATTTTAATTTGGGGTGAACTACCCCTTTAAGGATTTATCAGCACTAGTGGATCTCACTGCATCTGATTCTGAATTTAGATCTATTATTAGTTGAGGACGTTTCTCTCACTGCATCTGATAAATGAACGAATGAATGAATAAATGATAGAAGGAAGGAATGAATAAAGGAAGGATTAAATAAAGGAATGAATGAATAAATTCATTCATTATGAACCTGGAACTGAATCAGTGCTTTCTGATCTCCCAGCACATTGACCTGAACCTAAGCACCTCACTACACTTTGGTCTGTAGGTCTTCCTAAAAATCTGGATCTCTTTGGTTGTAAATCCTACAAACAAACAACCATTAAGATAGATCAGTCTTATCTAAACATCCAAATATTCAACAGTAATTTCAGTAAATTTATTTACAAATATAAATGAGAAAACGTCTCGGTTACGTATGTAACCCTCGTTCCCTGAGTAGGGAACGGAGACGTTACGTCGGATGACGACGAAATGGGGTTTCGCTTAGAAAGCCTATCAACTTCGAGTATTACAAAATGAGCCAATGGCAAAGAAATGCCATGGGTCTGCGGAATTTGCATGACGTAACTCCACCCCACCTCGTGGGTATAAAAGGAGGAAGTCCGCAACAGCAGTTTATGTTTCTTCGCTGAGGAGCCAAGACTGAGCTCAGGCGATCCCCGCGGTACAGCGGAAAGTGGCAGGCAGACGTAACGTCTCCGTTCCCTACTCAGGGAACGAGGGTTACATACGTAACCGAGACGTTCCCTTTCGTTGTCACTCCGAGTTACGTCGGATGACGACGAAATGGGGTTACCAGTCTAATCACGCCACCTTCTCAGCTGTCTTCCAGTGCCCTGCGTAAATCGAGATCCCTGTCATAGACTGGACGAAGGACTCCATTTAACACAGGAATACCAAGATACACTGGGAAGCATATCCCAAGCTAGGGGAAGTATGCAATTAATGCCAACCCAGAGGGGGGGGACTTAGAGAATACACATATGACCCGAAGGAAACATATGGAGAACACTGGGGTGTCCAGCCGCAGGTGGAATATTTCAACCCCAGGGTGGCAAGGTGGCTTGCCAAGGGAAAGACACATGCTCAGAGAGGCTTACAGTGGAAATACACATGTGGGGGTCGCTCAGGGGAGGGACCATGCACACGGGAGGCACCTAGCCGACGCGCAGGCAATAGACACTGGTGCCGACGTCAGGAGTGCTGGAGGAACTCAGGGCTTTCGGGAAGCTCACCTGAGGAGAATATCACACGTATCCAGTCCGTGGAGTGGAATGGCGAGCAAGCGAAGACACCTGAGCGGGTCCGGTACTAGCTAGTTGAAGCGAGTACATGAGAGGACACTGGCTCCACTCGGAGATTATAGAATCTGGCGAATGTGTTAGGTGTCGCCCAGCCTGCAGCTCTGCAGATGTCTGTTAGCGAGGCGCCATGCGCTAGAGCCCAAGAGGATGCCACACTCCGGGTGGAGTGGGCCGTCACACCAAGGGGGCACGGTCGACCTTGCTGCTGGTAACCCAAGGCAATGGCGTCCACTATCCAGTGAGACAACCTTTGCTTGGAGAGAGCCTTTCCCTTCAGCTTCCCACCATAACAGACAAAGAGCTGGTCTGAGGTCCTGAAACACCGCGTCCTGTCTACATAGGCGCGAAGAGCGCGTACTGGACAGAGCAGTGCCAAGGCTGGGTCTGCCTCCTCCGGGGGCAGCGCTTGCAGGTTCACCACCTGGTCCCGAAAGGGAGTGGTAGGAACCTTGGGCACATATCCGGGCCGGGGTCTCAGGATCACGTGAGAGAAAGCCGGACCGAATTCCAGGCACGCTTCGTCGACGGAGAATGCGTGCAGGTCCCCTACCCTCTTGATGGAGGCCAGTGCAACCAGGAGCGCTGTCTTCATTGACAGGAACTTAAGCTCAACTGATTGCAGGGGCTCAAAGGGAGCACTCTTCAGGGCAGTTAGAACCACTGAGAGGTCCCAAGAGGGAACGAGAGGAGGACGAGGAGGATTTAGTCTCCTCGCTCCTCTCAGGAACCTGATGACCAGGTCGTGCTTCCCTACCGACTTACCTTCGACTAGGTCATGGTGTGCGGCAATGGCGGCAACATAGACCTTAAGGGTGGAGGGAGACAGCCTTCGCTCCAACACTTGCTGAAGGAAGGAAAGCACAACGCTGATCGAGCATCTCCGGGGGTCTTCTCGGTGAGAAGAGCACCAGTCGACGAAGAGGTTCTACTTCAACGCGTAGACGTGTCTCGTGGACGACGCTCTAGCGGAAGTGATGGTAGCCGCCACCGCTGGTGGAAGGGTACTCAAACCTACCTCGAGCCGTCCAGGAGCCACACGTGGAGGCTCCAGAGATCGGGGCGAGGGTGCCACACGGTGCCCCGTCCCTGAGAAAGAAGGTCCTTCCTCAGAGGAATGGGCCAGGGAGGTGCTGTCGTGAGGAGTGCAAGTTCGGGGAACCAGGTCCGGCCGGGCCAATACGGCGCGACCAAAATGACCTGCTCCTCGTCCTCCCTGACCTTGCGCAAGGTCTGCGCAAGAAGGCTCACTGGGGGAAACGCATATTTGCGGCCCGGCGGCCAGCTGTGCGCCAGTGCATCCGTGCCGAGCGTGCCCTCGGTCAGGGAAAAATACAGGGCGCAATGGGTCGAGTCGTGAGAGGCAAACAGATCTATCTGTGCGTCCCCGAACTGGTCCCAAGTCAGCTGAACCATTCTCCAGGGAGGGGCTGAAGCCGTGAGAGCTCGTCGGCTGCACAGTTCAGGGCTCCGGGAATGAAAATGGCTCGAAGCGACCTCAGATGCTTCTGACTCCATAGAAGGAGGTGGCGGGCGAGTTGTGACATACGGCGGGAGCGTAGACCACCTTGATGGTTGATGTACGCTACAGTAGCGGTATTGTCTGAGCGGACTAGTACGTGTTGACCCCTGAGCAACGCCCGGAAGCGGTGCAGGGCAAGGCGTACTGCCAACAACTCGAGGCAATTGACATGCCATAGCCGCTGGGGTCCTGTCCAGGAGCCCGCAGCAGCATGTCCATTGCACATGGCGCCCCAGCCCGTGGTGGAGGCATCCGTGGAGACCACAACATGCCGGGAAGCTCGTTCCAGGGGGACACCCGCCCTGAGAAAACTGAGGTTCGACCACGGGGTGAGGAACTGACGGCAGGTCGGAGTAACTGGTACCCGGAGCGTGCCTTGATGCCATGCCCACCTCGGGACTCGGTCGCGAAGCCAAAGCTGAAGCGGTCTCATATGAAGCAATCCAAGCGGCGTGACCGCGGCTGCAGATGCCATATGCCCCAGGAGCCTCTGAAAATGTTTCAGTGGAACCGCATTCTTGCTCCTGAGATGTCTCAGGCAAGTCAGCAGTGACTGCGCGCGCTCGCTCGTAAGCTGCGCGGACATGGCGACCGAGTCGATGTCCATACCGAGAAAAGAGATCCTCTGCACGGGGCAAAGTTTGCTCTTCTCCCAGTTGACCCGAAGGCCCAGACGAGCTAGGTGCCGGAGCACTAGGTCCCTGTGTTCGCAAACCTGATCTCGAGAGTGGGCTAGGATCAGCCAGTCGTCGATATAACTCAGGATGCGAACCCCGTGTTCCCGAAGGGGAACAAGGGCAGCCTCGATGACCTTCGTGAAGGTGCGAGGAGACAGGGCTAGCCCGAAAGGGAGAACCGCGTACTGGTATGCCTGCCCCTCGAAAGCAAACCGTAGGAACGGTCTGTGTCGAGGAAGAATGGAGACATGAAAGTAGGCGTCCTTCAGGTCGATCGCTGCAAACCAATCCTGGGGCCGCACGCATTCGAGAACGCGTTTGGCGGAGAGCATCTTGAACGGCAGCCTGTGAAGGGAGCGGTTCAGCACGCGCAAGTCCAGGATTGGCCGTAACCCACCGGTTTTCTTGGGGACAATGAAGTAGGGGCTGTAGAACCCGAACCTCATCTCGGCTGGAGGGACAGTCTCGATTGCACTCTTCGCCAGCAGGGTGGCAATCTCTGCTCTCATGATAGGGGCATTGCCACCGACCAAAGTGGAGCGGACTCCCCTGAAGCGGGGAGGAGACCGTGCGAACTGAATCGCAAGCCGAGCCTGATGGTGCGCGCGATCCAGCGGGACAGACGGGGAAGCTCTAACCAGGCTCCCAAGAACTGAACCAGCGGGATCAAGCGGACGACAGGCGTCCCCCCGGAGGGGCAGCGAAGCGGAGTAACTGGCCCAGACGTGGACGGCATAGCGGCCCGGTGTGGGGGCACAGTTAGCAACCGCGCCCTGACAGAGGGGGCCAGGGGAGGACCATGCTGGTCGTCCCGCGGGGGCCTGCTCTGGCAGGGGTCTGGCGACAGAGGGGGACAGGGGCGAAGCGGTCCGTGGACGGCACGCCGTGTCAAGCACCTCTGGGACAGAGGGGGACGAGGAGAGCACGGCTTGTGGGCGGCGCTCTGTGTCGTCCGAGAACTCTGTCTTCCCAGAGACGGGAGAGTCAGTTCTTAGGAGAATAAGGATTTTTCCCCGGCCCTCCACCGGGGAAAGGAGTGGTCCTGCTACCAACTCCTGGAAGAACTGAGTCCCATCTCTGTGGAGCCCGTCTCAGGAGCGCCGCTTAACCCGGCACGTAGCGGGGGGCGGGGCTGGAGAGGGCTGTGGCGTCCGCCCGCGGCTTCCAGAGCCGGCCCGTCTCTTTAAACGGGCGGGGTGGGAGCCGCGGGGGGGCGCCTTCGGCAGTGGGCAGACCGAGGGATCTGAGCGGACGGCGGGCCATCAGGACAGAATCACGTCAGTCTGCACATGGGCGGTTGAGAGCTGTTGGGCGAAGTTCTCAACCGCACCGCCGAAGAGGCCGACCTGGGATATGGGAACGTCGGACAGACGGGGCCGCACGACATTCAGCACATCAGACAGGTTCAGCCACAGAATGGTAGGCATCACCTGACCCAGGGAGCGTACGGCCACTTTCGTCGCTCGGAGAGCAAGGTCAGTGGCGGCGCGCGACTCAGTGAAGAGCCCTGGGTCAGTCCCGCCCTCGTGCAAGTCCATGAGCATCTGGGTCGAGGACCAGCAGAATGGCCATGGCCTGCAGAGAGGCGGCTGCCAGTCCCGTGGTGCTATAGGATCTCGCCACAAATGTAGACGAAAACCATAGACCACGGGCGGGTGCATAGGATTGCGCCGAGAAGAAGCACTCTGAGGACACATAGCATCGCAACAGAGCGTTCAGCCGGGGGAACCCCAGTGTACCCGTGACAGCGGCCCCATCGAGGGGGGAAAGGCGGATGAGATCAGCGAGCGGTCCCGAGAAAACCAGGGGGTCTTCTGGGACTTCGAGATCTCATCATGCACGTCCGGGAGGGAAGGTATTGGGGTTTGCCGTGGACGAGGGTCGGCGGCCTTACCCAAAAACCAATCGTCCCAGGAAAGCATGGCCGTCATCTCTGGATCAGACTCCGGCACAGCCGTATGCACACCAGAGGGTGGCAGCTGTGACGAGTCGTCACTTCGCAGAGAATCAAACCCACCTTGTGAAGCTGCTACAAACATAGTATCATCCTCTGTAGCTTTAAATGAAACACACGGGCCACCAGAGGGTAGACTCGTGGGAATCACCTATTCACTAGCGGGCACCGCCGTTGAGGGGAGGCTGGGGTCACGGACACGGAGTCGGCGCCTTGTTCCAGACCAACACCCTCAGGTCACCCTGGCCACCAGCCGAAGATCGGGGGGTGGATGAGGGGACTCTCACTCTTGCGAGTTCACAGAGTCTCGACCTATATGACGCGATGATCATGTTCCCACAGAGAGAACATGAGTCATCCACGAGCGCTGCTCTAGTATGATCAAGCCCAAACATACCAGACAACGTTCGTGCCCATCAGAGTCCGATACCAAGCTGCCGCAACCATTCGTTTTTTTTTTTTTTAAATGCACGGGCGAGCCGTCTTTAAAAAGACGTGCCGCGTGCGCTCTTTTAGAGAGATAACTCACGTGTTGAAGCGCCCGGGGAAGCACGCGCTCTCTGATGAACCACTGCAGAGATAAGCAGGAAGCACGCACTCGCCGGAGATCGCCGTCACACCAACACTCGAGGCACTCGTTCGTGAAGCTGATAATTCAGAGTTGGCTTGTGGAGAGAAGAATACACTTGGCTCCGAAGCGAAAACATAAACTGCTGTTGCGGACTTCCGGAAGTCCCTCCTTTTATACCCACGAGGTGGGGTGGAGTTACGTCATGCAAATTCCGCAGACCCATGGCATTTCTTTGCCATTGGCTCGTTTTGTAATACTCGAAGTTGATAGGCTTTCTAAGCGAAACCCCATTTCGCCGTCATCCGACGTAACTCGGAGTGACAACGAAAGGGAACCGAAGTTACCAAAGATAAGTCCACTTCACTTTCATCAATTCCTTGAAAAAGAAGGGAGCAATACATAAATAAATGGAACACATACTAAAAATTATAATCAATGAACAACTATTATGTATTACAAAACATACATGGTATTTAAAATGTCATCAAAACTTATGGTACATACCTGATAATGAGCTGGTTTCATCAAGGCAAATTAAATCTGTAGATACAACATGCAAGTGGTATTTTATTAAGATAAGAGCAAGTTTATAACACACATGACATATAATTTCAACATTATGATAACCCATTTCTCTACATCCAATGTAAATTGTTCGCTTCCAGAGGGTTGGGATCTCTGCCACGGATCCAAATTCCTGGTTGAACTGTTCCTTCGTCCACCTCGTCCCATCTGCATGACAGAGGGTAAACACACTCCCCTCTCTCTCTCGGTCTGACCAAAAGGCTTCCCGGCCAAGTTTTAGGAGCTCATCATACAGTGCCTGTGACAATCATCCGTGGTGGAGCCTCTTCAAGGATGATTTTTTGATTTCTGCCTGGTCTTTTTGCAGTTCTTGGTTTCCACTCCATGGGAGTCATTTTTATCTTGTAACACGAGAGAAATAATAGGTTGGTCTAAGTGATGACATAACTTTAATTTTCCCACACATATGCTATATAAAATCACAATGGTACAACTACATAGCAAAATTTTAAAACTTTTATGCTGGCTTGAGAAAGTTTAAATTAGTTTTGACAGAGTTAAGTTTGAAATGTTTAAACTCGTGAAAGTTTTAAAAGCTCAAATTTTGGATGTATGGATAGGCCAGAGTTTGGAGCTTCTAGCTTGAAAGCCCAAGCTTAGACCACTACAGTTTCTTACAATCGCTATGACAATTTTTTCAATACTTTTAACAAATTTCCTAAACTCTTAACACAGTTAGCACTACATCGGTCTGTGTAAACTATACTATTAACACATTTCTTGTTGCTTTAACCCAAAATGCATACAATTAACACAAATTTAAAATGCTTGAACTTATTTTACACACAACCTCAAAGACCAAAACAATGGATTTTTACAGGCAAATTTACCAATGCTTTAACACTGTATGTCAGAACAGAAAACACCATGTTCTAAACCTAACCCAGGCTAAAGTCAAGTAAACAGCTGTTTATTTTTTTATTTTTATTTTTTTAATTCTTTATTTTTGAAACATTGGGAACAATACAATAGCCATATTTACATTACCTCATGGTCACAGTTCCAGTCTGTGATCTAGACCAAAGATCTCCATTCCCAACATTCCCATTTTTGTAAATATAATAAGAAACACATTAGAAAACAAAACAAAACAAGGGGTGCATTACTATAAAGCAAGTCTATAATACATATAAAAACAAAAGACAACAACACAATTATTTTGTTAATAAATGGTACATAAAATATAGTACAATAAAATCAACCCTTGATTACCACTATCTTGATGACCTTCAGGACAACATTCCTGCATGTTGTGTTTGATTAACATAGGACACCCATTTTGACCATAAGACTACAAATCTATTCATTTGCAAACGGAGTGAAAATGTTAGTCTTTCCATTTGGTAGATTTCATTAACACATTCTGTCCATTTTAAAATTCTGAATAGATACTTTGCATAATCAGGTCAAAAGTCTGTGTTACCCAAAATAAAGTTGGTAAACTTGAAGGCTATTTTCATGTTGAAAATATTTTCGATATTTTTATGTATCTCTATCCAATATTGTTTTATTACTGGACAATCCCAGAATATATGCCAATGGTTGGCATCTTCACTTCCACACTGTCTCCAGCACTTAGTCTCCTCCCCGGGAACAGGAATTTTCTGTTTTGGAGTAATAAAAAACCTGATCAAACATTTCCAACCAAATTCCTTCCATGAATGTGAGTTTGTGCATTTCCACTGTGATGTGCAGCAACCAATCCACTCCTCATCAGTTATTTTCATGTTACTTTCCCTTTCCCATTTTGTTTTCACATATAATGTTGAATTTGTTTGTTTATTCATAAATCGCTTATACAGCCGTGAGACAATACCCTTTTTGACTTTTGCCTGGTATGCCATCAATATTTCATGAACCACTGGTTGCTGCACATCCAGGGACCTAATAAGTTCTTGATTGAGATAGTGACGTATCTGTAAATATCTATAAAAGTCCCATTTCTCCAAATCATGACTTGTTTTAAGTGTTTGGAAGTCTTTCACTTTACCATTATCAGTTAATGAGAAATGCGTTGTTATACCCTTAGACACCCAGTTCTGGAATCCAACATCTGTTTGATTGGGCTTGAAATCAGGGTCATAGGCACACCACCTTATTATCTTCAGATTATCGTGTAATTTATATTCATGTTTAACCTCCGTCCAGATTTTTAATTGTGATTTTATCCAAGGGGTTTTCAATCTTGCATAGAGTCCTTTCTTAGTCTTTATTTCCCAGTATTGCCAGTAAAGGTGGTTCTGACATAAGAAGTACTTCAATGTCTTTCCACCTAGCACTGTAGCTTGTATTACATAGATTCATCAGGGGTTTAATTTGTGCAGAGTAGAAATAATTTCTAAGATGTGGTACAGCCATACCCCCGTTTTATTTGGAGAGCTGTAAAGTTTTAAATCTGATCCTCGGGTTTTTTCCTAACCATATAAATCTAGAAATCATTTTGTCCCACTCTAAAAATTGCTTTTTTGTAAATTCTGCCGGGAGAGCTTGGAACAAAAATAGAAATCTTGGTAATAGGTTAATTCTTACAGATTCAATTCTTTGAATTAGACTCATGAAGGGGGTGATGGTCCATCTCTTTATATCAAGTTTTATTTTATTCAAAAGATCATCATAGTTACACTTAGCTATAATGGTTATATCTTTGGGGATTAAGATACCTAGGTATTTTAATATGGTCCGGTCCCATTTAAGATTTAATTCATCTCTTATTGTTTTTGGAGGATTATAATTAAATGTCAATATCTGTGTCTTGTTTACATTTAATTTATAACCAGCATAATCCCCAAAGCTACTTATGGCGCTTTTCCATTACCAGTACCAGCTCGACTCGACTCGACTCGACTCGACTCGACTCGCCTTGGCTCGCCTCGACTCGGCTCGCTTTTCGTTCCGTTTTCCATTGCAGAAAGTATCGCCACAAATAGTACCCGGTCGTCATAGCGACGCCTTTCGTTCCTCGTTGCCCCATCAAGCTCTCGCTGGATCCTCTCTTCGGCAACCAAACAAAGGAATGTCTCCACCTCCTCGTTTGACCACGGCGTATTCTTCCGAGTTGCCATAATAATAGTAGTAAGTTTAGTAACTATCTCTGGCTAAACTATTTATAAACGGCGGGGTTATTCTGGATACTCCATCTGGCGCGTGCAATTATGACGCAGTGAATAGTGACGATTCTCTCTGACCAATCAGCAGTCGGCATTGTTTTCACGTCACATTTTAGTATCGCCTTAGCTCGCCTCAGCTCGCTTAGAACCTCGCCGGAGGTGGTAAAAGTAAAAAAAAGAAAAAAAGTACCCGAAAGCAGGTACAGGTACAACTTTTACACAGTGGAAAACCAAACAAAGGCGAGTCGAGTCGAGCCGAGCCAAGGCGAGCTGGTACTGTGTAGTGGAAAAGCGCCATAAGAGTCTGAAATAATTTGGGCAATGATGTGTTTGGTTCACTTATGTACAATAAAACATCATCGGCGTATAGCGCCACCTTGTGTATGTCACCGGAAATATTTATACCTTTTATACTGTTTGTTTGCCTTATTAATTGAGCTAACGGTTCTATATAAAGGGCGAAGAGTAAAGGGGAGAGTCCACACCCTTGTCTTGTCCCGCGTTCTAATTCAATAGTATTTGATAAGCGACCATTTATTTTTATCTGCGCAGTTGGTTTTGTGTATAGTGCCCCGATTACTTTAACAAAATCTGAATGAAATCCGAATCTCTCCAGTACTTTATACAGAAAAGCCCAGCTTACGGAGTCGAAAGCTTTTTCAGCGTCAAGGCTGATCACTGCAGCTTGTGTTTGATGTTTTTTTAATATGGTTCAATGTGTAATGTACGCCTTATATTATCATGAGTTTGTCTTTGTGAGATAAAACCTGTCTGATCAGTAGAAATTAGTTGTGGAAGTATCTCTTCAATTCTCTTAGAAAGAATTGATGTGAAAAGCTTGTAGTCAATATTAAGAACAGAAATAGGTCTGTAATAACTACAATTAAGCCGGTCCTTTCCCTCTTTGTGAATTACCGATATAGTAGCCTGTTTCCATGATGGTGGCATCTTACCCTCTTTTAGAGCCAGATTAAATATTTGAAGGAGGAATGGTGATAGCTCCAGTTAAAATTTTTTGTACCATTCGGAAGTAAATCCGTCTGGGCCAGGAGATTTGTTTACTTTAAGCCTTGATCTGGCACAGGATAGTTCCCCTTCTGTAATATTAGCCACAAGCTTTTGATTTTGATCATCCGACAAAACAGGTAAATTAAGTTGATCAAGAAAGCCCTTGATTTGTTGTCCATCTTTTAACTTTGGTTGTGTGTATAATTGTTTGTGTATAATTGTTTATAATAACTCTGAAAGGCCTGTTTAATTTCACTTTGTTTATAAACGCATGTCTTAGAATTTGGGTCTCTTATTTTACATATTGTATTATCTGCTTGTTGCTTTTGTAATTTGCTCGCTAAGAGTTTAGCAAACTTAGGACCAGATTCATAGTATTTTTGTTTGGTATAAATCATCTTCTTTCGTATTTCTTGTAAGTATAGTGCATTAATATTATTTCTCAATATTTTCAGCTTAATATTAAGCTCCGGTTTTAATTCTCTCTTATGTTTTCTCTCCAGCTCGTTCAATTCCCTATTTAACTCTGATAATCTAGATTGCCTAGCTCTCTTTTTCTGGACACAGAAGGATATAATTTTACCCCTCATAACCGCTTTCAATGTGTCCCAGACGATTTCTGGGCTCACCTCACCATTAAGGTTTTCTTTTTTAGGACCGTTTTTATGTCAGATTTGATTATTTTGGTAAATTGTAGATCGTTCAGTATACTTGTATTCAATCTCCACTGTATGTTTTTGAAATCGTCATTTATTTTTACGTTTAGCAATAGGGGAGCATGGTCAGAAAGGTCAATGTTTCCAATCTCGCAGTTACATACCCTATGGCGATCCCTTTTAAAAATAAAAAAATAATCAATTCTAGAGTATACTGTATGTGCATGGGAAAAGTGGGTATAATCTCGGCTTGTTGGATATAAATCCCTCCAAATGTCCACAATACCATATTCTGACATGAGGATCTTAATTTTCTTCTGCAAAGACGTTTGGGGAATCTGTCTTGAGGAGTCAAGCCTAGAATTAAGTCGTACATCCCAATCCCCTCCACAGATAAGTATACCAGTTGATTGTAGCATTAAATCAAATAATTTTCTATAAAATGAAATGTCACTGTCTGGGGGAACATATACATTAAACAGTGTTATTTGGACTCCATCTATTCTACCAGTTATCAGTGAGAATCTCCCTTCTTTGTCTGTAGTTTCAGAGATAAGTTCAAATGGGACTCTTTGTGATATTAGAGTGGCCACACCCCGCCTATGACCTGATTTATAGGACGAGTAATATATTTTAGAAAACCCCATCCTTTTTAATTTTTCATGTTCCAATGAATTAAGATGTGTTTCTTGTAACATAGCAATTTGTACTTTTTCCTTTTTCATTTTAGACAATATTTTTGCCCACTCATCACGTAGCGTGGGGTCCACTGTGTTGGCTGCATTATGATTTTGGCCAGTCTTCAAAATGCTTGTATGCCACGACATTTTAGTTTACAATTGAAGTTCGGAGTAAAACGAGAGCACAATTAAAACTAAAAGGACAACTTCTATTATCTTATTCGAACAAGCATCCGTCTGATGCGTCCTATGGGGAATCACTTATCTGTAGGGGGTAGACGTCTGAATTCCTGCAACTTTTCTTTAAACCGCTGCCGGGGCTCAACATCCTCCTGGGGGCACGCGCCGCTCGGTGTTACTGCGTCCTGGACTCCGGCCACTTGCCGAGGTGAAAGCAGTCGTTGTTCCTGCTGGTACGGGCTGACTGAGGGACGGATAACTTTGACTGGGAGCCCCCGTGATGCCATGTCTGACGTTGCCTCCGCCGCGGTCTGGTACAGGCAGGTCTCATCTCCATAGAAGACGCGTAGTTTTGCAGGGTAGGGAGTTTGGAACTTAATTTTTTTCTCCTTCAATATCTTCTTTGCTTGATTGTACTCCGCACGTTTCTTGATAATAGCTGGTGGGTAATCGTGGTCCACGTAGAAGCGGTCATTGTATACAATATGAAAATAATACAATATGACGTTAGCATATTATCAGAGGTGGAAATAGCTGATTTAGTGATATTCACTGAGCGGACTGACGTCTGGGGTGAGGGGAGATGGTAGCCTACTTGCTTTTGATGAGTCTAACGCTATTGATTTGTTTTAAAAATGTTTAAAAGAAGTTTTAATCAAGCAGTCTAATAGCTCGAAAGAACGCTTTAACTTCACGATCGTGAAAACTATCGATAGTTTGCCTACATACAAGCCATAGCTAGTTGAATTATGTCATCTAAATTTTTAAACGTGCAAACTCGCGAAATGCATGTTCTCATCTGTAAGCTATACAATGTAATTAGTGTAACATCTGATAAAAGCAAATATATAAATATATCACTACTACGGGTTACCTCCTCCATCAGCTGTTGCTGTATCTGATCTGAACCGCGTGCATGTGACGTCATATGGGGCGAAACCTGAGTCCGTTTCGCCCGATGCCTTTTAGTCTAATGCCATTTTTCTGATGCCTTTTAGTCTGATGCTGTTTTGTCTGATGCCGTTTCGTCCAAAGCCTTTATGTCTGATGCTTTTTAGTCTGATGCTGTTTTGTCTGATGCCTTTTAGTCTGATGCCTTTTAGTCTGATGCCTTTTTTCTGATGCCTTTTAGTCAGATGCCTTTTAGTCTGATGCTGTTTTGTCTGATGCCGTTTCATCCGATGCATGCCATTATGTCTGATGCCTTTATGTCTGATGCCTTTTTTCTGATGCCTTTTAGTCTGATGCCTTTTAGTCTGATGCTGTTTTGTCTGATGCCTTTATGTCTGATGCCTTTTAGTCTGATGCCTTTTAGTCTGATGCTGTTTTCTCTGATGCCTTTTAGTCTGATGCCTTTTTTCTGATGCCTTTTAGTCAGATGCCTTTTAGTCTGATGCTGTTTTGTCTGATGCCTTTTAGTCTGATGCTGTTTTGTCTGATGCCTTTTAGTCTGATGCTGTTTTGTCTGATGCCTTTATGTCTGATGCCTTTTAGTCTGATGCCTTTTAGTCTGATGCCTTTTTTCTGATGCCTTTTAGTCAGATGCCTTTTAGTCTGATGCTCTTTTGTCTGATGCCGTTTCATCCGATGCATGCCATTATGTCTGATGCCTTTATGTCTGATGCCTTTTCGTCCGATGCCTTTTAGTCTGATGCCTTTTAGTCTGATGCTGTTTTGTCTGATGCCGTTTCGTCCGATGCCATTATGTCTGATGCCTTTTTGTCTGAGGCTGTTTCGTCTGACGCCTAATTGTACGAGACCTGACCTGAATGATTCAGCATTTTGAACGAATCGGTTGAGTCAAAGATTCAATGACCCATTCATAAACATCTGTCTCACTCTTGAATGAATCAGCCGTTTGAACGAATCGCTTGATTGAATGAATCAATGACTCACTCATTAAGACGGCCGCCTGCCACCACGACTGGCGGTTTAGTGTTATGTTTAAAAGTAGTATCATTCTTTCCAATGTTTCTTATTTGTATATTTAAATCAATTTCATAATATTATTTTTTGCAATTGTAATTTTTCAGTGTAAATGATTTAATTTGATCAGCCCTACCTAGGGTAACAGCCCTATAGTGTCTTATTATTCTAAATAATTGAATTTATTGATCCAATTTAGGAATTTAAAATAAAAGATGAAGCATACATTTAATAAGATTGGGGGAGGAGATGCCCTTTAAGTGAATGACAGTGAATGACAGATTTACTTGTCCGAAGGACAAGCACATGAAAAGGCTTAATGTCGAGCCCTGAAAATGTCCTAGCCTACATAACCTAATGTGAAATAAAGAAAAAACGTTTTTATTCAAGTGTTTTTGACCATGATTTATTAGCCAAAAGTACATGATTTAACACCTAGTTCACAATTGGTCAAATTATGGTCAATATGGTCAAATGTTTTACGTGAAGAGATAAAATCACGTAGATCAATGAGCAATTTTAAGAGACTATTTAAAATGAATATATTGAATGGATACGAAAATGACTCAAGGGGATAATATTTTATACTGACAGTAGGTTGGGCTTATACTAATAAGTCTGTTTTGGATGGGTTATTATTATTATTATTATTATTCGGTTTGATGTAGATAGAAGGAAACGAAGAAGGAATTTTTTTTGTAAATGTGTGCGTTTATGCATGTGTGCACATGTGCCTATTTGAATCACTTTTAATAATTTTGGAAGTTTGTGCTGAGATGTACAAATTATTTATCTGACATTTTTGATTGTATTATATGTGTGTGTGTGTGTGTGTGTATATATATATATATATATATATATATACCAAACATGTTCAAAATAAGCTAAACTAACTAACTAAAATTAATATGAACTGCAGATAGGGTACTCAAACGATTACAATCCAAAAGTAGGCTATATTTTAATGTCGATTTTATCCACTTCTTTTGTCAGGCCTATAATGTTTTAATGTAAGATGTCATGTTGTAATTATATAGCGTAATATGTTATATTAATATTATTGTAATATATTATTTTTTGATTGTTTTATGCTTTATTGTCATTGTAATATATTAATATACATTATATTATGTTATTACTATACTATACGATTTGATTTCCAAAACACACACACACACACACACACACACACATAGAAATGCGTCATTGACAATCTCGTTCGAGATTAGCTTGATTGCGCTTTATGATAAGACCTGGCTAGTCAAAACCCTCATTTCTGGAGAGCCGTGACACTTCGACCTTGGAAACTTCTGATCATTCAAGACAATTATTGTGTTATAGGTGGTATTTGTTAATTCAGTGTTAACTGTTTGTTGCCTTTTTTTTCTTTTTCTTTTTTTCTCGTATTTTCATCTTCCCATTTACTTCAATTTACTTGTTGCTAACATATTGTCCCTCGTGCGAAAATGTCTTGCTGTGTAGCATACATGTGTTCTAAGAGACAAGTCTCTTCTTCCGAGTTAAGCTTTTTTAGGTAAGTCTACTGTTTCCATCAGTATAATGCAAGATTATGATTATTTGAATCATCATTATATAGGCTTAAGCAGAGGTGTAAAGAGAAACGTTACCTGAAAACCATACTTGAGTAAAAGTACAGTAAAAGTCTTAGAGTATCTGATTTCAACAGTATTTAAGTATTTTACTTATAGTATAAGACATGCAGGTGAAAGAAACAATTGATTTGTAAGATGAAATAATCATGTTTATTTTCTAAAAATCAAAATAAAGAAAGGAAGGAGTCTGTGCCATCGAAGTCCACCCCAGCCAAACCAGAGAACCTCGTCCGCTAGGCCCAGATTGGCCCCTATGGTCTCTCTGGCCCTCTCTTCCCCACGACGAATGTCACTGCTGCCCATGATCCAAATCACTGGATCTGTTAATAGCATACAGCAATCACAATCAAAACATTGTTTTGTCAGTGTCAGTAAACAGATTTTAACACACACAAGTTACTTGTCTCAGGCCATTGATTTCTTTCTATCCGAACAAAACAGAAAAAATGACAATATAGGTATTATACAAGGTTCATTTATTATTTTATTCTCTTACGGTCAATGTGTTGCTTTCCATATTTTACACTATATTTCTTAATTATACTACAGATGAAACTCGAAAAATTTGAATATCGTGCAAAAGTTATAATTTTGATGATTATGGCTTACAGCTTACTAAAACCCCAAATTCAAAATCTCAGAAAATTTGAATATTACATGAAATCAATAAAAAATAAAAAAAAGATTTTAAATACAGAAATGTCAGCCCTCTGTAAAGTATAATCATGCATATGTATATAGTTTTATATACTAAATATATTAGTTTCACCTTTTAATCTGAATTACTGAAATACATGAACTTTTGCATGATATTTTAATTTTTTGAGTTTCACCTGTATAGCTAACTTACACTGCTTACCTTTGTCGTTGGCCATGGTGTAATGCTGCTAAAAATGTAAGTATTTGAACCTATGAGGAAAGAAAAATGAAAAGGGCAACCATTAGTTATAGATGTTATTGGTGACATTCGTTATTGTCCATCTATTATCTATATGTTATTTAACAGGCCAAAACAGACGCTTTTGTCCAAACCGATTTACTGAATAACTTTTTTATATGACTGATTCGTCCATTTCTCTTGCGATGTAGATAACAGTTAACGCCATTTTGTGGTTATATTCGGCGACCATTAACGTTATACAACATCATGCATTAAGTAAAGTTAATCATGTTAATTATGTGCCCAGCAAGCATGTTATCTTTACCAATGCCTAATTTCACCGTGCTTAAATGATATTTAAAATATGCGCTCCCTGGGCGGTTAAATAAATATGACTCATTTAAAGGAGCCGTATGTAGGATTGTGGCCAAAACTGGTACTGCAATCACCTTCAAATGACTGTAGAGCGGTGTATCCCCTCTCCCTCCTCCCTGACAGAGGTTGCCAGATACGCGGCAGGATCCAGCAGGAACGTAGGCTGCTACAAGAAGCTTTTTCTGTTAATTATGTTTATGCTTCAAATGAGAGATGTTTTGCAAAGTAATTATATAACGCAAAAATTTACTAATGGCGATTATCCAAATATAATCGTAAAGATGTACGCTCGTATGTGACAGTACATTGTTAGAACAGTAGCTGTTAGTATAACTTGTAACGGTAGGTATCTGTCATTAACGTAAGTACAAGCACAAGCTTCTGTCACTGTGTGTAACCGATATCAAAGATACAGCTATTAATTTAGCTGACGCTATAAGTGAAAGCGACCAGCTGTATTTTTTAACTTACCCTGCAGTACACGTCCATAACGCTAAAATATGTGATGTGAAAGATTACATGTCATTCTATTATTTTTGGCTGTAGAACTTGCATGATAAACAAGTAGGCTACAAAACGTTCCAAGTGGGACACATTATTCACATCATAGGCTACAGTGTGCTTTTCAATGGTGTTATGGACGTTAGAAAAAGTTATTTTACCGTGGAATTGCGCCTAATGCTTCCAATTCGATGACCCACCTCCTCCATATGAGCTAACGTAACGTTACTTTACACGAACACGCATAACTTTGTTCGACTGTTATGAATATTTGAAATGTCCATTTATATCAAGTACAAGTTAGCCAAACATAGATGAATCTTACCTGTCCAGGAGAAAATTAGCAACGTTGGCGTCTGTCCGTTTTCAGCCGTCTCCATCTTTCAAAGGCATCTCCTATACAGATCCTTGTTTTATTTCGGACTTTGTCAAAAAGTATTTCGGACTTTGTCAAAAAGTATTGCGGATTCATAACGAGTTTTTTTTTGGTTTCGCAACGTTAGACTTTTTTTATCCGATTCGGACACGTTTGTAGCTGCAGCTGTGGTAACTAGAGCAGAGCTGGCAACCCGGATGCCGCAACACTACTGACTTTGTGATTGGTAGATAGGTGGAGAGTGGCGCATCAGACCAAAACACAACATGACAACATCAACATCAGTTGAGGGCTGCAACTTCACTTTTTAAATGACAATATCCTGGCCGGACTACTGTTGTCAGTGATATAAGTATTTGAAATGAACATGATTTCTTAATGTCTAGTGACATATCAGGGCCATTTTATGATTAATTGAAATAAATTTCTTACATACAGCTACTTTAACTTACATTAACTTACATTTGACTTACATTAGCTGTTTAAGTTTAATTACTAATGTTACTAATGTTAACTAGCTAGCATTTAGTTAGCAATAATTAGCCTGTGTCTAGTATGTTATCTCCTTACATATACCTATGGGGTAAGAATTCATATCACAAGTTCTTAAATAACATTTTACATAACTTCTTAATATTATGCATTAACTTAATATGGCGTACTGGTATTAAATTTTAAAATAAATAAATACTATGCAAAACGACAAAATAATTAATCAGAATACTTACCAAAAGTTGCTCCAGGTCACACTCGCCGTCTCTGCAAAATTAGGTGATTCAGATTTGTCTTGGCACAGCTACTAGAAGATTTACAACTGTCAGACTGTCGTCACCATAGACATCATATGGTCGTCACGCTCAGTTTGAGCCTGCAGTCGCTCAGCCATCAGACAGGAAGTGCAATAATCGGGCTTAAGTCTTCTCCGTCATAGACATCATATAGATAGACGCCCTATCGACCGCTACTGCCTATTGGCGCGGACGAGCCATGGGGCCGCCATCTTAAACCGGTCACCCGCTCAGCTCAGTGTAATCTGTTTGGCAGGTGCAATGAGCTGCCAGCGCATTTAATTAATCATATCTCACTGAATACCAAACTGATTTTCACGCGGGTTTTTTTGCTGCAAAGGTCATACACGTAGCTACGATACAGGACACATTGAATATTTTGTTCACAAAATACAACCAATAGTACGGTAATGTTAAATCTTACTTGTGAAAAGTAATCCCCGAGTGATGGTCCGCCGATTTGAGCAGGAATATGCTGCACAGTGCTCTGGCATCTACTGCTGCTATGCAACGCAAATAGGAGTATGAGCGGTTTAAGATGGCGGCCGCATTTCTTGCGCCACAGCGGCCAATAGGGCATCTAGCTCTATATGATATCTATGTTCTCCGTTGAAATCAAGGGGGTCGCTGTGTCCATTTCTTTTACTGTCTATGGAAATGCCAAGTTGCTTCGGAATATCCATCCATTCCTTCTATCCTCTTGCAGGTCAAATAAAATGTTGTAACATCCTAAAAGTCTAAGTCTAAGAAGTCATGATTGTAAACATTTTTCAAGTATTGGTTTTAGATTGGGAGGAAATTCTTATTATTCATCTGTCCACTAAATTTGACATCATGCATCACTATTTCAGCTACAATTCGTACTATTACTGTGACTGTTGTTCTTGAAATACTTCATCTGCACATGTAGCGAGGAAAGCAGGAGAAGAAGAGAGGGATTGTGAAGCAACTTCAATCCCATTACAGATTAAAGGACAACATTTATATATTGAAACAATGTAAAAGAATCGCAGTGGAATTGCAAAATGCGTTTTCGCCTTCTAATAAAACAAAAGCAAATCGACTTTTCAGTGTAAACATACGCGCGCATACACACACACACACACACAAACACACACACACATATATATATATAACAAAACGACAATTCAGCAATGATAAGAAACTGATCCGACCACATGATTAACCGCTCTTGTGTGACACTCTGAACGTCATAAAAGCAAAGTTATTAGACCTGAGTTGAACCTTTTTTAAAATTGAGTGCCATTTTTTTAGAATGCTGTTTCAAAACAGCCAACAGTTTTTTTTATTTTATATTACAATAAATCTTTTTGTAGAAGACTTTGAGCTTTGAAAGTTTGTAGATCTTTTAGGGGTCATTAGACGCGTTTTCATTTTCTTTAGTGTGTTATATAGCTGTTTGTAGATCTTTTACATGCACAAACAGCTATATAACACACTAAAGAAAAAGAAAATGAAAATGCGTCATATGACCCCTTTAATACATTAATACAAACACAAAACAACTACTATTAAAAACATGATGTATACACTCAAACTTCCATTGTTTGTTTTCCAAAAGTGAGCTTGAACTGTTTTTCCCCTCATAATTATGAAAAATTAATCTTTCATTGGTGTTTGTCTCCCTCTGCTGGTACAAACAAACACATTCAGGCTCTATATTTACTCTAAAACTCCAACATTTTTGAGTTTATACTGTGCGTTTATAAAAATAAAATGGTTAATCTATGAATGAGAAACTGTAATTTGAGTGTGTGTGTGTGTGTGTTTGTGTGTGTCTGTGTTCGTGAGAGAGAGAGTGTGTGTGTGTGTGTGTATGAGAGAGAGAGAGTTAATGTGAAAAAAGCGTTTAACGTGAAGAGAGAGAGAGAGTGGAGAGAGAGTGTGTGAGAGAGAGAGAGAGAGTGTGTGTGTGTGTGTGTGAGAGAGAGAGAGAGAGTGAGAGAGAAAGTGTTTGTGTGTGTGTGTGTGTGTGTGTGAGAGAGAGTGTGAGAGAGAGTTTGTGTGTGAGAGAGAGAGTGTGTGTGTCTGTGTGTGTCTGTGTTTGTGTGTGTGTGTGTGTGTGAGTGAGAGAGTTAGAGACAGAGATCACGGTGATCGCATGTCAAGTGTAAACACAGCCTTATTTGTATGAACATGTGTTGGCATTTCATGTTAAATCCTTGATTCAGGAAACAGTGATTATTTCACACTCATTCCAGTCAAAATGTAGTCTTCTATAAAAAAAAAAAATTAGGTTTATTAAACGCAAAGTCTTTCATTTCAAAAGCATTTCTAAATTCAGTTAATATTTTCAACAAACGAAACTCCGAGCCAAAATAAGGAAGTGGTCCCCCGACCATAAGCGTTGTTATACATAAGTTCATAAATAAAAATATAAAAATCCACATAGTAATAATAATAATAATATAAACAAATACAACACGGAAAAAAAAGAAATCTGAAAAATCCTCTTAGATCTGTGTGTGCGGCTGTGAGAAGAAGAGAGGGAGTGTGTGTGGCAGAGCAAGACAGGAGAGAGAGAGCGAGCGACTGTCATCTGTCAGCGGCCCATGCCGGCTCTCACTACATATCAGAGGAACTGGAGGATTTTACAGCTGACAGTTCAATTCCTACCAAATCACTGAACACAATCAGTATTTTCCCTTTAAATGTTTATATACATTCACTATAAATGCATATATTTGATAATCATTTTCTCAGACAAATGTCATAAAACCGGTTGCTCAGATCACAAATCTACGTGCCTTCAGGACACTGACAATAAAGATGGATAGTGACAGAGAAGAGAGAAACTCTCGTAGCTCTCCTCAGAAAAACGCTTGTTACACACACACAGTTTGATTGTGTCGGTAGTTTCTGGCCAACCAAACGCCCACAGCGAGTCTCGGCTTGACAGCATCACAGGGGAAGCCTGCAACACCTCAACTCTTGCACCATGGACACACACACTTGCGGCCCATGAACGCCTCTCTAAACTACTGCGTGATTTTACAGTTTGAAGGGTCCGTCACAGAAAAACACCATGTGCTGTCATGAAGAAGAGGAATGTCTTCTCATAGGATAAGAACACACAGTCTCATTAATAATACACACACTGACGCCTCATCGATGTACTATAGTGTTTCTCCATGTCATAATCTGTGACATTGACATGATGTAGATTTTAAACCTGGAGAAAAATCTCTATAATATCCAGTTTTCTCCTAAAATTACAATGAATGGACAGTGTTAATCCTGACTGTGCTGAGATTGAGTGTGTTTAAAGTAAAGGGTGTTAAATGTATATCATGATGTCAGAGTGTGTTTTTCAGTGTGATTATCAGTCCTGCAGTTTCAGCTTAATGAGGAGCAGCTCATGTGTTCATCATTTACAGATCAAACACATGAACTCACAGTGCAGGAGAAATACAGCAAACGCTTCAAACTCAAACATATTAATCCTCTCACATCATATGAAAAGACGTGAAATTAATTGAATGAATTTGATCATGTTGTTTCAATAGCTTTGCTTGTAATGAATGCAATAATAGTTATTTCCCTGCATTTTATTCCATTTTGATTATACTTTATGAATCCACAGTGACAGTTTCATGTGAGAGTCATGTATGATCTTACCACAGTATCTCCAGTTTACAGTGAGGATTCTCCAGTACAGCAGAGAACAGCTTCACTCCAGAGTCTCCTAGTTTATTATATGACAGATACAGTTCTCTCCGGTGTGAGGGGTTTGATCTCAGAGCTGAAGCCAGAGCAACCCAACCTTCATCTGTGACACCACACTCCCTCAACCTGTAGAGAACAATGACACACATTAAGCCTATATCCAGATAAAAATAACACATAATTGTGATTATAATTTGTGCAATATCTCTTTTTTTAAACGATGAATTAAATATATCAGTAAGTTTAACTGTTATTCTAAGAGATTATGTCTCTATGTGAAGGAGAAAATTTATATAAAACTGATAAAATGGAATACATCGAATACATCTGTTTTTATCCCTAAATATAAATGTATTAACATTTAAATTAAATAAAATATTAAAAAGTCTAAATATAAATGTTTATATACATACATTATAAATGCATATATTTGAAAATAAATTTCACACACAAATATCATAAAAACGGTTAAGTAGATCACAAATCAGGTCAGATAGGTGGAGGGTGACTCATATTATTTGTTAAACCATTCATTTATAATGTTTCAATAAGAAATGTTATAATGTTTTAACAGTGATGCTTGTTCTCAGTGTTACTTACACAGCTGATCTAGTTGCTGTAACCACAGGCAGCAGCTTCTGAAGAACTTCATCTGCTGTGTTTTGCGTGTCACTAATTGTAAATAAATGAGTTATAAACACTGCTTTGTAAAGGACATGTGAAAAAGTTGTTTTAGTGTCTATAACTGTAGAAGTCTCGTATTCAGCAACACATTTGCTTGTCAAGTCAAGTCAGGTCACCTTCATTTATACAGTGGTGGAAAGAGTACTGAAAAAACACACTCAAGTAAAAGTACCATTACATTCCAAAAAATGTAGTGTGAGTAGAGTAAAAAGTACTTGTCCAAAAAACTACTTGAGTAAGAGTAAAAAAGTAGCTTATTTAAAAGTACTCATGAGTAGTGAGTAGTGAGTAGTGAGTACTGAGCTGCGGATTCTACCCCTTATAAGAAACACTGTGCACTACAATTTATAAATTAAAAAAAATTGCACATACTGTAATTCACATTATATTTTGTTCTTTGTCAGAAAGATTGAAGAATACCTATCATTCATCTTTTTAAAATGCATCAAATCAGTACACTCATCACCATTTAAATCATATTATTTGGGGGAAAAAAGCATTTAAAATTAGGCGAAAAGCCACTGGGCCTGAGCATACTATTGTTGCACATAAAATATCAATATTCATAACTGTGCAAAGAATTCAAAAACCTTTAGAAACTCATATGATAGTTCAGCATCACACACCATGAGATGGGTTAAATAGAGAGATTAAAAAATACCCAATTTCTCTCCAAAACGGTACCAATGTTAGTGTTTTGATAAATGAGAATCACTAATATTATCAGATTACCTCACCTAATGCACTGAAAAAGGCTAAGATAGTGAGCTAACACTAATTACACACTTTAATTCCATGCTATTAAATATGTTACAATTTAAACTTTAATGCACATTATTCTAGAAGGGTGGCATCATCCCTTACATTTTACACGGCTACATTTACTCACATTGTAATGCTGATAATATAATTTGTAAGGAAAATTGTGCATTAAATAGGGAAGTTATATCCAGGAAACTTTTACAAAAGAAACGTCTCGGTTACGTATGTAACCCTCGTTCCCTGAGTAGGGAACGGAGACGTTACGTCGGATGATGACGAATGGGGTTTCGCTTAGAAAGCCTATCAGCTTCGAGTATTACAAAACGAGCCAATGGCAAAGAAATGCCATGGGTCTGCGGAATTTGCATGACGTAACTCCACCCCACCTCGTGGGTATAAAAGGAGGAAGTCCGCAACAGCAGTTTATGTTTCTTCGCTGAGGAGCCAAGACTGAGCTCAGGCGATCCCCGCGGTACAGCGGAAAGTGGCAGGCAGACGTAACGTCTCCGTTCCCTACTCAGGGAACGAGGGTTACATACGTAACCGAGACGTTCCCTTTCGTTGTCACTCCGAGTTACGTCGGATGACAACGAATGGGGTTACCAGTCTAATCACGCCACCTTCTCAGCTGTCTTCCAGTGCCCTGCGTAAATCGAGATCCCTGTCATAGACTGGACGAAGGACTCCATTTAACACAGGAATACCAAGGTACACTGGGAAGCATATCCCAAGCTAGGGGAAGTATGCAATTAATGCCAACCCAGGGGGGGGGGACTTAGAGAATACACATATGACCCGAAGGAAACATATGGAGAACACTGGGGTGTCCAGCCGCAGGTGGAATATTTCAACCCCAGGGGTGGCAAGGTGGCTTGCCAAGGGAAAGACACATGCTCAGAGAGGCTTACAGTGGAAATACACATGTGGGGGTCGCTCAGGGGAGGGACCATGCACACGGGAGGCACCTAGCCGACGCGCAGGCAATAGACACTGGCGCCGACGTCAGGAGTGCTGGAGGAACTCAGGGCTTTCGGGGAAGCTCACCTGAGGAGAATATCGCACGTATCCAGTCCGTGGAGTGGAATGGCGAGCAAGCGAAGACACCTGAGCGGGTCCGGTACTAGCTAGTTGAAGCGAGTACATGAGAGGACACTGGCTCCACTCGGAGATTATAGAATCTGGCGAATGTGTTAGGTGTCGCCCAGCCTGCAGCTCTGCAGATGTCTGTTAGCGAGGCGCCATACGCTAGAGCCCAAGAGGATGCCACACTCCGGGTGGAGTGGGCCGTCACACCAAGGGGGCACGGTCGACCTTGCTGCTGGTAAGCCAAGGCAATGGCGTCCACTATCCAGTGAGACAACCTTTGCTTGGAGAGAGCCTCTCCCTTCAGCTTCCCACCATAACAGACAAAGAGCTGGTCTGAGGTCCTGAAACACCGCGTCCTGTCTACATAGGCGCGAAGAGCGCGTACTGGACAGAGCAGTGCCAAGGCTGGGTCTGCCTCCTCCGGGGGCAGCGCTTGCAGGTTCACCACCTGGTCCCGAAAGGGAGTGGTAGGAACCTTGGGCACATATCCGGGCCGGGGTCTCAGGATCACGTGAGAGAAAGCCGGTCCGAATTCCAGGCACGCTTCGTCGACGGAGAATGCGTGCAGGTCCCCTACCCTCTTGATGGAGGCCAGTGCAACCAGGAGCGCTGTCTTTAATGACAGGAACTTAAGCTCAACTGATTGCAGGGGCTCAAAGGGAGCACTCTTCAGGGCAGTTAGAACCACTGAGAGGTCCCAAGAGGGAACGAGAGGAGGACGAGGAGGATTTAGTCTCCTCGCTCCTCTCAGGAACCTGATGACCAGGTCGTGCTTCCCTACCGACTTACCTTCGACTAGGTCATGGTGTGCTGCAATGGCGGCAACATAGACCTTAAGGGTGGAGGGAGACAGCCTTCGCTCCAACCCTTGCTGAAGGAAGGAAAGCACAACGCTGATCGAGCATCTCCGGGGGTCTTCTCGGTGAGAAGAGCACCAGTCGACGAAGAGGTTCCACTTCAACGCGTAGACGTGTCTCGTGGACGACGCTCTAGCGGAAGTGATGGTAGCCGCCACCGTAGGTGGAAGGGTACTCAAACCTACCTCGAGCCGTCCAGGAGCCACACGTGGAGGCTCCAGAGATCGGGGCGAGGGTGCCACAGGGTGCCCCGTCCCTGAGAAAGAAGGTCCTTCCTCAGAGGAATGGGCCAGGGAGGTGCTGTCGCGAGGAGTGCAAGTTCGGGGAACCAGGTCCGGCCGGGCCAATACGGCGCGACCAAAATGACCTGCTCCTCGTCCTCCCTGACCTTGCGCAAGGTCTGCGCAAGAAGGCTCACTGGGGGAAACGCATATTTGCGGCCCGGCGGCCAGCTGTGCGCCAGTGCATCCGTACCGAGCGTGCCCTCGGTCAGGGAAAAATACAGGGCGCAATGGGTCGAGTCGTGAGAGGCAAACAGATCTATCTGTGCGTCCCCGAACTGGTCCCAAATCAGCTGAACCGAGTCGCCATTCTCCAGGGAGGGGCTGAAGCCGTGAGAGCTCGTCGGCTGCACAGTTCAGGGCTCCGGGAATGAAGATGGCTCGAAGCGACCTCAGATGCTTCTGACTCCATAGAAGGAGGTGGCGGGCGAGTTGTGACATACGGCGGGAGCGTAGACCACCTTGATGGTTGATGTACGCTACAGTAGCGGTATTGTCTGAGCGGACTAGTACGTGTTGACCCCTGAGCAACGCCCGGAAGCGGTGCAGGGCAAGGCGTACTGCCAACAACTCGAGGCAATTGACATGCCATAGCCGCTGGGGTCCTGTCCAGGAGCCCGCAGCAGCATGTCCATTGCACATGGCGCCCCAGCCCGTGGTGGAGGCATCCGTGGAGACCACAACATGCCGGGAAGCTCGTTCCAGGGGGACACCCGCCCTGAGAAAACTGAGGTTCGACCACGGGGTGAGGAACTGACGGCAGGTCGGAGTAACTGGTACCCGGAGCGTGCCTTGATGCCATGCCCACCTCAGGACTCGGTCGCGAAGCCAAAGCTGAAGCGGTCTCATATGAAGCAATCCGAGCGGCGTGACCGCGGCTGCAGATGCCATATGCCCCAGGAGCCTCCGAAAATGTTTCAGTGGAACCGCATTCTTGCTCCTGAGATGTCTCAGGCAAGTCAGCAGTGACTGCGCGCGCTCGCTCGTAAGCTGCGCGGACATGGCGACCGAGTCGATGTCCATACCGAGAAAAGAGATCCTCTGCACGGGGCAAAGTTTGCTCTTCTCCCAGTTGACCCGAAGGCCCAGACGAGCTAGGTGCCGGAGCACTAGGTCCCTGTGTTCGCAAACCTGATCTCGAGAGTGAGCTAGGATCAGCCAGTCGTCGATATAACTCAGGATGCGAACCCCGTGTTCCCGAAGGGGAACAAGGGCAGCCTCGACGACCTTCGTGAAGGTGCGAGGAGACAGGGCTAGCCCGAAAGGGAGAACCGCGTACTGGTATGCCTGCCCCTCGAAAGCAAACCGTAGGAACGGTCTGTGTCGAGGAAGAATGGAGACATGAAAGTAGGCGTCCTTCAGGTCGATCGCTGCAAACCAATCCTGGGGCCGCACGCATTCGAGAACGCGTTTGGGGGAGAGCATCTTGAACGGCAGCCTGTGAAGGGAGCGGTTCAGCACGCGCAAGTCCAGGATTGGCCGTAACCCACCGGTTTTCTTGGGGACAATGAAGTAGGGGCTGTAGAACCCGGACCTCATCTCGGCTGGAGGGACAGTCTCGATTGCACCCTTCGCCAGCAGGGTGGCAATCTCTGCTCTCATGATAGGGGCATTGCCACCGACCAAAGTGGAGCGGACTCCCCTGAAGCGGGGAGGAGACCGTGCGAACTGAATCGCATAGCCGAGCCTGATGGTGCGCGCGATCCAGCGGGACAGACGGGGAAGCTCTAACCAGGCTCCCAGGAACTGAACCAGCGGGATCAAGCGGATGACAGGCGTCCCCCCGGAGGGGCAGCGAAGCGGAGTAACTGGCCCAGACGTGGACGGCATAGCGGCCCGGTGTGGGGGCACAGTTAGCAACCGCGCCCTGACAGAGGGGGCCAGGGGAGGACCAGGCTGGTCGTCCCGCGGGGGCCTGCTCTGCCAGGGGTCTGGCGACAGAGGGGGACAGGGGCGACGCGGTCCGTGGACGGCACGCCTTGTCAACCGCCTCTGGGACAGAGGGGGGCGAGGAGAGCACGGCTTGTGGGCGGCGCTCTGTGTCGCCCGAGAACTCTGTGAGCTCAAGGAAGAGAGGATCGTTTCTGTTTTTAACCACTTTAGGGTGCTGCCCACCCGTGGGTGAGCAGCGGGGAGCGGAGAACAAAAGATTATCCCCCGGCCCTCCACCGGGGGAAGGAGTGGTCCTGCTACCATCTCCTGAAAAACGACCATCTTCCCTGAGCAGCCCGTCTCAGGAGCGCCGCTTGGCCTGGCGTTTAGCGGGGGGCGGGGCGGGAGAGGGCTGTGGCGCCTTCTTACGGCTTCCTCCGCGACCGGCCCGGGGTGGAGGCTGCTGCGTAGGCCGGGCGGGAGGGGCGGGAGCCGCAGGAGGGCGCCCTCGGCGGGAAACAGGACGAGGCGTCTGCCCGGTCGGCTGGGTGGAGGCAGCAGCTGGCCGGCGGGGCAGAATGTGTTTTATGGCCTCGGTCTGTTTCTGGGCGGTTGAAAACTGTTGGGCAAAGTCTTCAACCGCACCGCCGAAGAGGCCGGCCTGGGACAAGGGGGCGTTAAGCAGACGGGTCCGCTCCGCGTCCCGCATGTCAGCCAGGTTCAGCCAGAGATGTCTCTCCTGGACCACGGCTGTGGACATCACCAGACCCAGGGAGCGCGCGGTAACCTTGGTCGCCCGGAGAGCAAGGTCGGTCGCGGCGTGCAGCTCATTGAAGAGCCCTGGGTCTGTCCTACCCTCGTGCATGTCTCTGAGCATCTGGGCCTGGTAGACCTGCAGAGTGGCCATAGCATGCAGTGACGCAGCCGCCTGTCCCGCCGCTCTGTAAGACTTCGCCACCAAGGTCGACGAAAATCTACAGGCTTTGGATGGGTGCTTAGGCTCGCCACGAGAAAAAGCACTCTGAGGACATAGTTGCATGGCAACAGAGCGTTCAACCGGGGGGAGCCCAGTGTACCCACGGGCGGCTGCATCATCAAGGGGAGGAAAGGCGGATGAGGCCAACGAGCGGTCACGGGAAGACAACGGGGTCTTCCAGGACTTCGAGATCTCATCATGCACATCCAGGAAGAAAGGTATTGGGGTTTGCCGAGGACGAGGGTCGGCGGCCTTACCCAAAAACCAATCGTCCAGCCGCGAGCGCTCAGGACAGGGTGGAGGCCTCCACTCAAGCCCGATGCTCGCGGCTGCCCGGGAAAGCATGGCCGTCATCTCCGGATCAGACTCGAGCACAGCCGTATGCACACCGGAAGGTGGCAGCTGTGACGAGCCCTCACTTCCAGAAGAATCAAACCCACCTAGTGATGCAGCAACAGACATGGCATCATCCTCTGTAGCTTCAACCGAAACACGCGGGCCACCAGAGGGTAGACCCGCGGGAATCGGCAGTTCACTAGCGGGCACCGTCATTGAAGAGGGGGGCTGGGGTCGCGGACACATAGTCGGCGCCTTGTTCTAGACCGTCACCCTCAGGTCACCCTGGCCACCAGCCGCAGGGCGGGGGTGGATGAGGGGACTCTCACTCTTGCGAGTTCACTGAGTCTCGACCGTAATGACGCGATGGTCATGTTCCAGCAGAGAAAACATGAGTCATCCACGAGCGCTGCTCTAGCATGATCAATGCCCAAACATACCAAGCAGCGCTCGTGCCCATCAGAGTCCGATACCAATCTGCCGCAACCAGAAGTACACGGGCGAGGCATCTTTAAAAAGACGTGCCGCGTGTAAGCTCTTTTAGTGAGAAAACTCAAGTGTTGAAGCGCCCGGGGAGAAACGCGCCGACTGGCAAATCACTGCAGCAGATCAGCAGGAAGCACGCTCTCGCCGTAGATCGCCGTCACACCAACACTCGAGGCACTCGTTCGTGAAGCTGACAATTCAGAGATGGCTTGTGGAGAGAAGAATAAACTTGGCTCCGAAGCGAAAACATAAACTGCTGTTGCGGACTTCCTCCTTTTATACCCACGAGGTGGGGTGGAGTTACGTCATGCAAATTCCGCAGACCCATTGCATTTCTTTGCCATTGGCTCGTTTTGTAATACTCGAAGCTGATAGGCTTTCTAAGCGAAACCCCATTCGTCGTCATCCGACGTAACTCGGAGTGACAACGAAAGGGAACAAACAAACACACACAAATGCATGTCTCTTTGTAGTCTCGGCGAAGCTGTTTTATCAGCAGCATCCACACACAAAAAACAAAAGTTCAACATGAAAAATGTTTTTGCGCAAGTGCACTTGCCAAATGAAGACGGATTGTATAATGGATCAATCAAACAAACAAACTGTAGTCACACACTGACAGAAATGCAGTTCAAGTTAACGCCATGCTTCATAGAGTGCACTGATTCTGAATCTGGCGGCATGGCGAGCGCGAGACGCGGCAGTGCACAGATCGTGACGCGCGTCTCTCTATAATGTGATTGTGAAGTAAATGGGAGCGGGAATTCACCGCATTATGAACTCGTCACGCAATACCCCCAACCTCAGACCAAATGTTAGGCCCTGTAGACAGGCCAGCCTATATAAATATCATATTAAGCAGAAATATGAAATGTACCTTAGCATATTAGAGGAAGACGCTGATATCTGGATTGAATTGATGCATGAAGAATGCACTTCCACAGCAGTCACGAGTAACAGGAGGAATAGGCGGTTAAAGTTTTCTGTGCTTAATTTGATTTGATGACAGTCACGAGACCGATTACTCGATCCAATCACGTTGATGGATAAAAATTAAATAAAATTAAAACAAGCATGTAAGAAGTAATGACCACAAACAGAAGGAAAATAGTGGAGAAAAAGTACCGATACATCACTTAAAATGTACTCAAGTAAAAGTAAAATTACACAATTTTTAAACTACTCAAAAAAGTACTTAATTACAGTAACGTGAGTATTTGTGATTCGTTACTTCACACCCCTGCATTTATATAGCGCTTTTAACAATATGGACTGTTTCAAAGCAGCTTTACAGCGATAAAAGGAAATTAAAGTAACAGAGATCGTTTTGGCTTTACAGCAGCTCTAGAATAAAGTTATTGTCCAGCTAAAGTCAGTTTTGATTGATTCACTTCCGTCGCAACGATCATTAGTTATTAACTTAGGGGCCGCTAACACGACACCGTTCTAACAGAAAATTCTCTATTGTGATCCGGCTGCTCATTTGCATAAAACAGTGCCTGGTGGCTCTGAGAAATTTTTTTTTATCGCTTCCGCGTAGCCACACGAATTGGAATTATCCCGACAACGTTCTATCAGTTCAGAGGTAAAGGGAAGGAGGCCCCCACAAGGGAAAGACTAGTAGACACTTCAGGACCGCGTTGTCGTTGTGTCCAGGCGCAGGTCCATCATCAGATCTGGATATGGCCTGGATCCGGTGGACTGCGGTAAACCTCGGAATAAACAGAGAGACTAATATTAGCGTAGACGCCATCCTTCTTATGATGTACGAAGTACATCAGGATTTATGGGAAGTCTTCCCGGTTCCGGCTGATCTAAACTATGCAGCCTAACATTGGATTATGGAAGTCTATAACTTGTTATGTATATGCTAAGTCAAAGAGATGTGTTTTTAGTCTAGATTTGAACTGACAGACTGTGTCTACTTCCCGGACAATGTTAGGAAGATTGTTCCAAAGTTTTGGTGCTAAATAGGAAAAGGATCTACCGCCAGCAGTCGATTTTGATATTCTAGGTATTATCAACTGGCCGGAATTTTGAGATCGCAATAGACGTGAAGGACTATAATGCGTTAAGAGCTCGCTTCTGGGGAGCTAAAACATTTAGTGCTTTGTAAGTAATCAGCAATATTTAAAAATGTATACGATGTTAAATAGGGAGCCAATGCAGTGCTGACAGAACCTAGCTAATATGGTCATACTTCCTGGTTCTGGTAAGAACTCTAGCTGCTGCGTTTTGGACCAGCTGTAATTTGTTTATTAAGCGTGCAGGGCAACCATCCAGTAGAGCATTACAATAATCTAGCCATGATGTCATGAACGCATGAACTAATTGTTCTGCATTTGTCATTGAGAGCATATGACGTAATTTAGATATATTTTTTAGATGGAAAAATGCGGTTTTACAGATACTATTCACGTGACTTTCAAATGAAAGATTGCTATTAAAGAGCACACCCAGGTTCCTAACCGACGACAAGGACTTGACAGAGCAGCCATCAAGTGTTAGACAGTATTCTAGGTTATTACGTGAGAACGTTTTTTGTCCAATAATTAGAATCTCTGTTTTTTCAGAATTAAGTAGTAGGAAATTACTAGTCATCCAATTTTTTTATCAGCTATGCATTCCGTTAATTTGGTGAATTGGTAAGTTTCGTCAGGGCTTGAAGAAATATAGAGCTGAGTATCATCAGCATAACAGTGAAAACTAATGCCATGCTTCCTAATAATATCTCCTAAGGGTAGCATGTACAGAGTGAACAGCAACGGTCCTAGTACTGAGCCTTGTGGTACGCCATACTGAACTTTTGATCGATAAGACATCTCTTCATTTACTGCTACAAACTGATAATGGTCAGATAAGTATGATTTAAACCATGCTAATGCAATTCCACTAATGCCAACATAATTTTCGAGTCTAGTTAAAAGAATGTTGTGGTCAATAGTATCAAATGCAGCACTAAGATCGAGTAACACCAATAGCGAGATACAACCACGATCGGATGATAAGAGCAAATCATTTGTGACTCTAATGAGAGCTGTCTCAGTACTATGATACGGTCTAAATCCTGACTGGAAATACCATTTCTTTCTAAAAAGGAACATAGTTGTAAGGATACTGCCTTTTCTAGTATCTTTGACAGAAAAGGTAGATTTGAGATCGGCCTGTAATGGCCTAGATTCCGGGAGATTTCAACTAATTTTCGGCCATCAGGGAGCCGCTATCAATATGCGGGAGACTCACGGAACTTCCGGGAGACTTGGGATGTCCGAGCTTAGAGAACACTGAACATTGTTCGGTTCTGGCTGTAGTAGAGCCTGTGCAGCAGGGCAATTGGGTGACGTGAGACGGTGTAGTCGCTGGAAAAAACACCGCTCTTCTGTTCCGATTACAACATCAAACAGATTCTCCCTACTCAGTAAAAAACCCACTGAGAATCCTGTTGAATGTGCCCTAGTTATTGGTGATTTTATTACACGGAACGTGAAAATAGAGACCCCAGCCACCATAGTCACATGTTTGCCAGGAGCCAGACCCTTTACTTCAAAAGCACTTATTGTTAATGATATGATCACAGACTATAACCTAGATGTGCTGTGTTTGACAGAAACCTGGCTAAAACCAAACAATTACATTACTTAAAATGAGTCCACCCCCCAAGATTACGGCTATAAATATGAACCTCGTATGAAAGGCAAAGGGGGAGGTGTTGCTGTAATTTATAGTCATATTTTCAGAATTACTAAGAAGTCTAATTTCAAATATAATTCATTTGAAGTGTTGGTGCTTAATGTAACAATATCTAGCGTAAATGATGAATCACATCTGAGATTTGTGCTGGCTACTGTATACAGGCCACCAGGGCACCATACAGACTTTATCAAAGAATTTGCTGACTTTCTATCAGAGTAAGTACTGGCTGCAGATAAAGTCCTAATTGTTGGTGATTTTAATATACATGTAGATAACGAAAAAGATGCATTGGGATTGACATTTAAAGACATTCTTAACTCTATTGGAGTTAGACAACACATGTCAGGACCTACTCATTGTCGTAATCATACTCTAGATTTAATATTATCACATGGAATCAATGTTGATGCCTTTGAAATTCTGCAGCAGAGTGATGACATCTCAGATCACTATCTAGTCTTGTGTAAACTTAATTTAGCCAAGGCTGCAAAGCTGACTATGTGTTACAAATATGTTAGACCTATTACTTCTGCCACTAAAGATTGCTTTATAAATAATCTTCCTGATCAGTTTCATCATCTCAGCATCCCAGATAGCTTATGGCTCATTTCCACTGAGCGGTGCGGTACGGTACAGTACAGTACGGTTCGGGTCGGTAAACCATGATCCGGCTAGCGTTTCCACCGCCAACAGTACCACTTGATAGGCGTGGTGTTTGCCGGAAAGAAGCGATCAACGTAATTTTCGCGCGAAGAAAGCGAGTAGTAAACAACAATGGATGACATACAGCAGATCTTGTTCTTGCTTCTCGGGATGTTTGTCACAAGAAACAAGCGCCGGCATTAGGCGTTTCTCAATACCAAGTAGCCTACGCAAAGTCCGACTCAGGAGAATGACTCCCGAGGATGCAAGTCTAGTAATTCTGCTAATGGAACAGCGCGTTCTTGAAAGCGCCACTCAGCTCACTCTGCTACTCCGCTTATCTCTGTGTGTACATTTTAGGCAACAATACAACGAAATATGTTAGAAAACACCACTCTGCTTCTTTTCGATTTCATTTAAATACATTTTAAACATTATAAGTACACAAATGTGGTTTAGGCAACGCATAGCCTATTGATTAGGCTATATTCACTGCATGTATATGGTAGCCTATATTTATAACAAAACTAAATATAAAACACAACCCTGCCTCTTTTCGTTTAAATTTAAAAATATTAAACATATTCCAGGCAATATGTACAGATGATCTTGTAATACAATAAAAAAATGACAAAAACTCAACCCTGTCTTTTTGTTAAATTTCAGTTTTATCAATAATTGCCATTATTAAAGTATAAGTAAAAGGTACAAAAAGCTATACAGTAAAGCTTTAATAACATAAAGCAAACAATTCAGGCAAATATACAAATTCAGCGCTCAAATATATGAAACTTCACTTAGCCTTCTGCCAAAACTATTGGTCAGGGAACGAATTATAGATTCACGAGACCAAAGATCGCCTGTTAGGTCAATACAAGACGAATTATATCTCATGTTTAAACACTGCAGAGACGTCAGAGTCAGCGGCAAACATCAGAACGACTAGCCGAGGAAAGGCTGTTCTAGGCGGGGAACATGAGCGCCGAGCGCCCGGTGATTGCTTGGAATGGATCTCAGTCAAATTATCATAAATCTATAAATAAACCACAGATTTGAGCTTTAAAAAACTACATTCTTGCCTGAAAAACTCTTAAAACTACATTTCGTGACACAATAACAGTAGTATTATATTTCAACTGTATATTAAAAAAATGGCGCTTCTAATGCCCTTGTAGCACACGCAAGTGACGATTCTCTGTCAACCAATCAACGTTCTGCAGTGAGTCTAGCTCCACCTTTTAGTACCGTACCACTGTGCTAGGTACCCCAACGGAAGGGTACCCAAAAAGTGGTACGGTACGGTTTGGCTTTTTGGTACCATTCACACCTTTTGACAGTGGAAACGCAAATAATTGCGTACCGTACCGAACTGTACCGTACCGTACCGCTCAGTGGAAACGAGCCATTAGAAGAACTTGATATTGCGATAGAAACTTATAACTCTCTCTTTTCCAGCACTTTAGACACAGTTTCTCCTTTGCGCTTAAAGATAAAAGAAAATAGCCCAACGCCATGGTACAACGAGCACACTCAGGCCCTTGAGAGAGCAGCCAGAAAAATGGATTGAAACTGGAAGAAAACTAGAGGTATTTTGCATTTCATGGAAAGACAGCACGATTGTATACAGAGAGGCCTTAAAAACTGCTAGATCTGCTTATTTTTCAACCCTATTAGAAGAAAATTAAACAAAACCATAGGTATTTATTTGAAATAGTGGCTAAACTAATGAAAAATAAAGCTTCAAGTCCAGACGTTTCCAAGCAGCACAACAGTAATGACTTTATGAACTTTTTTACTTACAAGATTGATAATATCAGGGAGAAAATTATAACTATGCAACCATCTACTACTTTATCGCATCAGACAGTGAAGTGTAGTCTCACTGAAGAAAAATTCGAATCATTCATTGCTAGAGTAGAGGGTGAATTTTATAAACTCGTTAAATCATCTAAATCTTCAACATGTATATTAGACCCTATACCGACTAAACTACTGAAAGAGATGCTTCCAGAGGTCATAGATCCTCTTCTTAATATCATTAATTCATCTTTGTCATTAGGATATGTACCAAAAACTTTTAAGCTGTCTATGATTAAACCGCTTGTTAAAAAAACGCAACTTGATCCTACAGAATTAGTCAATTACAGGCCGATCTCGAATCTTCCTTTTCTGTCAAAGATACTAGAAAAGGCAGTATCTTCACAACTATGTTCCTTTTAGAAAGAAATGTTATCTGCGAGAATTTTCAATCAGGATTTAGACCATATCATAGTACTGAGACAGCTCTCATTAGAGTCACAAATGATTTGCTTTTACCATCCAATCGTGGTTGTATCTCTCTATTAGTGTTACTCGATCTTAGTGCTGCATTTGATACTATTGACCACAACATTCTTTTAAATAGACTTGAAAATTATGTTGGCATTAGTGAAATTTCACTAGCATGGTTTAAATCATACTTATCTGACCGTTATCAGTTTGTAGCAGTAAATGAAGAGATGTCTTATCGGTCAAAAGTTCAGTATGGTGTACCACAAGGCTCAGTACTAGGACCGATGCTGTTCATTCTGTACATGCTACCCTTAGGAGATATCTAGAGGAAGCATGGCATTAGTTTTCACTCTTATGCTGACGATACTCAGCTCTACATTTCTTCACGCCCTGACGAAACTTATCAATCCACAAAATTAACGGAATGCATAGCTGATATAAAAAACTGGATGACTAGTAATTTCCTACTAAATTCTGAAAAAACAGAGATTCTAATTATTGGAGAAAAACATCCTCACGTAATAACCTAGAATACTGTCTAACACTTGATGGCTGCTCTGTCAAGTCCTTGTCGTCGGTTAGGAACCTGGGTGTGCTCTTTGATACCAATCTTTCATTTGAAAGTCACGTGTCTAGTATCTGTAAAACCTCCTTTTTTCATCTTAATAAATTATCTAAATTAGGTCATATGCTCTCTATTAAAAATGCAAAACAATTAGTTCATGTGTTCATGACATCAAGACTAGATTATTGTAATGCTCTACTGGGTGGTTGCCCTGCACATTAAATACATAAACTACAGCTGGTCCAAAATGCCCGCTAGAGTTCTTACCAGAACCAGGAAGTATGACCATATTAGCCCGGTTCTGTCAACACTGCATTGGCTCCCTATTAAACATTGTATACATTTTAAAATATTGCTGATTACTTACAAAGCACTAAATGGTTTAGCTCCCCAGTACTTGAGCGAGCTCTTAACGCATTATACTCCTTCACGTCTATTGCGATCTCAAAATTCTGGCCAATTGATAATACCTAGAATATCAAAATTGACTGCTGGCGATAGATCCTTTTCCTATTTAGCACCAAAACTTTGGAACAATCTTCCTAACATTGTCCGGGAAGCAGACACAGTCTGTCAGTTCAAATCTAGACTAAAAACACATCTCTTTCGCTTAGCATACACATAACACATTATAGACTTCTATAATTCAATGTTAGACTGCATAGTTTAGATCAGCCGGAACCGGGAAGACTTCCCATAAATCCTGATGTACTTGGTACATCATAAGAAGGATGGCGTCTACTCTAATATTAGTCTCTCTGTTTATCCCAAGGTTTACCGCAGTCCCCCCGATCCAGGCTGTATCCAGCTCTGAGGAAGGACCATCGCATGGACACGACGACAACGCATCCCTGAAGTGCCAGCCTCATCAACACTGTGAAGGCCTCATGGACACCTCAACACACTCATCTCCACACCGGCGTGATGACTCAGACCCCCAACCAGATGGAGCTGGATAAATATTGTGAAACTTCTGATCCAATCTGACTTCTGACCTATAATGCTGCCTAAATCATAATCATCCACTGTTCGTTCGTTGGCCAAAGGAGGACTGAGACTGAGCCTGGGTTCTCCCAAAGTTTTTTTTCTCCATTCTGTCACCTGATTGAGTTTTGGTTCCTTGCCACTGTTGCCTTTTTCGCCTGTCTTCGCCTTTGTCGCCATTGGCTTTTAGCTTGCTTAATTGGGGACATTTAATTTTATATTTAACAATATTAATACAACATTATTTTCCTGTTATCTCTGTAAAGCTGCTTTGAAACAACCTATATTGTAAAAAGCACTATATAAATAAAGGTGACTTGACTATCTATCTATCTATATATATATTCTACACTGTGGATGAACCTCTCTGACACTGTAAATAAACTCAACCTTGCACGAAGTGCTTCTGCGAGTGGGCATCATTTTTAAATCCCTTTACAGACTCACATTTCTCCTCGAGGGCGAGCCGGTCGTCTTCATCATATAATCTAGTCTTTTATCCTCACAGCACGTCAGTTATGTGGTGATGCGCTTAGAAAATATTGCGGGACAAATGAATTGTAATACATATTTTGGTGACACTTTATAATAACTGCACACTATTAATCATTAGTTAAGCTTTAGTAAACAGTTAATTCATCATTTATAAAGCATTGATAGACATTAATAAGCGGTTTATAAATACAGCTATAAATGCTTTATTCTTGATTTAAAAGCATATCTATAACGTGTTTAATAATTTTATTTTCATACTTTATTAATGATCAATTTATCATTTCTAAATAAAGTATTGCATTATTTATAAACCAGTTATTTAAGAGTTGTCAGTGGTTTATAAGATTACTTAGAAAGTGTAAGTAAATGACTAATAAACTATTTAAATGTACATTCATACATCTTATTATTCAGACATATAGTAATAGTTAGTGTGTTAATAAATGCTTTATTAATATGTATTTATACTGTAATTCAGGGTTAATTTGGGTAGTTATAAAGCATTTAGTAGTGGTCAGATAACTATTTTTGTGAGCTCATCTAAAGTGAGGACTAGTTATGCCTTGTAAAGCATTTATAAAGGAGATTTAAAGGTTGTTAAATATTTCTGTTCTGTATCACTGTGTTGTGTTTGTTTCATAGAAGATAGCTTAGAAGATAACTGAGTCTTTAAATCTCCTTTATAAATGCTTTACAAGGCATAACTAGTCCTCACTTTAGATGAGCTCACAAAAATAGTTAACTGACCACGACTAAATGCTTTATAACTACCTGAATTTACTCCATTTACTTACACTTTCTAAGTGATCTTATGAACCACTGACAACTCTTAAATAACTGGTTTGTAAATAATGCTATACTTCATTTAGAAATTATCAATTAATCATTAACAAAGTATGAAAATACAATTATTAAACACATTATAGATTATGCTTATAAATCAAGAAAAAAACTATTTATAGCTGTATTTACAAACTATTTATTAATGTCTAGAAATGCTTTATAAATGATGAATTAACTGTTTACTCATGAGTAACTAATGATTATGGTATGATAAAAGTAGCCTAATAACAATAACAACAAAAATTTATTACAGGGCCAATTTATTTTACAATTTATTACTGCCAACCTTCGAGTTTAGCTTGAAGTGAGAATTATTGAGTGAGAGGGAAGGGTTACAATCACAATAAGTGTATTGTGATTGTCAAAACATTTTAGTAACTAAACAGATTTTTATTAGGTTTAGTGACAACATGTTACAATGTTTACATGGTACAATTTCTGGTAAGCTACATTTTTTTATTATTGCTTGACACAAATTTCACGATTTCAATTAAATTCTTGTGATTTGATTCAATATTGACTAATTTGGACAAATATTAGGTACACAAGATTGGCGTTAATTTTTCTCAAGAAAAAAAATCTCACTTAATGCTGTAAACATACAGAGAGCCCTATCAGCTGATAGTATTATTAAAAAATGAATAACTTAATTTTAAAGGTTAAAGCTACAGTCCGCAACTTTTCCTTTTTTTGTCACCATCTCTGTTCGAAATCTGTAACTGCAGTGATTCGCGGAATTATCATCTTTACGTGGGTTGTAAATCGGCATGAAACAGCGCGGATGAACACAGTGTTTTGAGGCGAGTGCTGCTGTCAATCACCGCGCTGCGTGGATACTGTCATTCAGAATCACAGATTCACTTTTTGAAAGCTTGACCAACATAAGAATTTTCAACGGAAAATGTCTTCTGAACAAGTAAGTAACATCCATTTTTGTTCTGATCAACTAAGGGGGAAAAAGCATTCGACGTCATGGCAAGCGATCGTTAGATTTAATCAGCAACCGTGCAAATCATAAGCCGCTTTCCGACCGGAGGGACTTTTGCAGTTCCTAGAACCTAACTGTAGCAAGGTTCAGGGAAGAAGGAGGCGGGAACCGGAGAATAATCAAAATAAAACTTTATTAAAACAAAATAAACAACATACCTGCCAACAGTCCCTCACGGAACTGCTGGCTACCCAAAATAAAATATAACTACCTGCCAGCGGCCCCTCACGGACGACAGCTGGCTACCAAAATACAATAAAACAAAGCACAAACAAAAGCAGGCCTGTTCCTCTCTCGATCATCAACGTCGTCGCTCCTCCTTTATGCTTCCGCTCCTCCGTGAGAGATGCGAGACCGGTGTGCTCCACAGGTGTTGCTCATTAGCAATCGCACCACCGGTCCTGTTCGCCACATACCCCCATCGCCCCTCACAGGCCGGGGGGTACACCCGAGTCTGTGCCTACTCCCCCCCCGGCGGCGGCGATTCCTGGGGGTATGGGCCGACAAGCCGAGGGAAACGGAAGCATGAGGAGCGACAGATCGAGAGAGGGGAGAGAGAAAAAAAAAAAAAAAAAACTTGGTCCGGTTCCCACAACGCGCTGCCATCTGGTCCTCCACCAGCTGGGCGATCTTCTCCGCGGCGCCTGGCGGTGACGCTGGGTAGCCCTCGGTGGATGGCTCGACGCTCCTCCGCCGCCCGGTGGACGGCGACGGCTCCTCAGGTGCCTTGGGCAGACGGTAGGAGTCCCCCGCTACTGAAAAAATAGTTATAAGTAGCTTCAAAGTTTTGTAAAGTTATTAGAAATTTATTTTTATGAAATATCTTAATAAAAATAATATTGAAGTTGGCATTGTATCAATCTATGAATGCACTGCAGCTAGAGACATGTCTGACCATGTTAAATTTAAAATCTGAAGATGACAAGTCTAAAACTCTGTATTTAGTTAAATGTTTTTCAAGATCATGTCATATGACTTTATTTTGATTAGACTCCAAAATGCAAACTGATGTTTATTGTCATCTTCTAAGCATCTATTCAGTCTATGTCTCTTTTGTTTTGTGGTGCAAACGAGCCCCATTCAGTCTCAGTCTCCCCTGCACACATTCACACCTCTCCGGCCTGGTTATGGCTCTAAATATGCTTTTCTTTTGTCTTCATTATAATTACTAACGACTGGCTATTCACGCTGTTTTAATCCCTAATTTCTTTTTTCAAAGTTCTCAGTTCACATTTGAAACTGTATCAAATGACCTTCTTGAAAAAAGAAACATTTCAGTAAGCATTCCTATTTAGAAAAAATCATAAAAATAACAGCTAGGTGGCAGGTGCACCTAGGCCTAGCTAGCATGTTAGCTTAGCACAACATCAATACACGACTATTTATGAGATTAAAACCATCTTTGTGCTCCAAACTTACTTTATAGCGCAAGTCGAGTGTTTTAAATAACCTTATGTGATCTGATTTGGCTTCAGATAAAAAAGTCAGACAGAAAATATATTATTTTATAGTATTCTGCACAATGATAAAGTCTATATCGATTAGCATTACATTATAAATATAATCTATTATTATGAAAATACCTGACATGGCTCGAAGAACACAGGTAACTCAAATATCATTGCAATCATGTTTATTGTCTTCAAAACGTCTTTATCTGCATTTTACAGCGATCTCTGGAAGCTTTGTTTATGCCAGGGACTTACTGGGTTGTCACATGATTATGGCACTTCTATATTATTGTTATTCTTCGTGAGTTCCATATAGGCTATTTCAGAATGTTTGTAAACAATATGCACCAAGATACTTCCGGGTGGCAGAACGCGAGCGGCTTCTACTGACCAACTGAAGAGATCCAGCCGTCTACTGTAAACAGTTACATAGATAAAATCATTGTTGTTGATCAAAGTTGAAATGGCGAAAACGTGTTGTGTTTGGGGTTGCGCCGCCAGATATACAGCAAAAGGCGTAGGGTTTTATCGATTTCCTTCAGAAAAAAGTAAATCTATCCAGCGGAACCTGTGGGTGAGGAGGTTAAAGCGAGTGGACGTCGTCAAAAGTAGTGCATGTCGTCTTCTTTGCGCTTCACGGCCCGACACATTAACTGTAATTATGAGTCCGAGCCCGATTTAAACCCAACCATTTTTAATACGTGGGTCGTTATAACTGACGTTCTCAACTACTTTCTACTTTCTCCCGCCCGCAACATTTATGTTTTGTCCCGCTCCCGCCCGCAAATAGACTTTTTTTCTGTACCTCCAAATATTTTCAAGTTAGCCTATGTGTCGCCATCATACACATCAGCATAAATGCTCCTGATAAATTATTTGTTATTAAAGTATTAACACACAAACCACTGTTATAACATAAAAGCAGGCAGATACTGCGTGCATGGTTTGGCATGACTGCGCGCAAAATGCGCTCCCTTAAAAATTCCTAAAAAGCTGACATCAGTTCATCGCGATCTCACACATCTCTGTTATTATCAATGAAGCTTTCATAATATATACACTTTGTTTGTTATAATTAGATGATTTGCCAGCATACAGAATTCAGCTCTGAACAAAAAGTCAGTTTTGAGCGGTGAGGGGAGTCTATCGTAAATACTTCTGATTGGCCAGTGCGTGCGTTCAAGAAATCAACACATATGTCTGTGATTGGCTACATCGCTCAACGCTGCAAACATGTTATAAAAAAAACTCTGGCCTGTAAATCATTTCTATTTTGTTTTAGTTGTTCGTGTTGCTTTTTTGCAACAGATGAATAAACATTTATTAGTTTTTATATGTTTTATTCATATATATTTCTAGTTTGCGGGAGTCCCGCAAATCGTTTTATTCTCCCGCAATCCGCACACACAGAGTGAGTGCATTACCGCCCGCGCTCGGCCATAAAATCTAGTCCCGCGCCGCACTCTTTTGCGTTGGGAGTGCACGTTTCTAGATCAAAGAATCTAAGCTCTAATGATCATGTTAACTATGTCTGAATTTCCACCACGTCTGTTTTTAAATCAACTGTTGAAATGTAGATTAGGCTACTGCCGACGGTGTGTCTCCCTTCCAAGCAATTTACTAGTGTTGCCATAGGAACGCTTCGGTTTTTGCCACCCGGAAGAACGTCTTTTATTGTTGTGACGTCATAATGAATTGTCGTATATGGACTGCGTGTGCACACGGCGCCCTCAGGCTGCCAGTATGGATTGAAAGCACAGTACATCAGAGTATCCAGCGCTCGTAATGATTACATCGACCCATTTGGGTATAAATTCAATCAATATTATTCCTGTCTATATAAATCTGATGTAAACCTGTGAGAATCTATCAATATTTCTCCAAATCTGCACATTTTTTAGCTAAAAGCCCTGAGGGACGTTGTTTTTTCAAGCGCTGTCATGACGACCGTACAGAAGTTTTTTTTCTGAATGAGAGCGGCTGACGCTCATAATTCATATTAAAGGTATCGACTCATTTTTTGATTACATAACTCCTGACACAAATTAAGACATAACTGTCACTATAAGTTTCTCAAAATACAATAGTGGTCAAATACTGAAACCTGAGTCTTATATCTTTTTAATGATGTATAGTTTGTCAAGGTAATAACTTTAAATCTGATAGTAACTTTGAACTATTTAAAAAAAAACGCTTCACCCGGCGCTCTGGCAACGGTTAACAGGTTAAATATCTATATATTAACTGCCTTTTTTATTAATGCAATACAGTGAATGGCAGCCGTCTGTGTCTCCCAGTGTCTTACATTATTGTCAGTTTAGTGTTCAGTGATTAATTTACACAGAAACAAAAGATAACATGTATGCCTTCATCTCTGAATACATTATCTGTGTCTTACATTTCATAATGAACTCAGATAAACTCAGTGCCGACTCGTTTTCCATCAGTTCTTTTACATGAACTGGAATGTGTGCAAAGGATTGTGGGAGATTGAAGAACACGAGGGATACACTTGATATTAGGGCTGCACGATGTGTCGTTTTAACATCGATATCGCGATGTGCACATCCACCATAGTCACATCGCAGGATGTTGCGATGTAAGCCTTAGGGATCGTAGTTGATCGTGATTCATGATCAGTACGGGCCAGCAGCTCCCCGGCCCGTAACGCTTGCGATTCGCGGATTAATTGCAAAGTTTAACCATAATATAGTGAAAGTTTATCATTTGCATGTGTTTTTAAGTCCTGTTTAAACATCAAGCGTAAAAAGACTGGAACTTGCGCGTTGTTTTCTGTGAGCCGGGCAGACACAAAGATCAGTGGTCTTTCTCTTATTTCTGAGCTTGAACGAACATGAGAATTCAAAATAAAGTCAGAATGCCCTTCCTGCATTGAACATTTTTTGGCGGCCGCCAAAGCCTTATATGACCGGTGAGTGATAGATGACTGACTGACTGTGCTTGTTAAACTTAGAGAACGAGCAGAGAGAGAGAGAGAGAGAGAGAGAGAGAGAGAGAGAGAGAGAGAGAGCCCCGGTCGCGCGCGCCCACTCTCACCGTTTCAAACTGTCTTGCTCTCTCTCCCTCCCTCGCGCATATTAATGAATTGAGTTGACTGAATATCTTTGAGAATACACGATGGTAAAAGGTCGGAAGAACGAAGTTTAACGTGAAGCATTCTGATATATTTTTTTCCTGAACTACTGGTTGTGAATTGTGCTAAAACAAATATTCTCTGAAAAGCGTTGCACACAGATAAACCACACTTTCTATCCAGTGATGAAATGTTTTCTGTGTTGAGACCAATCTTGTGCGATGTCCTAAACTGCCGGGATAATCACACACATCGTCTGCCGTGGTCCGTTAATTACACCTCCAATTCGCGAACTAATGACTCATTTGAACCGATTCACTTTAATGAATGGTTAAAACAACTGACCTGTCCAACACTAAACTCACGAGGCATAACAAATCGGTAACACTTTACAATAAGGTTCCATTTATTAAACTAGTTAACTACATTAGTTAACTATGATAGTTGCTATGCAGATTTACTCCATTACAAAATCACCCCAGTCATTCAGATGATTCATTCTTTCCAAAGAGAGCTAATAAAGTCATCTGGTTAAATTGTTTTCATATCTCGATATATATCGCAGAAAAATAAAATATCGCAATGTGATTTTTTCCCAATATCGTGCAGTCCTACTTGATATATCCTTCAAAATGAGCTGAATTAAAGACGAATTAAAATGAAGTCTGTCTTCAAAAGATCCTTCAAACTGAGACGGCCTTCAGAGGCGCTTGATGACGTGGCAGTCGAGATATGCAGCCTTACTAGGACACAGCCACGGTTTGAGAAACACCCGCAAATGATGTACAATATCCCAGAAATCAGCCTGTGCCCCGTGATTTAAACACCTCTGATCTCTGAGTTTCTCTTTGTTCATAATGTTTTAGACTGTAATGATTGCACTCAGTGTTACTTACCGATTCCTGGCTCCAATTAATCTCTTCAGGTCAAACTTCTGCAGTGTCTTCTCTGAGGACAACAACACAAACACTAAAGCTGACCACTGAGACGAGGAGAGTTTCACATCACGTAATCCTCCATAGCTCATATGAGGTTCAGCTTGGTTCACTAGAGAAAGATCACCCAGTTCATTCAGACAGTGAAACAGATTGATGTATTTATCTGGAGAGGGATTCTCACTGATCTTTTCTTTAATATAGTCAACTGTTTTCTCATTGTTGTGAGAGCTGTTTGCTGTCTGTGTCTTTAGTTCTTGTAAGAGACTCTGATTAGACTTCACTGACAGACCCAGAAGGAAACGAAGGAAAAGGTCCAGATGCCCATTTTTACTGTGTAAAGCCTCATCCACAGCTCTCTGATGGAGATCAGACAGTGAAACTGTGTCTCCATTAGTTGGTTTGGTAATCTGGTCAAACACATTGATGTTATTGTTGATAAAGGAGAGAAGCACATATAGAGCTCCTAGATGTTCCTGAATGCTCAGATGAACAAAGCAGAAGACTTTCCCCTGATACAAGCCCAACTCCTCTCTGAAGATCTGAGTGCACAATCCTGAGTAAACTGATGCTTCTGTCACATCAATGCCACACTCGCTCAGGTCTTCCTCATAGAAGATCAGGTTGCCTTTCACAAGCTGCCGATACGCCAGTTTCCCCAGTTTGACAATCATGTCTTCATCTTTCACTTTCTTCTCATAGTCCTTCTCATGTTTGATGTTGGTCTGAATGAGCAGGAAGTGTGTGTACATTTGAGTGAGAGTCTTGGGAATCTCTCCTCTCTCTGCTTCACTCCACATCTTCTCTAGAACAGTGGCTGAGATCCAGCAGAACACTGGGATGTGGCACATAATAAAGAGGCTCCTTGAGGACTCCAGGTGTGAGATGATCCTGTGGGCCAGACTCTGATCCCTGATCCTCTTCCTGAAGTATTCCTGCTTCTGTGTGTCCCTGAAGCCTCGTACCTCTGTCACTCGATGGACACACTCAGAGGGGACGAGATCCGCTGCTGCTGGTCTGGAGGTGATCCAGATGAGAGACGAGGGAAGCAGATTCCCCACAATGAGGTTCGTCAGCAGCTCGTCCACTGAGGCTGATTCAGTCACATCACACAACCTCACATCGCTCTGAAGATCCAGAGACAGACGACACTCATCCAGACCATCAAAGATCAACAGCACTTTATACTCATCACTGCATATGTCCATTTCTCTGGTTTCAGGGAAGAAGAGATGAAGAAGATCTGAAAGACTGAGTGTTTTGTTCTTCATGAAGTTGAGCTCTCTGAATGCGAATGGAAATATGAGCTGGACGTCCTGATTCTCTTTCTCATCAGCCCAGTCCAGGATGAACTTCTGAACAGAGACTGTTTTTCCAATGCCAGCGACTCCCTTTGTCAGCACAGTTCTGATGGGTTTGTCTTGTCCAGGTAAAGGTCTAAAGATGTCACTGCATTTGATCGGTGTGTCCTCTGTTTCTGCTCTCCTGGACTGTGTCTCAATCTGTCTCACCTCATGCTCATTATTGATCTCTCCACTTCCACTCTCTGTGATGTAGAGATCTGTGTAGATCTCATTCAGGACTGTTGGGTTTCCCTGCTTTGATATTCCCTCATACAAACACTCAAACTTCTGTCTCAGATTTGATCTCAATGTGTTGAGGACTTCAGCAGGTTTAGAGTCATGGCTGTAAGATTAAAATACACATTATTACACAAGTCAGAGAAGTAAATAGCCATAAAATACTAAATGTATTATTTGTTTCTATATTATGTGCAGAGGTGTAAAGTCCAGGTTCAGAAAGTAAAAGTCCTTCTCAATATTTTTTTCCCCATTCACCTGGATTAGCTAATTAGCAGTTCTTCAGCCAGGAGACAAAAATAATTAGTGAAATCAGCCGTCTAAGTTCATGTGTGGAATAAACATAAGACTTTTACTTTCTGACCGCTGGACTTTACACCTCTGATTATGGGACACAGAACATCATTAGGTTGCTGAAATGTTTTAATCATTAATCATGTGTTAAACCTAAAATTAATCAACAACAAAAGTCCTGCATTTTACCTGAAACCAGGATACATGCTTTCATTAAAGTCCTGTGGTTGAATCACAGGCATGAACACAGTTGTGTTTTTAACTGGTCTGGATGAAGATTTTACCTTAAATCAGAATGAAGAGGGTAAAGAATCAGACACACTGATATTGATGTAATTGTGTCATTAACTGAGTAACAGACCAACAGCTTTTACAGTGTGTGAATGTATTAACAATACAATACATAGAGCTTTACACAAGAGCACAATGATCATCATTAATAGACTGAAACTTACAGGATTGTAACTCATTAAACTACAGTATATTAACAATTTCATAAAAAATCAAATATTATAAGCATAACTTTTATAGAAATGATATACCTGAGATCAGACTGTGTGTTTCCACTCTTAAATGCTGGTGGCTGCTCCATAGAGCGGTTACTCTTCACAGACACACAGCTGGACTCTGGGTTTTGTCTCTTCTGCTGGACTGAACTGGAACAGAGAACAGATTCAGTTTAATCCTCTACATTACTGTGTTCATTCTTTATGAGAGGAAACATATTAATATAAACACATTCATCTTGCATCAAAAAGCATTTTGAGGAAACTTTATGATCTTTTTATTTAATATTTCATGTTAGTTTCAAAACAAAAACACAGGCAAAAATAGGTAAAAGATATATTTGTTTCTGTAAACTTTCTTTGATCTGTGTGTGTCTGTGGGGTGGGTAACTCTTTATCTGAGATGTGACACAATATTTAACAGTGTTTGTTGAAAGTACCTGCATCCTGGAGTAAAATCTCCATCTCTGGATCCTTGTGAATCAGCCATGATGAAGATGCAGGAGAATCTGATGAGTTTGATCTCCTCCACTGACTCTGAATGAACAAACATTCACACACAATATTAAATGATTAAACGAATGAAACATCCTTCTTAATTTAGCTGAAATATGTCTGGAGTGTGTGTGAAAAAGGATCATGTGACTGTGTTAACTCAAGCTCATGTTTACACATATGCTGTTAAACTTCTGAAGAATCACAGACATCATGAAACACAAAAAGAAACATTAAAGTGAAAGAAAACCTTTAGGCCTATTAAAGATTTCATATAAAACAATCACTTAAAATGTCCTCCAGAGATTCATATTAATATGAGAAAGTCACACATGAACTCACCTTGATCAAACTTTTACAAGATACAGGATCTCAAATCCTCCAGCTTTAACATTAAAAAGATACACGGATATTCCTTCTTAAACGTTTCAACACTTTGATGCTGTTTTTCCGTGTCGTATTGGTATTTTACCTGCTTAAAATGTCGACAGGTGAACTCTAACTTACTTTCACTTTAGTTGAGTAGACTGTTAATGGAGGTATACCTAACATGTAACTTATGTTAAAAATTCATGTATACAATGAGCGAGTACATTATGAATTCATCTTCCAACCGGTGTTTTTGTCTTATCCTGAATCACTACAGTACGCCTATAATAAGTGTTTATATTCGGACTATTTTAAACCGCTGCGGAGTAGCACAGTACCTGCGTGACTCATCATAGACATAAACAGAGAGAAGTAGATCCGGCTACAATGTTCTTCCGCAAGACGGAATTTCCCCCTTTTTGTTTGTTTGTTCATATTTTTTTCTATCATATATTTTTATTTTGTTTATTACGTTTTTTTTTTTTAGATCCACAGAATTACACTCGCACAGTCACGTGTAAATGGGTTTATAATGTCCGTATTACTCACTTTATGTTAATTATTATTTTTTATTCATTATTTATCGCGGATATTTTGTTTCCTCAAAATCAAAACATTAAACGGGCAGTTAACAAATGAAAGACATTCACAGAGAATGATGTTCAGTCTATGTTAAATATAATAATCTATAAGCGAAGGCATATTTAATTTCACTTATTCACTTCACATTGAAAGCAAATGATCCATGTGTCCCACTGAAATATTTCATGAAAGTACTTACTTGTCTTGACGTTTGTTCTTCGTTAATATATCATGTTTTCTCCTTCACGGCACAGCCTGAAAAACACTTTCAGTTGAACTGAACTTTGTGTTCAGAAAAGAGTGTGTAGTCTAACAGGTTTTTCTGGATTCGGCACATGATCTACTCTGACTGGAGAGAGAAAATAAACCACAGAACAGCATCAGTCCCTGAAAATCACATGAATCCTGCGGGAAAATTATTATTCATGTTCTCAAATCAAAACATACACATACTCTGTAAAATACAGGATAAGATTTAGTGAGATTCCCTGGAGTAAGATGATTTATTAATGCTTAAAGAAACACAAAATACCAAACAAACCTCAAAAAGTCAAATATTAATACAATTTCAAGAAGTCCAAATAGCAGCAAACAGAATAAATACATAACATAAACATAAAGAACAAAAAATAACTTTAATATTATCATCAAAAATACCTTCAGAAGATGACATAGTTTTGGGTTTTTTTTCTATTACACATGAGTCTATAAGATTTGAAGATGAAATGTTCCTCTGCTAGGTTGCAGAGGACGGGACTCACACACACAAACTCCAGTGAGAATCCTCTGCGCTGATCAAGACAGTCCTCAGTTAAACCCATCTAGAGTGAGGATGGATGTGTAAGGATGTTTGGTGATGAACTGAGCAACATCAGGGGCCTCATTTATAAAACTTTGCGTAGGATTTGCGTCAGAAGTGGCGTACGGATGAAACATAGGACGTGCGTACGCACAGAAATATTCAGATTTATAAAACCGTGCGCACGCACATCCTACGCAGTTTTCCCTTAATAATCTATCTATCTATCTATCTCCCTAATTATCTATCTATCTATCTATCTATCTATCTATCTATCTATCTATCTATCTATCTATCTATCTATCTATCTATCTATCTATCTGTCTATCTATCTATCTATCTATCTATCTATCTATCTATCTATCTGACTGACTATCTAATTGCATCTATATCTGCTCCGCCAGACAGACACATTGGCGAGAATATCAGTTTTGCACATTATTTCGTTCTGTTTACCATCTTATTTATGAGGATGAATTGTATAACATGCCAATATTATTGCAGAACATATTTCACTTTTCTTTTTGCAAATATGTGTTAATTTGCATTTCTGTTGCAGATCGATCAAACGGGTGTTCGTGTAGGCTGTTAATTGTAAGACTTGCTTTGTGAAGTCTTCATGTTATTTATGAGAGGCAGTATTGCCATTTATTTTACACAACGGTCTACAGTTTCACACGCTTTCACGTGTTTCTTCCATCTGCCGACGGTGTCGCCATTTCTCATTTCACCCATTTTTGTGCGTACGCCTGGGTCAGAGCTTGCGTGAAGGACCGCACATTTTACCGTCAAGTTTGCTTTTTATAAATACCAATTATTGCGTAGAGAGCGGCGTACGGCTTCTTTTGTGCGTACGCAACGTTTATAAATGAGGCCCCAGGCCTTTATGTCCTGCTCCTGGACTACACTAACTATATGAGAAACACTTTATATTTTATTCAGCAGGGAATGCTCAGCCTGGGAAAACTCGCGCGAGAACTGCCGTCTCTTTTCTACTGTCTTGTTTGTTTCTCATTGTTTTTATCTGTTATTGTTTGTATTTATGTGAGCACTATATTTTTTAAATAAAATAAATAAAAACTGATGTTATCCGACTTCTGCGTGAGATTCTCGGCGTGCTCACGTCACGCTAGTAACAGTTGCTCTGATGCGATAGTCTACGGATGGGTCGGTGGGCTCAAGATGGCGCCGTGAGCGGTTGTGGTTTTGAAAGCTGAGAAGCAATATCGGGTAGGGTATTTCCCCACAAATGAAGATACGGTTTTCGTAAAGTTGCTAACTAATATTTATAGGTTTTTACGGGTTGCAGCAATTGATTAAATTTTGATTTTGGAGCGGTGCGAACAGTAATTACCAGAGCATCAGCACACAGTTTGGAAAAATGGCTGAGGATGCTAATCTTGGTGCAGAGATTGAGGTTGAGACTGTAAAAGAGAAGAGAAACTTCAGCGATACCCACTCGTATGCCTGTAAAGTAAAAAACGGAGGAAGTTGTGATTCGTGTCCAAACACACCAAGCTAAAATCACACCTTCCAAAAGGCAAAAAAATGTTGTGACCTCCTCTGACAAAGAAAGTGAACTCTATTTAAGTGAAGTACAGGAGAATATCATCCGAATTCTCTCTCAGAACATTAACGAGAGATCCGACCAGATTGAAAGAATGGTGAAGGAGAATTCTTCCAACATTGAAGCGTTGGGCAAATCTCTCACCTCAGTTCATGATGATGTAATGGAGTTGCAAAATGAAAATAAAATCCTAAAAAATGCAAATGTTCTCCTAGGAAAAAAAGTCAAAGAAATGAACACGAAAATTCATGACCAGGAACGTTACAGCCGCAGACGGTGTCTGCGTTTATATGAATTGTCCGAGCAATCCAGTGAAAACGTGAAAACGAGAGTCATGGAAATATGCAAACAAGTGTCCGCCGACACAGCGGACAGGCGTATGGTAGCGGATGCTCTAGATGTGGCACATCGTCTTGGCAGACTTAAAACCTCGGATGATGGCAGAAAAGTTCTACCAAGACCGGTGATGATGAGATTCATTTCTCGCACAGCCAAAGATTTGATCTGGAAAATTAAAAAAAACAACGAGTATCTGACCAGCAAAGGGCTGCGGTTTAAGGAGGACTTGACTGCTTTTGACATTGAAGCACGGAATCGTCTTTGGCCGGCTGTGGAGAGGGCGAGGAAGGAGGGCAAAAGCGCATACTTCAGTGGAGCGAGGGCGTTCGTTGATGGTAAAGAGATTTATCCCGAAGAGGGCAACGGATCTTCATAGACTTATGGTCGTTTGGTAGGATTCTGCAGTTGGTGGTGTTCTGAAAAGGTCAAGGTTAATCTTCTCTATAAGAGACAAGAAGTGGTTGCAGGGGCGTGTCTAGAAGGGGGGCACGGGGTGGCACTGGCCCCCCCTGGAATATGATTGGCCCCCCCTGGTGCCCCCCCAACATCATTGGGCTAGATTTACTGTCAACCTGACAATGCCCAACGCCATTGGATCAGAGCACTGTCAATCACTGCTGAAGCGGAATCACAGGTCCGCGTTTTTCAAACAGTAGAAGAGAGAGACACTTCGACACATCACTGTTTATGGTACATACACATTCAATTACAGTATATATTTTTAAATATCGCACAGTATGTTAGTCTGATTACTTTCATGTGTGACTGATCAAGCCAGTAACGTTAGATTAGCTAACGTAACTTCGGCAGACTGTATAGAGATGACTTGTCAGTGTTGTTCAGCGGTAGCGCACACGACCACATAAATATAAAATAGATAAATATTACTTTATCTGTTGTTTTACTAAAGACTAAAGGCTCAATAATCTTTTTCCAAAAAAGCCGTGCCGTGGTAAACATTAAAATGTGAGAACGTTAACTAACACCATAGCTATGCAACTCTGTGTAATTTAGATACTTAATGGGTTTTTGTTTATTTTTACACCGCAACAGGACATCCAAGGTTTCTTTAAGAAGAAACCATGTCAGAGACAGATTTCATGCAGAGAACGTTCGCCGACACACACAACATACACACACACACACACACACACACACACACAAACACACACACACACACACACACACACACACACACACACACACACACACACACACACACACACACACACATTCAATGTTTGCGTTGAGAATAAAAGCATGTTAAATTACTAATTAATGCCTAGGTGATGTTTTCTATTTATTAGAAAAAAACTGTGTGATCCAATCCAAGCTCTTGTTCAGTGCCACATTTAATACCATCTATATTTATCTATATATTTTGCACTGGGCATTACAAAGATTTTTTAAATTGTGCTTAATATTTTCTAAACAAGTATTTATTTCCAGTTGAATTTTCTGATTTCCCATGGGCCCCCCCTGACTGGTTCTTGGTCCCCCCCTGTGCCCCCCCATTTATAAAATCCTGGAATCGCCCCTGAGTGGTTGCTTCTAAGTTCTTAATCGGATGGTTAAATAACGGATGCACTTTAAGGTTTATTTAAATGTTTGCAACTGTTATCATTTTTGAAGATCATTTGTGGGAATCCCATTATGTTAAAATTTAAAGTTTAGGCTATTTACCTACTCTTGTGGTTTATTTTTCAGTAATTGGTTACTTTTGACAAGTTATGTCTCTTTCTTTATTTTCTATCAATGCCAGAGGTATTTGTGATATTCTAAAGAGAAAAGCTTTATTTTTGTATTACAAAGGGAAATGTGTAGATTTATGTTTAATTCAGGAAACGCATGCATGTTCTTTAGATGCTAAGTTCTGGAAAAATCAGTGGGGAAAAGAGATTTGGTTGTCATTTGGCAGTAATCGATCAGCGGGGGTCGCTATTTTACAGGATAAATTTACAGGGCGGATACTAAATTATGAAAAAGATGATTGTGGTAGATGGATATTACTTGTGATAGATAAGGATAACGAAATATTAGTTAATTGTTATGCCACCAATAACAACATGAACAATGAAACACTCTTTTTGCATATTGAATCTAGAATTCAGCATTTTATTTGATCATATCCTTAAGCTAAAGTTATTTGGGGAGGAGATTTCAATACTGTGTTTGATGCAACCATTGATAGATGGCCTCCTAAAAGTAGGCCTGGCCCTTCGATTGAACTAGTTAATGTATGTTTAAGATTGGGCCTCACTGATGTGTGGAGAGATAGGAATCCAGACAGGGAGGAATATACGTGGAGTAATAAGAACTCATCTCTTCATTCTCGTATTGACTATTGGTTAGTGTCCAATGATTTAGCTAATAATGTGGCCTCTGTACTGATAGAACCTTGCATAATGACAGATCATAAAGGAATATTCATAAGAATAAATATGGTGAAAGATAAATCAGTCAAAAAAAATTAATAGTAAAGCAGCATTGTGCAATGGTTGTAATAGTTCTGTCAAACTTGCATTTGGTCCTTCACAAAGGTTTGATGTTCACCGTGGCATCAGGCAAGGATGCCCCCTCTCTCCTTCTTTATTTTTGTTGGTCACCCAGGTTTTGGCAATGCATGTAAAAAGAAATAAGTATAATGGTATCACCGCTTTAGGATTAGAATTTAAACTTAGCCAGTTTGCTGACGACACTGCAATTTTTTTGAAAAACAAATTCGAGGTACCAAAAATAATTAGATGTATTGAGGCATTCACTGCTGTATCTGGCCTTAAAATGAACTGTGATAAATCTGTATCGTTTCCCCTTAAAGATTGCTCCTCTACAGAAATAGACAACATCCCAGTTAAACACCAATTAACATATCTAGCTATAGTAATTTGTAAAAATGAAAAACAAAGGAGTCAGTTAAATTTTGAACCAATTATTGAGAGAACAAAAAATAAATTTAATTGGTGGTTAATGAGGGATATATCAATAATTGGGAGGGTATTATTGTCAAAGGCGGAAGGTATATCTAGATCATTATATACATCGCCTAGATATGCCTCCTAAGGTGATTAAGGAATTAGATAAGATACTTTATGACTTCATATGAAGAAAAATAACACATTATTTAAAAAAGGAGGTAATATGTAACACCAAAGAACAAGGGGGACTTGAGGTTTTAGATTATAATACATTTAATGACACTTTTAAAATTAAATGGTTGATAGAGTTTTTGAAGAATAGAGAAAGTCTTTGGAACGTATTTCCAAATTATATATTTAATACTCTTGGAGGCATAGATTTTTTGTTGAAATGTAATTTTTCTCCTGACAAAATTCCTGTAAAATTGGCCAGTTTTCACAGACAAGCCCTGCTAGCATGGAAATTGGTATATAAACACAATTTTTCACCACACAACTATTTCATTTGGAATAACAAAGACATACTTTTTTAAAAACAAATCACTATTCTATCACACTTGGTTCAATGAAGAGATTATATTAGTAAGACCATTGGTTAATTCCAATGGATATTTGATATCATATACTGAATTTCTACAAAAATTTAAATGACCAGTTAAACCAAGAGAGTTTGCTATTGTTCTTGACGCGATTCCAAAGAGTGTGATTTTACTCTTAAAAAAGGCTGATTCAGTGGAAATCAACATGGACAATCTTTGTGGTAAATTTTTCATTGATAATGTTGATGTTTTACAACAAAAATGTAGCAATATGATTATAAGGAAAGCTCTTGGCTCGGTGTCTTTTCCTGCAGCAAGATTCTTTTGGTCTTCTTTATTTGGTGATATCTCTTGGGTTAAAGCATGGAAATTACCAAATAAGTTTTGTGTCAATAACAAAATTAAGGAAGTGTCTTACAAAATACTTCACAGAATTTATCCTGCTAAGCATGTTTTGGAAAGATTTAATCTTAATATTTCGTATACTTGTGAATTTTGTGCACTAGAAAAAGAAACAATTTTGCATCTGTTTTTTCACTGTATTTACTCAAGATTATTTTGGAAAGATTTAGAAACCTTTATTAATAGAAAACTGAAGTGTATGATGGAAATTTGTGTTTTTGATGTGCTTTTTTATACTCAGAAAGACAATTTGGAATGTAAAGAACAGCATATTATACAGTTATTTATTTTATTAGGAAAATACCATACTGTATACATAAAAAGAAGTGGGCTCAAGGTAAACCAAATTTTCCACATTTTATAAATGACTTTAAATTATATGTACATCTTTTGGAACAAACTTAAATCAAAAAAGCAATGAAAACATGTAATGCTTTGAAAACACTGGATTTTATGTAAAAAAAATAATATATATATATATATATATATATATATATATATATTTATTTTTTTATTTTTATTTATTTATTATTATTATTTTCTTTTTTTTCTGGTAGTTAATGTAATATTGTGAATATGTGATACCTCTGTTCTTGTGGCATGGAATAAAAAAATAAAAAAATAAAAATAAAAAAGCGATAGTCTACGGGTTAAAAAGTTTAAAATATTGGTATTTTTCTTACAAACACTGATCATTTGATCACATTGATCATCCATTGGGGTCGTGTGGATTACTGTAGTTATTGCATTATGTCTTCCCAGAAATTATTTATTTTTAAAAAAACCTTCATTTGTGTTAATCTGAAGAAGGAAAGTCGTATACATCTCGGACGGCATGAGGGTAAAAGATGAGTAAATGGTGAGGACGTATTTCTGGGTGAACTGCATTTTCTTTTACTACATAATACAGAATAGCAAGAGACATGATTTCTTATTAAGATTCATCAGTGGAAAGAAAGAAGAAGAAGAGGACAAGAGGAAGAAGCCAAGCAAGAAATAAACGGGACAAAACGTGTTAATTCTGTCAAGACCAGCGGCGGCTCGTCAGGGGAGGCGAGAGGCACAGCCGACACAAAACTTTATGTGTTAGAATGTGTATTTGTTGTTGGTCATTTGACTTCTGTTAGTGTAACCACTGCTCACTTCTTCCAGAATGTGTCGAATCTGCGAAGCGCGAGTCTGAGGATCGAGAAGGAGAGGCAAATGCCGGAGACTTGTGTCTCACAATCACAACTGAGTATTTCACTTTCAGCGATTAGGAGAGTGGAGAAAAGTAACATGGCAGAGGAGGCTATATGAACCAATCATCCACCAGACGTAAATTACTGATATTAGTTTGAACTGCTGCCGCTGTTGAAACTATGGAGAGTAGAGATATTGAATATTTTATCGCAAACAAATTTACTAAACTACCATTCAAACAACAGCTACAAATAAAAAATAAAGGACCCATGCCAAAGTTGGACATAGACTACAGCTTCAGCTTCACTAAACGGCCCAACATGCTCTTTTAACACGCACATTTAAAAGGACAGAAGGATGATTTTTTGCTCAAGGTATCGGCTAGGACTAGGTGAGTGAACTTATATTTATAATGTCTTGATGTCTGTGTCGTTTTCTATTAATATTCAGGTATATAAATGACCAAAAAGCCATTTTTTTAAGTAGTTTATTATTTTAAGTGCCTCTATTTTAAAACCCACCAGCCGCCACTGGTCAAGACTTAAGCATTTGAAATGAACTGTTAATTTAAAAAAGTAGTTTTAAATAAATAAGTAGTATTGTAAATCTGTTTTTCAAATAAAGGTTTCAGAGTCAGTGATATTAGAATTTGTGTATACTGTATTTTTTATTGTACTTACCCTGCAACTACATGGAACAAGATTTACCAGTATTTAAAAAAATGCAATAGTTTTATTTTTATTTGCCTTGAAACATGTAAGCATAAACTAAAATATCTGCACATTTGCTATCAAAAATAAATAAATTACTGTGTAAATGCACATACATGTACCCTGTAATTTTCCAAAGCCTATCCAGTATGTATTGATGCACTATTATTACAAAAAGGTACGCAGTGTATGTTCTTGCTAAATTGCTCCCAATGTAAGATTGTTGTATCATAATATTAGAATTATTAGTGCTTATTTCTAAAATACTTACAGTGTAAATAATTTGTTAATTCTCCTGGTTGTTACCCCTTTATTCCCAAAACATTACATATTGTTCCCTTATACTTACATGTCAGTACTTTATAGATACACTATAATTACCGAAAGTTACACTGTAAATTCGTCTTAATTACGCAGTATTTTCCGGGCTGTAATCTAAAGCGTTACAGGGTTTTTATTATAAAATTGACAAATCCACTTTAATATAAACATGCATTAACAACAATCAAAAACACTATAATATTAAGATTTATTAACAACACTTTTAAACCACAAAATAAGTAAATTACAGTTCTGCTGTAAAGCGGCTCTAAAAAGACAAAGATCAGTGTTGATTCAGTTCAATAACTGTGTAAAGTTCATCAAATATGAAATGAGTTTAATTCAGCTATAAAGCAGTGATGTCATCGTCCAGCACAGTTCAGTTCTCCTCCAATAGTGTCAGTGGCGTCAGATCAATAATAGTGCTGAATATTAAGTGTCATAAACTAAGCGAGCCGGAGGCGACAGTAGCAAGAACCCAAACTCATCAGGAGACAGAATGGAGAAGAAACCTGAGCAGTTCCTCTGGACACACGGAGGAACATGTGTGATGATGATTCCAGGCGCATCACAAGTCAGATTGTGGACTGATATGATTCAGAGTATTTGATTGAGCTCTTCTGCTGGAAGATTGGGATTGATCAGGCCAGCATTAGGTGTGAGGATCTGAAGCTGGTCATCGGGTCTGTGTGGAGGACTTGTCTGCTTCTCCTGGTCTTTGCTGAGGATCTGTGCCGATGACTGTCGAGTCCACGAGGTCTTCACAGGCGCTGTGTCTCTAGGGCTCGTCTAGTTGTCCTGGTCTCTGCTGACCATGCTTTTATGAAGTCTAGACTACTGTAACTCTTTATATGTTGGATTGGATCATCTCTTCATGGCTTACAGTTAGTCCAGAATGCAGCAGCTCGGCTCCTAACTGGGACTGAAAAGCGTGAGCACATTACCCCAGTTTTAGCCTCGCTCCACTGGCTTCTGTGCGTTTCAGGATTGAGTTGAAGATTTTATTGCTTGTTTTGAAGGTTTTGAATGGGTTGCGCCTTCTTATTTCTCAGAGCTTTTACACGTGCGCTCTCCTGTCAAAGCACTGAGGTCGTCCAATCAGATGTTCCTCGATGTTCTGAGATCCAGGTGAACACATAAAGGTGAGCGAGTCTTCTCAGTGCTGGTCCTAATCTCTGGAAGAGTCGACCGGTTCATATAAGAACAGCTCGGACTGATGACGTTTTTAAGCCGTTGCTTAAGACCCTCCTGTGTTCCTTAGCTTTCATTTCCAGTTGAGTTTTGCTACTGTGACACTGTGTGTGTTTTGTGTTTATTTGTGTGTATCCTGACATTTTAAGCACTTTGGTCAACTGTGGTTGTTTTTAAATGTGCGACACAAACACATGTGAACTGTGAACTCTTGAACTTTGACATTCAGGGCTGCGTTGTGCTGGTTTTAGGGTGCAGGTCCAGCATCTGATCCGGATACGGACCGGAGAACATAATCCAGATCTCGCCATATTAAAACCAGACCATATTTCTCCTCGAGGTGAAAAGCTGTCAGACATCAGACGGAGTCGAGTTTGAGCTTTTACAGCGCTTGCATTATATTATTCTGCCTTTTACTGCATATGATAATTCATACTCAGAAAGTAGAACTGAAGTGACATTCATTACAAGATGATTAGTAGTTAAAACATTACATAATGTACCAGCATTGTTTTGCATTCTGTGACTTTCAGTCCAATAAAAGACTGAATATATTTCGTTGATATATATTTATCAACATTTGACAGATTTATAACATTGGAACAGTTTTGATAAAGTTGGTGGTAAGATGTTCACTCATTAATAAAAAATAATTCATAATAATAATAATAATAATAATAATTAATGAATACATAGAATTGTTATTTAATAATCAACTTATTTTAAGTAATATTAGTAACCAATTAATGTTATGTTAAAATGCCTTTTTTGTTAAATAAATGAAGCAAAACTGTATGTATTAGACATTATTGCCGCTTTATATTATACCGTAGACTCTATAAACTTCAGATGACCGTCGGGACGAGATTCCCCTGAGAGTGTCTGAATTGAAATGTTTTTGTTAGTGACTTTATCATAACAATATTAAGGCGTATTATTCAGGATCTATGATCTAATGTTTGAGAATAAAAACATTGTCTTGTAACATATTGCAATGATAACTATCAGAGAATAAGAAGCGAGGAAGAAAGAGAGAATCATGGAGAATCCTGAAGAGACGGTGGACAAAGCGAAAGAGGCGCGGAAAGGTTGAAAGAAAGACATAAAAACAGGACAACATCCCAAAAGCCTGAAATCATCTCCACATGAAGCGCTGGTGTCGTGTCTGTCAGGCTCTCAGTAATCTGGGCAACACGCGTTTCTTCAGTGCAGTCGTGCAGGAAAAGCCTCAGAGTTTGAAGAATCACACATTCTGAAATAGTTGCTGTTAAACGTGAAGAAGAAGGTCTCCAGACATGAATGATGTGCTGGTCTCTTTCTGTTTGTATGTGAGGATTGATGAACAGAACACAGATGAGAAGAGCATCTCTCCATCACACCTGCACTGAACTCTCAGCTGCTACTGATGCCACACTAAACCCTGGGACAGTGTGAACGGCACAATCAGTTCTGACGGAGGAAACAGCAGCTGGACATCACACACCTTCATCTGTGCTTCACACGTCTATCAGGAGTGTTACTGTGTGCTTGTGCTCCTCCACACACACACACACACACACATATGCTGATGAACATCACACATGTTGTTATTTGATGTCAGCTGTGCTTTATGTGCGGGACCACATACATCACATTCACACATTTATATTCATTTTCATGCTGATTTCAGAGCCGAACGATGAGTTGAAAAGCTCATATATCTGTCAAATGTTATATTGTACAGTAGTTCATTCTTTACAGACATAATCCCTCTTAATTATGATATGATTCATTATGATATACTTTTCTTAATCCTATTTCACACCAAAAGACTTTTGATACACAAAGATGGTTCTCTCGTATAGGAGAAAGTGCAATGCTCAATATGCAATTTTGTTAGCATGATAAGCCTGTTGTAAACATATTGCTAGCATTTTGCCAACATGTTTTAGCACATTGCTAGTGTGATTTAACAATTTGCTAACATGTTTGTTGTTAACACGATTAATGTGTTGCTAGCATTGTTTAACCTGTTGCTAGCATTTAGCTAGTGTGTTGCTAGCATGATTAGCATGTTGTTAACATGATTTAACAATTTGCTAGCATTTTAAGCACGATTCACGTGTTACTAGCATGATTACCATGTTGTTAGCATTTTGCTAGCATGTTGTTACTATTGCAAAATGCAATCTCCCCATATTGATAATGATATTTGTTATATATAATGTGTTAATGCTGCCAATTTTGAGATTATTCCAACAATGACTGAAGCCAAAAGAAACCAGAGGGTTCATTAACTACATTCTAAAATATAATTATATACATAAACAAAAACTGACTAATAAATGTTAACTTTTTAATGGTGCAAACATAATGAAACTGTGCAAAGTCTGCAAACAAAACAAATTTGGCCTTAAAGGGACTATAAGTAACTTTTTAGGTAATTTTTAATCTAAAATCAATATTTTTATTCATAAATATGTCCCCAACGGTGTACAAATACCTCTGCCAATTATCTGATTTATCCTCGTAAACTAAGAATTTATTATATTTATATACATGGGACGGGTAAGTCCACGGTGGCTTCCATGTAGTTCCGCCTTCTTGAAAAACTATAATAGCAGAGAGGGACAAAAAGTACGCCAACGCGTTTCCACAACGCGTTTTCGTTCAGAGCCAGTGTGACTTAACTGAAAGCAGCAGAAACGGAGGAGCAGAGCAGTGAGAGGCGCTTGTCACTTCTATTTTTATTGGCGGACCATACCTATGCCGAGCCACTGGATAAGAAATCCTCTTCGCCAAAACAGACCAAAAATGATCGTAAAAGGAAACGTGACCGGAGGATACAAAAAGCCCTTGCAAACAGACTCAGGACATCAATGTCCCGCCATGAGGAGCAAGTGCCTTGTGTTTTATCAGCTGATGAACTTTATCAATGGCCTTCTCCTGCTCCAGCACTCGTGCTTTCATTGCAGGTCGAGACCCTGAACTGGTGCAGATTCTGTGATGGACCTAAGCAGATAGATCGATATATCAGAATTGAAATGAGTAACAACAAGACATACCATGCTCATCCAGTAGCCATGGCCATGCATAACTCTCAGACGCCAGAACTGCATCAGCTGACGGCAGTTTTTCAAGCGCTGTCTTGTTGTATTCATCTACAGCTGCACTAACTTCGACTTTTTCCTCCAAAGTTTTTCAGCAGAGTTTGTGTCTTTTCTTGTTTCCATCTAAAAAGTTAAAAGCATGCCATTATATGTTCTATTTAAGACTTTTCTAAAATAAAAGTTATATAAAGACAAAAAAAGTACGTATTTAAATATGTATTTTGCATATTGATTCCTCATAATGAATGTTTGAAATACACAAAATATTCATTTTTTTTTTTGCCCAAAGTTCTTGAGTTTAGTACTATCCAGGGTCTCACTATTATAAAACAATGCAACCTAATGTTGAAATTGTTAAAAGCTTTAAAATGATTTCATGTTTAAAGTGCTCTAACCTGTTTGACGGTAAAGGTTTTGCTTCCTCTGCCTGATGTTCACATAAAGCGTCTCAATGATATTCTGCATCCTATGTTCACTCCCTGCGTTCTCCTCACGTGTTGATAAATTGACAAGATATGCTTTTAACAATAGAAATAACAATGTACATCTATGATTACATCAGAGGTATAAGGATGAAGCTTAAATTCAAGTATAAACAGAAAAATCATAGTTTTTTTTAATTATAGTGCTAAGCTAATCTAAAACTTGACTACCTGTATCAGCCCACTGCTTCATTTCATTAATCCAGCCTTGAAGCTCATCATCCGTTACTGCCAAATCTGTCTTCATTGCATCAAGGTTTAACGACTCCTCCTGAATTTTTGCTTTTGTTTAATGAATAATAAAACACCATTGAGTGCATTTATTAAAACATTAAAAGTACTGACAGATGCATACATGATTAATGAACATGGGCATGGAAAACAGCATAAAACAATTTTATAAGTAGCAAAGCTTTTGACTTTCTAGTGTTTGTTCTATACCACTTACCTACTTGTTTGCGCTACAAACTGAGATAGACATAGTTTGATATTCCCCTTCTGTCTCGAAAGACAATGGCTGCGCCTTCTTTATCTTTTTCGGTCAATTTTGTTGTCAATTTTGTTGTTGGCAACATCTGGAGTGGCTCAGTAGTCCTATCCTTGCATGGCAGTCTCTGCCGCATTTCAGGTAGACAAAGCTGGATGGCGGGTTGGAGTCATGGCTTGGTTTCCTCTCCTTCCTGTGACTTCTTTTGTCCTTCAAAAAGTTGATCACATATACAGATCTTTGTCTTATGTTCAAAATTTTACATGGACTGGCGGTGGTGGTGATTTTCTTACAGATAAAACTTAAGGAATTATTGATCATTTCACACAATGTGTGAGATGACTTGTAGGGGTGGAACGGTACACAGAAGTCACGGTTCGGTTCATACCTCGGTTCAGACATCACGGTTCGGTACGATTTCGGTACAATGGAGTGAAAAGCAAAACAAAAATGCAGAAGGCATTTTTATAAATGTCTTAAGCCTTGTATTTTTTAAATAAGTTTTATTAATAAAGGCATAGAACCAGTTTATTTGTAGTGCACTGACAATAGTTTTATATAATTTAATTAGTTTATTAATTAAATTAATAAAAAGACAAAAAGACCTTGTGATTTGTTTGGTAATTGTACCTGAATGAATTTAAAATTAATTTGCTATATTTCAGATCAATATATTTGTTTTTCTTAATTTTAATTAAGCCTAACTTTATTCTCATCTGATTGATTTCCGTATAAAATAATACTACCATTAAAAACCACATTTGATTTTCTTTTTTAATCAATGTAGAATGTGTAACTTAAAAATAAAACTGTGTGTGTGTGTGTGTGTGTGTGTGAGTGATTTTGTTTGGGTGACAGTTGTAGGTTACAGTTTGACAAGAGTTTAGAGTGTGACAAAAGCACATGTTGTGTTTTATTGCGAGTGTACACAAATATATGTAAACACTTTGCAGTTTGAATGATGTCCTGTATGAACAAAATGAAGGAGTAAGTTTTTGTGTTTCCACTGTTCGATCGCGCCCGCGCCTCTCTCTCTCACTCACAAACAGACACACACACGGTTCGATCGCGCCCGTATGGGGTTAGATTTCAATCACAATTCTGCGCGCGCAAGATCACATTTTGAGCGTGCAAAAGGGCATTTCGCACACGCGTGAACTGAGTTTTGCGGAGAAATGTTCGACTCGCAGATAAAAAAAATATTTCGAGCGAACGAAAATCAATTTTGCATTTAAATTAAGTTTTTGGATGTGCGCAGACGTTCTCTTTCCCATGCGCAAAGTTTCACTTTTTTGCTCCTCTCATACCAGCCCTGAGCGCTCTCCAAGCGCAGACGGCTCGCGTGCTCAACACAACCCAGCGTTACAATATGCCATAATTCCAGCCATTCAGAGATGAGGCTGCTAAATTCTGATTGGCTGGCTTGACAACCAATCACAAGACTGTGGAAGAGGAAAAATACATGGTGGAAGATGTTTTTGTTTATGTATTATACGTGTATATTTGTTTAACTTGAACACTTCAATTTAAGTTCAAATGTCTAATCAAATCGTATTATTACTGTACATCCCAGTGTTTCCTACACCTCAAGTGGTAGTTCTAACTTCTTTCTGAACTGCAAGTTATGTAATTAACATTGGTGAAATATGAATGTGTCCGAGCTGGGGTCTCAAATGTTACACGTTTTCAGAAATGAAGATGGACAGACTTTTCCCCTTTTAATGAGATAAGTGTGTAAAAACTGTACATAACTCGCATCAGAATAAAAAAAGCCATCACATAAACGTAGAAATGCAATGTTATAACGTTAAAATAATCAATCTACTTCTTATCCTTGGAATTATTTCAACAAAAACATTCACAGCAGAAATGTTCTGTAAAAACCGTACTAAAAAATATACTGTATATTCTTATAAACTATTTAGGATGGATAGTGTGCACATTGGGATGCAGGCTTGTTCCCCTCACTGCAATTTTTTTTTAAATCTAATTATGCGAGTAAATATATAGTAGAAGTCTTGTGGGTCACACACCCAAGATTTTCACTTACAGTTATATTTGCATGTTTGCATTGTTACCCACATGTCCCACCCACATTTTGCAGTGAGGGGAACAAGCCTGCATCCCAATGCACACTATCCATCCTAAATAGTATATAAGAAAATACAGTATGTTTTTTTAGTATGTAGCAGTATCTCTGCTGTGAATGTTTTTGTTTAAATAATTACAAGGATATGAAGTAAATTATTATTTTAACGTTATTACATTGCATTTCTACGTTTATTTGATATTTTTTATTCTGATGCGAGTTATGTACCGATTTTACACACTTATCTCATTAAAAGGGGAAAAGTCTTTCCATCTTCATTTCTGAAAATGTGTAACATTTGAGACCCCAGCTCGGACACATTCATATTTCACTAATGTTAATTACATAACTTGCAGTTCAGAAAGAAGTTAGAACTACCACTTGAGGTGTAGGAAACACTGGGATGTACAGTAATAATACGATTTGATTAGACATTTGAACTTAAATTGAAGTGTTCAAGTTAAACAAATATACACATACATATAAACAAAAACATCTTCCACCATGTATTTTTCCTCTTCCACAGTCCGTGATGCAGGGAGTCTTGTGATTGGTTGTCAAGCCAGCCAATCAGAATTTAGCAGCCTCATCTCTGAATGGCTGGAATTATGGCATATTGTAACGCTGGGATGTGTTGAGCACGCGAGCCGTCTGCGCTTAGAGAGCGCTCAGGGCTGGTATGAGAGGAGCAAAAAAGTGAAACTTTGCGCATGGGAAAGAGAACATCTGCACACATCCAAATACTTAATTTAAATGCAAAGTAGATTTTCGTTCGCTCGAAATATTTTCTTATCTGCGAGTCGAACATTTCTCCGCAAAACTCAGTTCACGCGCGTGCGAAATGGCCTTTTGCACGCTCAAAATGTGATCTTGCCCGCGCAGAATTGTGATTGAAATCTAACCCCATAGCCCCGCGCCTCTCTCTCTCACTCACACACACACACGGTTCGATCGCGCCCGCTCCTCTCCCTCCCTCTCTCTCTCTCGCGCGCACACACACACAGTTCGATCGCGCTCGCGCCTCTCTCTCTCACACTGTCACACACACACACACAGTTCGATCGCGCCCGCGCCTCTCCCTCTCTCTCGCGCGCACACACACTTTAGCATTGCAATATTGACTTTGCAGTCTGTTCATTATGCTGCGTTCAGACCAAACGCGAATTGAGCGAAATGTATCGCTATTTAGAGTTTTATTTATTTTTATACCGTGTATTCTCCGTGTAAATTCGTGCACCGAACCGTGACGCCCGTACCAATTCGGTTCAATACGAATACATGTACCGTTCCAGGGGCGGACTGGGACCGAAAAGTGGCCCTGGACTTTCTGGCCCACAGCAGCCTACCACATCCCAAATCATAACACATTGGCCCATTAATGTGCAGAATATTTTTTTAACACCACTTATAGCATAAAAATATAACACAATACAAAAATAAATGCTATTTAAACATTTATTTTAAGTAACACAACATATAGCCTATTAGGTCATATTTGTAAAACCAAAGGGAAACAAACAGAAGAACATTAAGACAACATATAAAACTATCAAGACAGCATATCAGCTAGTCAGGGGGAGCTAGAGCCATCAGAGCCTGTTGAACTGCTAAAACTCTTCGCGCCAAATGTATAATCTGTTAATTTGAAGCATTTCACAGCATCTACCTCTAATGCTTTTTTTAACCGTCGGCTGAAATTGGTCCTTGTCGGCTTTTTTTTGGCCGATTCGACATGTCGGTGAAAGAGGGAACTCTGATTGGCTGTTCAGCTTAGTGAACGAGTCAGTGCACTGCACGAGAATAATAGCAAAACAGCGAGCAAAGAAGTCAAAACTGCACAGATAGAAGGCTGTTCTAATGTTACGTCATATTACCTGAGTGTTCCTTGGCGAATATTTAAATATTAACATGAGAGGAGTGGAATAAAGAAAGTGTTTAGCAGGATTGATATTCAGAACAATAAGCACGCACTGCTTTGTTTACGGTGTGTATCTGCAGCCGGCAGCGTCGGTTTCTCTTTTTGAATGACGAATATAGGCGAATATATCTGCAGAAATAGACAGTTGTCTCATTTACACACAGGCGCAGAACGCGCATTGCCGCATTCTAGCTAACAGTCGGCTGTAGTTCTCTCGGTGTGTTCAAGTGCAGCTTTTTTCCAGCGACACAGGCGACGCGGCGATGCGAGGCGACAACACAGTCAGCTTTCATCTGATTCTGCGCTAGTTCATCGGCGTTGGATTGGTGTGTTTCCAGGACGTGAAAGAGGGCGTGTTTCAAGATATGCAGTGGAGTAGACCAAACTTAAAAGGGAGGGAGGGCAATACACTCACATGCATGTACACGAGTAGTTAATAGCCTATACCTTGTGTCAAAATGATTGATGGTGACCTTTGACCTAGCCCCGCCCCTTCCGGTTCCTCCCCTTCCTGTCCCGCCCCTTGTCCCGCCCCTTCCGGTTCCTCCCTTCCTGTTACCTTTGACCTATTTTCCGCCCCTTCCTGTTACCTTTGACCTAGTTCCGCCCCTTCCTGTTACTTTTAACCTAGTTTCCGCCCCTTCCGGTTACCTTTAACCTAGTTCCGCCCCTTCCGGTTAAACTTTCTGTCAAACTGATGGATGATGACCTTTGATCTAGTTCCGCCCCTTGCGGTTACAGCTTCTGTCAAAATGATGGATGTGTGACAGTTAGTTTGAAGTTCATTTGATAAAGAAAAGCGAGGTATTGGCCTTTGATGTTAACATAAGCTTTGATGTTACAGTTACAAAGTGATGTGACAGTTAGTTTGAGATGTATTGGCCTTTGATGTTAACATAAGCTTTGATGTTACAGTTACAAAGTGATGTGACAGTTAGTTTGACTGTTGCATCCCTAAATATCCCTGAGCTTTATCAAGGGGCAGGTGTGAAAGTGATAAGAAAAAAATGGTGAAAGTTTAACTGTTCTTTAAAAGAATATAAAATAAAATCTCACACAAAAAGTTTGAATAAAATGTAGAACTATTCACTGAACCAAGCATTTCAGTTTAAATAAAATGGTGAAAGTTTATCTGTTCTGTAAAAGAATATAAAATAAAATCTCACACAAAAAGTTTGAATAAAATGTAGAACTATTCACTGAACCAAGCATTTCAGTTTAAATCAAATGATGAAAGTTTATCTGTTCTTTAAAAGAATATAAAATAAAATCTCACACAAAAAGTTTAAATAAAATGGAGCCACAAACATAGTGCAAACAATCCAATGTATGAATGACCTTGCACTGTTTTAAAAACATAGTGAGCGAGCATCTATGTGTGTGTGTGTGTGTGTCTTTGTCAAAGCAGGAATTCCCCTCCCTCCGCATTGCTGAGGACCTTGGAAGTTTATCTCACACAGAAGTTGAAAAAGCATTATGTTCATTTAAATGAAATGGTTATAAATTTTACATTTAGTCATTCAAAAGTCTTTTCTCTCTGTCACACCAGCGTGTGGCTGGCCTGGTATCTGTTTTTGTGACACGTTCCTGAGCCCATTGAGAAATATCTTACACAACCTGATGAAAAGCATTGTGTTCCTTAAAATATATGTTCCAACAAATATGCTATATCGATGGTCTCTGGGGAAAACTTGACTATATATTTTTATTTATCAGGGTGTACTGTATGTAAATAACTTTGAAATTTGCGGCTCTCACAAGTTATCTCACACATTGTGTGAAATGTTTAATAATTCCTCAAGTGGTATCTGTGAGAAAATCCCCACATAGGCCTATCTGTAGTGAGAGAGCAACAATGAAGACTTTTAGAATCTGTGATGCTTCAGGCCGAACCCATTGATAGCCTGCTTATAAGCTCCTTCCGATCACCAGCACATCTTCAGAGAAATACGTTACTTTACAATAATGTTTGCTTCAGGATATAGGGTGACAGAGCAGATGAGCCTCTGTGCATCATGTAATGTTAGTCTGCTAACGCCTTTCCAGAGCCAAAGTTTTGTTCGTACTAAATTTATTTCAAAGCATAATCGTAAAAGTTTAAATATGATCTTTTAAAAATGAAAAGATTGTTTAAATGAAATCTTTACAGTTTTAATACATTCATATCTTTTAGAAGATTACTGTAATGATTTTTGTTTAACGGTGACCTAAAGTATAATTGTTATTAATATAGCCATAATGATTTTTGTACTGTAACAGCATATTCTACCCCGTACACCTAAACACGACCATCACAGAAAACTGTATTTTTACATTGTTTTTTACATACTGTTTTGCACTCTCACACACTAAGTTGGTTCCATAAAATCAAATAAAGTATATAACTCAATGTATAATGACAAAATGTATTCAAACAATTTAACCTTAGTTTTAGCTAAATTAATATATATAAAAATTATATATATATATATATATATATATATATATATATATATATAAAATATAAAAACTCCTTACATTTTCATAGAACTGAAGAAGTAGTAGAAACTAACAATAAAAAAAAAAAAAAAAATAGTTTAAGATGTCATAAACAAAAACCCTCACAGATCCTTCAGGGATAAACTTTGGCGTCATCAGCAGACGATATGTTAAAACATTTCGTCTGCTGATGAGGCCAAAACTGCTTATCACATGTTTTCATAAAAAAGAAGAAGAACAATTATTAAGACATAAAACACAACGCCTGTTTTCTGGATCGGGCCTAAAAGACCCCTGACTAAAACTCTTGTGTCAAAGTATCGGTGTAGACGGAATAAAAAATGAATCATCCCGCCTTTCACGTAAAAATATCAACGGTAATTCATTAGCTTAACCGTTGTTTAGCCACGTAGAAAAATATAACCGACTGTGCTGTGAAATGAGCAATAGCTAGACGAGTTTGAAGTATAATAGTTTTATAGGTAGCAGAAAAGCAGCAATACTCATCTTTCATGTCGATGTTTCGTAGACATAGCTGAAAGATGTTCTAAAAGAAATATCTCATGTAGAAATATCTGTTCATGTTTTTCATAAATTCCTATATGTTTGACCACGCTCGGAGACTTGCAAACTGTACAAAAACAAAAAGAAGCAAGATGTAAACGGCCTAATTGACTAGTATATAAAATGTCAATTACAAAACTGATCACAAGTGGCTTTTCTGTATGGCTCATGTTGTATTTAGCAACTTTTTAGCAAGTTGATCACTAGAATTTACTTTGTGCAATGTTATCTGCAGGTTTTACCGAACTTTGTTTAACAGCCTCGAGCTTTAATGAATATGCGTCTCTCAATGCAATAGTCAGGTGTGATTCTGTTGTAATAGTTTAAGTGTAAAACAGCATGCGCTTACTTTTCGCGTTAATACTTAAGTAAGTAACACTTGCAGCATGTTAATACTTTGTGTGATTCCACAACATAGATAGAGGGAAGGTTGCACTAAACAAAGTATCAATTTAGTTCTCAAACAGAAATAGTATCACTTAAATTATTAACGGTCATTTATTCCTATAAACACTGAATGTTGACGGCTCTCAAAGAAAAATCTTCACCTAAAACACATCCGGTCCAACATGTGAAACAGCGACATCGGCTAGCTATCTGAATAGTAATAAAACCATCATTTGCAAACTTTTGTCTATTTATTATAAACAGTTCTTTTCAACCCTCCTTTCTTAGCGATTTGATCATTTGCATTACTGTATAAAGTTAGTCCATAGGCTAGAGTATGGTACTTTGCATCGCTACGGTGTGACAAAATAGAGCCAAAGATTTAAGCACTACTATTTACACACATACTATGCAGGAGAATATCTAACTGTAGCTTGTGAACATTACATTATCTAATTATTTTGGATCAGAGAGCAATTTTTGAACAAAATTTTGTGTTGGATATTGAAGTGATAGATAAAAATAAAGGTATTAATTAATAACAAATACTTTAAATCAACATGAAACCATAATATTAATAAAATATAAATGTAATATAATTACGGTTTGAAAATTACTTCCATAATATTTTCCTTTAGTAAAGCTATGCCCGTATCACCCAACACAAAGTTTTGCATTTGTGGGTGAGACCTCGCAAAGATTACACTTTCTCGAACATTGCATGTTTGCACTATGCCTGAAACTTAGTAATCGACATGCATTTCTGTAGGTTTGTCAAAAGAAAAATCATCTGGTTTAGTTGCATTTTAAAACACTACTTTTCTTAAAAAACATTGTGTCAGACGTAATTGGTAGCATGATTATCTTGTTTCATCGTGTATTAAGTACATATGTATCAGGCTGATATTTGTAGAAATAAGTAAAGTAAATTTATAAAACAAAAAGAATCAGCTAATTGGCCTTGTGTCAGAACACAACACGTATGTAGATATGCATGATTTTAACTTTTTTATTCTAACTTTAAAGCTAGATTATACTTTGAAAAGTGTAAAACAGTATTTGATTTTGGGGGGTACGCTGGAACCTAGTGTCATTTAGCTTAATCTTTGGTTTTGAATCTTTTGGTTTGAAGTTATGACTTCTGAAGATCTCTCATGCGTAGATTCACTCGGTTGAAAAATTGAGTTTTGTAATTTACACATCTGAAATTAAACTTATGGTAGTTTTTTATAAAGTATTTTATTAGCTAAAATCAATGTCTTTATTCATAAATATTTTCTCATTGGTGTAAAATTACCTTTGCCAACGAACTGACTTATCCTCGTAAGCAAAGAATTTCAGTAGTAATACCCGATACCTTGTGTCAAGATGATTTATGACCCTATGATTGACAGGAGGGCGGGGCTAACCTTTGACCTTCCGGAGGATGTTCCGGAGGCCCCTTTGATGTAGGGATTAACCTTTGACCTATCGATCGATCAAGTTGACAGTTGTCTTTGATCCGGGGTATGGCAGCTGTGGGGTATAATAATTTATTTTGACAGTTGTCTTTGCCCTGTTGACCTGGAAATGATCCGTCATTTTGCCAGTTGGTTTTGATCCGGGTATGATATATCAAGTTGACGGCTAGTTTTGAACTTTTGACCCAGGTATAATAAGTTATTTTGACAGGCGTTTTTGATGTTAACATAATGAAGATAAGCTTTGATGATAATGGTTTGTCAGAAGTGACAGAAGGTTTGAGATTTATTGTCTTTGATGTTATTGGCTTTGAAAAGTCGTAATTCCCCACCACCCCCGGTATTTCCGAGCACATTGCCAGGGACAGTGAGGAAGTTTATGAGTTGAAACACATTGATCTTTAAAATGGTTATAAAATGTACATTTAATCATTTACAAAATATCTTACACATTGATCTTTAAAAGTGTATAAAGTATATTTTCAAAAAATCATCTTACCATTTCAGAGTACTGAAGAATTGGGTTAAAGTTGAAAAGAGTTCCTCTTTTGGAAAGAGTGCCTTTTGCATTTTGACAGTCTTTGAGCTAAATGTGTGTGACATCCGATATCCTGGCATTCCTGAAGCATACTATATAAATGGGTCTGTGTGTTGTAGCCAGACCAGAAAGGGAAAAACATGAGCTACGTGAGTATGGACAGTTTATCCACCCCTAAAACCCCCGAGACAGAGCTGAGCAGCAGGATGATGGAAAGTCTGACTATGGCACCGAGAAAGCCCATCGGCCACGTCCGTTTGACAAACTTTCTCCATGAAACTTCGGAATGGACTAAAGCGGAATATATGATGTGTAGCAACCGTGTATTCGGCTACAAATTTCATAAACCCTCACGAATTGTTATACTCTACACCGCTGATGGTGTAGGTGAGTTTCAGCATGGGGAAGACGCATGCGTTGTATTTCCTGAAAAAGACTGGACTCTATTTTACACGTTTGTCTGGAAGGATCTGCACGACATCGGCGAAGAGCCTTTGTACACCTCCGAGTGGGACGGGGTAAGCCCGAACACCCGGTACCGTGTGGTAGGTGACCATACTAAAAAGAAGCCGAATGATTCCGTCTACATATTCTGCTGTAAAGACAAGACAAAGCTCAACAGCACTCGATCAGGAGTCATTCGGCCTAACGAGCATCACGATCTGTACGAAATGCAATTTGTGTTCAATTGGTGCGATCTGGATCTGTTGAGTACTGTTTTTTCAACCATCGACAAAATGTTCAAATGGTGTGACATGCACGACGGATACAACAAAATCAAAGTGCAGCTGTTCCACCCTGAGAGATGCGCGCGCAGCAGTTCGTTCGCTATGCCGTCCACGCCCATTCACTACAGTCATCGTAAAGCTCAACTGTCAGACCCTCCAAAGCGTCTTTATAAACCGTGGTTGAAAGTCTAGAACGTACCGCCCTCTTCTACATCCCATAAATTCCAACGACCAGACCCTCCCGAGCAAACACATATAAACCATGGCTGAAGACGAAGGTCCAGAACCCACGCACGTGTGCAGCTGCGGTATCTCTTTTGGCAGCATTCTCGAACCTGACGACAACGCGATCGACCATATTCTGACCAACGACGCCGGACCATCGGACCTCCACAAAGACTGGGGTGCTGATTTGTGCACAGACTACGAACCTTACAACCCGACTTACTCGTTTGATGAACGTGACGACCCAGTTGCTAAACCATGTTTCGACACTACAGACGGATGTTTCAGCGACGTCGGCTTCAAAATCATAAAAGCAGCGGTCGTGGTGTTGCTGTAACATCTCATCGGTGACAAGCTCAAGGACGAATGTGAGGGGTGTGCGATCGATCATCCTAGCCAGCTGCAACATTCGTGCCTGTTTGACCCCTCTACCTACTTCTTCGACACACACTTTGACGAACTGTCAGGCAAGCTGTTTAAACCCAATTTTCATACCATCATCGCTATTATCCTCAACCGGTGCGGGTTAAAATCTCGACCCCACTGTATTCAAGGAACAGTCGGAGCTATTCTGCGTGAATTAAAAGACGAACCATTCATCACTGGCAAGCTAGAAGAAATCAGGGGGAGACTTCTGGACAAACCCTGCAAGGAGATCATCTACGATGCGTTGATCTCTGGGAAGGTCTCTCCATCGTGAATGGCGAGTGATCAAACCTCCTCCGACATGGGTGTTGTGGGTAGTATAACACGCTTTATTGCATCCATGTTTAAAGATCATTACAAAGACCAGATCATCGGTCTTATGAACAAGATTATTGAGGAGGCACCCGATTCCCCGTTTGAAATTCCACGTGATGATGATGACGACACTACACGTGAGACCAATCTCAAGAAAATGATAATAAATGTAAGAAGTCTGGGTCGTAACAATACATGGTACTCTATGACCTCCGCATGTCTTGACAATGACGAGCCAGTATGCGATGTGATAAAACAGGTTCTCGATTGGATGTACGGTTCACGGCCTGACATCGGTGTCTTTGATACATTGAGCATGTTCACGTTTGTAGTCGATGTATGTATCCATTTGGTCAAAAAGTTAAAAGGGTTAGACACTGACGATGAGGAGGAGATGGTCGAACGTAGTCAATTGATTAATAACGTCGACCAAATTATTGAACTGTTTACCGATTATGTCCTAGACAGAAACATGTTTGTGTTCCGTGACTTTTTATTATGGCTAGATTGTGATTAGACCGTTGTATTATATTCATTTTACTTTGAGCATGTAGACATGTCATTATATTTATTTTTACTTTGATCATGCATGTCATTATAACCATTTTACTTTGTGTGTCGTATTATATTCATTTTACTTAGATTGTAGTTGTATTATATTCATTATAACCATTTTTACTTAGCGTGTCTATCCTGTAACCTCATTATTTTTTAATAAAAGATTGATTCAAATCATCCGTACCTCTCATTCTTTCACAGCGGCTGAAACATCATCATGTCCGAGCTCATGAAAAAGGCTTATTATACACCGTCCAACCCAGGTTCTTTAGGGGGTAAAAAACGATTAAAAGATGCCGTCTTAAAAGATAGCGGAGTCCGTCTAAGCGATAAACAGGTTTCAGAATGGCTGGCTGGGGAGGATGCTTACACATTACACAAAACAGCGCCGATAAAATACAAACGAAATAGGGTGGTTGTATACGGAATCGATTGTCAATTCGAGGCCGATCTGGTCGACATGACCGCTTATGCCCGGGATAATGACGGTCATAAATATCTGTTGACCTGCGTAGACGTTTTCAGCAAACACGCCTGGACCAAGGTGTTGAAGAATAAGAGCGGGGTTGAGGTCACTAAAGCGTTCGAGTCTATACTCAAAGAGGGTTGTGTCCCACAGAAATTGCAGACGGATCAGGGAAAGGAATTTTTTAACAAACATTTTCAAAATCTAATAAAAAAGCATGGCATTAATCATTTCGCTACCGCTACCGATTTGAAAGCCAGCGTCGTCGAACGATTTAATAGAACGTTAAAAAGTCGCATGTGGAGATTTTTAACAGCTACCAATTCGCGACGATACATAGATATTTTACAAGACATTATTCAGGGCTACAATACCAGTTATCATCGCAGTATCAGAATGAGACCCGTGGACGTCAGCAGAGTCAATGAGGGTCAAGTGTTTAAAAACTTGTACGGGGATGTAAAGAAGAATAAGACCGAGAAACCCGTATTAAAGTTCAAAGTCGGCGACGTCGTCAGGATTTCTAAAGTGAGAGGTCCGTTCGCCAAAGGTTACGAGCAGAACTACACGGAAGAGTTTTTCACCGTATCCTCATGTATTCCACGCCAACCCCCAGTCTACAGACTCAGCGATTATGACGGCGAAGTCCTCGAAGGGGTTTTTTATGAAAAAGAGTTGCAAAAAATAATTGTGAGTAAAAACAAATCTTTAAAGGTGGAAAAGATTTTAGGGCAGAAAAAACAAGGCAAATCTACGCTTGTTTTAGAGAAATGGCTAGGATGGCCTTCAAAATTTAACAGCTATGTAGATAAAAAAACTGTGGTGGACTTGCAATCTCCTTAAAACGCATCAACCATAACGGATGAGATCATACGAGTCGAGGATCGTCATGGACGAGCACGGGTTCTACGTCACGCTACCGTGCAACGCATCGTCGTGGGTTTATCCCCAAAATCGAATATCCAGCTATACAACCAGACTACCAAAAGCTATAAGCTTGAAAGGACCCTGGCAAGTCGGACTAGCCGAAATCGAATATCCTAGAAGTTGGTATAGCTTTAACGACAAAGAAGGATATTTCACCCTAAACATTGAGCCGGATGGTGATACGATTAAAAAAAACAGAGCGATGCAATTAAACATAGCCGGAGGGTACTACCCAAATATTCGCGCCATCATTCGTGTTATAAATCAACTCATCCTAAATCATGGGGTATTGACTCACGATGAAATAAAAAACAAATTGTTTCTGGTGGCAAAACCCAACGTTTCACTCTACTTCCGAGGGAGACTCGGTATTATTTTAGGAGCAGCGAGGGGGGGCTATCTCGGACAATCGAGCTATGATAAAGAAGCAGATTTGACGAAAACCATTATGATGTACGCTCCTCATCAATGCGACATCAACGCTGGGTTCTACACATTCTACGTCTACACGGACATTATCCAATATCAAGTGGTCGGCGATTCTCACGTACCCCTTTTGAGATGCGTACATATATCGGGTAAAACCAATGACACGGTCATTGCTAGATACGACAAGCCGCATTACGCATCGATCGCCAAGGATCACATCACCGACATCACCATAGAGGTTAAGGACGATCAAAACAAGCCAGTACCCTTCACTTACGGGAAAGTCATCGTAAAACTGCACTTTAAACCAAAAAATTAATTATCATTATAGACCTAGAGAGAGTCCGGACTATGTTGCCTACTACCAAAACCAAGCCGGCGGAGCTTTACCCGGTTATGCCGGGGGAGGGGTTATGTATGGTAGCGGCTTAGGGGGTATTTTTAGAGGTCTGTTCCGGATGGCTGTACCTCTATTAAAAAGAGGCTTCAGCATAGCAAAGCCCCACCTAAAATCAGCTGCTAAAAATATAGCATCCGACGTCTTCTCAAACGTATTGATGCGTTCGCACGACAATGATGCTAAAGCTCAAGGGGGATCCGGTCTGATGGTCATGGCCCGTAAGAGAACGTCCAAACCTCCCGGTGTGAGAAGGCGTGGTCAATCGGGGGTGAAAAGGAAGAAAACAACACGTGTATCAAACAAGCGCTCACTCGTAAGTAGAAAGCGTAAGAAGACTGTTAGGCGAAACGCGTCGGTCAAGAGAGGGGTAAAAACCATATTCTAACATGGCGTTACTGCATCGTATGTCGGGGGAGTGCATCAAGTCCGAGCTGGACTTATTTACGGTACGTCTGACACAGACCATCATCGAGAAAAACAGCTATTTAGAAGTAGCTCCGTTATCGGCCCTTTCGGCCTCTGCCCCGATAGAGTTTTTTATCGCGGGAAACGGGGATGATTATGTGGATCTCAATAACACCATGCTCTATCTACGGGTGAAAAGCACGGAACCTGATGGGGAGGATATCGCGCATCTGGCTAGGGTCGGGCTGATTAACTACCCGGGAGCTACTATATTTTCACAAGTCGACATAACCCTGGGTGATCGTCTGATATCTCAAAGCTCAAGCACCTATCCTTATCGGTGTATCATAGAGAGTCTGCTCAACTACGGTAAGGATACGCTGGAATCTCTGTTCTCCACATCGTTGTTTCACAAAGATTCGGCGGGTCAGATGGACGTTCATGACCCCCCTGGCAATAACGCTGGATTGACAAAGAGGGCGACCTATACCAGTCGGAGCAGGGAGGTGGAACTGTTTACCCCCATACACGCCGATATATTCTTCCAGGAGAAACTTTTACTGAATGGGGTGGATGTTAAGCTGCGATTTATTCGAGCAAAAGATGAATTCTGCCTGATGAGGGCCGACGACATTGCTTACAAATTAAATATAACGGCAGCATCCCTATTTGTCAAGAAAGTGTCTGTTTCACCCCCAGTGAGACTGGCTCACGCACAGGCGTTACTGTCAACAACGGCCAAGTATGCCGTCGACAGGGTCTGTCTAAAAACGTTCTCAATCCCTAACGGGTCTCGTGTTCTGAATCAAGAAAATCTGTTTTTAGGAACATTACCAAAGTCTATCATCATCGCCATGGTCGACAACGACGCATTCACCGGATCCTACACAAAAAATCCATTCGCGTTCAAACATTACAATCTGGAGTTCTTAGCCGTCTACGTCGACTCTCAGCAATTCCCAGCTAAACCTCTACAACCTAATTTCGAAGCCGGTCTGGCAGCGCGTGAATTTTATCAGCTATCGATGGCGACCGGTAGACACCTTAAAGACCGTGCGCTCTGTATCAACAATGACGATTTCATGAACGGATACACGCTTTATGCGTTTAACCTCACCCCTGATGAAGAGTGTGGCCAGCACATTTCGCTCATCAAGTCCGGAAATATCAGAGTCGAAGCACGTTTCAGACAACCGCTGCCGAATACCGTTAACTTAATCATTTACGCCGTTTTTGATTCTCTCATTGAAGTGTCTAACCGCAGACAGGTGCTGATCGATTACTATTGAGAGATGAACACGCTTCAACTCACAGCTATCGTGGATAAAATGACGTGCAGAACACATTTTCTTGGGGTTCTACCGAGCGATCAACTACCCAAAAAACCTGTGAGGACCTTACCGGCGATGGGGATCATTAACACCGACCCTGCTCAGCTACCCGGTGAACATTGGATCGCCGTTTATTTACCCGAAGAGGGGCCTGCTTGTTTTTTCGACAGCTTTGGCAATCCACCCAACAGCCCGCACTTCCCAACCAGCATCGATCACTTTCTAGCGACCAACCACCACCAAGTATTATATTCCGTCAGACAAGTCCAGGATTATTCATCCAATACCTGCGGGGAGCACTGTTTGTTTTTTCTATATCATTTAGCTAAAGGTTGTGACTATGCCCATGTGATGAAACTATACACCGACGATTATATTAAAAATGATAAAATGGTATCCCTGTTTGTGAAGAGATTAAGATCGCATGTGTGTAATGATAAAATATCCTGTGTGCAAACATGTTTGATCTATAAATAAAAAAATCTTAAAACCATTTATATTTTATCGTCTTTATTTAATCGTAAGATACATTCGTTAAAATTCCAACCATTGCCTCGGATCACCGGTTGATATTTTAAACACAGAGTCTTTCGGAGTCCTGTAGCGTGAATATTTTCGTGCCTTTTTATAAGGTCTAACATCGGGTGTGGTGGTGGGGGTGATGGGGTTACTCTTTAGAGATTTAATCACGCTCCTGACCTGTTGATTCGGTACGGTAGAAAAAGGAATGTTTAACTCGCCAAAAGCCTGTAGAAACTCCGACCATCCTAGAGGTCTCCGGTCATCCCGAACCTTTTGGGGGGCCGTCACATTTTTTAACAAATCAACCATGTGTGAACCTGGTACGACTTTACCCTTGAACACAAACTCCCCTGATTCGTTCCAGCCGCTTAGTCCTTTAGCTTTAGACATCTTGTCTAATATGTATCTACTGTTTTTCACGCTTCTCGAAGGGACATTCTTCAGCACTTCGTCCACCACACCCCCCTCAGCAACGCCGTCTTCAACATTAGCAGTGTGGGGGGCGGTAGGCGTTTGCGCATCTTTATGATCGTCATCCGTATGGGGTAACGAGAGGGTTAAAACCCCGGTCTCACGACCCCCTTGTCTAACGATGGTCAAAAACCTGCTTAGGGTATTGGTGTAAAGTTTGGCTTTTTCGTACGGATTCAAATCGGTGCGATGTAAAATATTTCTTATGGCACCGTCCAAATTGTTTTCCACAGTCTGTTGAATGTTCTCGCGTACATTTTCAGTTTTCATCTTATCCAGCTGATGCTGCGGTACTAAATACATCTTCTCAGCGTACTCCATCCTATCGATTGGCTATCAAGCTTGTCAGGAACGGGACGGCGACGCTTAATAAAGGTAAAAGGAAGCCACCCTATTGGTTGATGACTCGTTTCTTGGCCGCTATGCCAATTTTTTTATCGGCCACAAATTTGATTTCCGCTTTTCTCTTTTTCAGTTTTTGGCACTGTTTGCGATTGACCGGGATCGTGCCGTAGAGGATGTTTAGCGCCAATTCGCACAGCGATAAAATGAATTCGTCGGACACCGATTGTAGAATAACGCGTCGTTGTTTAGGAGACGCTTTATGTATCAGTTTTAACACCGGCAGATGTTTACAAAGTCTGGCGGACATGACGATTTATCACGTTCTTCTTTTTTTCGGAATATAAACCACTTGACGGTCGGACAGCAATCCTGTTCTGAGACGGTACTGCTCCGGAGTTTTCACTTTATAGTCTATCAATAGGTATCCGAAAGATCGGTTGACCGCGTCGTGATAACATTCCATAAAGTATTTTGTGTTTCCCGGGTACATTTGTCGTCCTAGCATCGCTACCTGATTGACGTCCCTTGGGTTTTTAAACAAAATCATATAATTGGCGTTTAAGCTGATGGTTCGACTGGACTTACCCTGTGCAAATAAATTTTGCACTATATAGATGCTGCTGAGATTCCGATGGTGACAATATTGCGTAAATACGCGCTGGAGTTCCAGGTTGGCGCTAGCTTGCTGCATCAAATCATCCACAATGAGAAGATTTGTTTTATGAACGGGGAGTAAATCATCATCATTCAGACTCTCGGGTATTCCATGCACAAATTTAATGTCGTGCAATTTCAGTACATCATCGTACAAAGGCTGCCAACAATCATACAACCATACAATGTTTTCAATTTTCTTGGAGATTATAGTCAAACCCTTTTCCAACAAGAGTTTTACAAAATAAGACTTTCCAGAATTGGACGGTCCGCTTATAACACAACTAAATGGATGTTGAAGTCTGAAATCAAAATCGGAAACACCCTGCGACCCTCTGTGCATTATCTGATCAGTAGCCATAAGGAAGGGTGGTGAAATCCGGTAAAAGTCTGCGTTTATTATACACCACCTTGAACCTTTTAACGACTGATTTGTTGTGCAATGTGAGAGTCTTTTTATTCCTCACGATATTTTCGGTGTGAGCCAGGATGTGTTTGGCACTATCGTGCGACGTCACATAGCCGTCGACCAGACCAATCAGGGATTCCAGACAGATGGCTCGGGAGTTTTTTGCATTCAACGTTATACCCTTAGCTTTCATGCACGTCTTGCCTCCGGCCGTCTTGTACCCGTACGATTTAGGTGCACTTGCGGAAAAACACGTTATGTAGTCACCGTCGTCTAGCTCGCTCGTCAGCTCCCCCAAATGATCCCCTAGAGGCGGTTCCCAGTCTCCCTCCCTAGACACAAAGACGACTGAGTCCGTATCTGAGTAAAGAAGCCGGTCGCCGAGTCTGTCCATCAATTCGTACAATTCCAGTCGGGCGTGAGCCGTTGTAAACGCCCCTAGAAACACGTTAACGTCACGCGCCTTACAAACATCATCTTTGTTAGGTTTATGCTGAACGAGAGCTACGTCGTCCGAGACGAATGTGAAATAGGACAACGTGTCGGTATTACCAAAAACGATTCTGGTGAAATCCTCGGGGTCGTTCACCAGGGTCGTTTGAGGCAGGTTTTGTCTTAACGAGAACCGCCCCCAAAGCGAATTGAGAATCAATTTCGTGATTGCCCTCTGGGCGGCGTTGTACTTGATCTTTTCAGGGTCGAGTTGAATCCCTTCTTTTTCAAAATACTCGCGAATGTAAGTCTCTTTCTCAGCGTCTGTGACCACATGCGACGGGTACCCTGACGCTTGTTGCTTCAAACGCAGAAACGTTTTGACATAATCGACAAACAACGTGTCTGACCGTTGTGGAAAATGCCAAACCTCGTCTATCTTGGCTACCACATAACCCTTCTTGACAGCTTTTAAAAGCTCGATGCTTACCCAGGTCCCCGACAGAGATCTTTCCTGATCCGTGTGTGTACAGCTAGTGATCTGGTTTTGCTCGCGAGCGCAAGTTCTACATAACGGGAACATGAGTTTTCCTTCGCATCTGTAAGGGAGAACCGGGTGCAGTAATTTGCGGGGAGGGTACACGGTCGCTTTGATAAGGCCGAAATAATTTTCAATCGGTTCAAAATCTTTGAAAATGATTTGTGGATGATCGATCGGATAGCTTTTCCTAGCCTGGCAAAAGGGGTAGAGGCTGGTGAAATCGAGATACCTTATTTTCTCACCTTCGGTCACCTTGTGATAGAGTTTATAAGCATTAGTTCGACCACCAAACAGAGCGTCTCGCGGTTTCAATCTCTCGGGGGCCGAATAATTGGCCATAAATTCTATCACGGAGGGATCGGTCTTTTTCATTTTGCTCCATTCACATTCCCACAGAACCTCGATTTGCAAACCGTACGCGTTCTGCAGAATTTCGACCTTATCGTCAAACTGTCTCCTGAGAACCCCATAAGGTACTCCCGACAAGGGGTGTGTCTGATTGGGTTCAAAGCGACAGCAGTGTCCATGGTGGACGCAACCATTGTATTCTAAACCGTACTTAATGTCGTCCTGTTCGTAGTAACCGTCTAAAAAGTACTTACCGAAGGATACTTCGCCGCGGTTTAAGGTGTGATTTAGGTCGACGTTTCGAGTCTTTTTGACATACTCCAACCATTCTATCGACCCACTTGAATAGTATTTGCTCTGTCGAATGTACGCTTTGTTGTGCGTGAGAGCCAGTGTATTTTTCTCGAGAAAATGTGTTTTGAAGATACCCATCGCGCAACTAGCGATCGTTGTAAAACTGAAAGGGTCAAGTTTGGTGCATTCGATGAACGACTGGCGATATTTCATACATCCTTCTCGTAATAAGACCACATCGTTAACCCCGTAATCCTTCAGCTCTTTCTTAAAGTCAAAGAGCTTACCCTGAACCGTGGTGTACCAGGCATCGAACTTTTGCTGGTCTATATCCGACATGTTATCGTAGTTGTAAAACTTTTTGTCGGGGTAAGGTCCGAAATAGTTCTCATTTTCAACCCTGTTGAACAGATGGGGAAAGTAACCTTTTTCAGTAGTCGTCAAGTCTAGCGCAGATGGCATTTTGGCTAGCGCTAGCGGAAAAAATGAATAACTGTCAAGGTAACGTTGTGCAAACGATTCATCGTACATGAAAATTAATTTACATCCCTGCATGATAACTTCGAGCGCAATTCCGGCTTTGCAGAAATACTCCAGAATGAGAAAGGAGTCAAATCTGGAGGCGTAATGAGCTATGAAGCAGTAGCCTTCATATCGAGGTTGTCTGAAGCGATTGATTAGCTTAGATATACAGCCCGTACCGCGAGCTACAAATTTCTCACCTTGGAACGTGATCGCGCAAACAAAATTAGCCACGTGCCTCCCATTTTCATAACGTGTTTCAAAATCGTAGAAAATGTATTTTTCGCAAAATTCCTTAGGCGCTAGGGGCTGTATGAAGCATTGGTGTTCACCCTCGTCCACCAGAATTTCGCGACAATGTACGCATTTGTCCGGAGCGCATATGTGTTTGGTTTTCTTGTTTCCCGGTTTAACATCATAACGTTTGTTGCATAGTTTGCAGTATTTTATAAGATCACAGGCGGGGTTTTCCTGACCAGGAGGTGGGTTTTTTTATGCATTTCGAAGCAATAGCTCGATTTACAGTAACGCATGCAATCTAGACAGTGTATGGTCGTTTTAGGGTAGGTGTAACATTCTGAGTCTAAACATATGTTGCAGACGTGTTTGCATCGATGGTCTCTGCGTTTGGTGTAACTTTTGTAGCAGAATTCACATACGTACGGCGAACCGATGAACGAGGGTAAATTCAAGATCATGTAGTAATGTCCGTTATCGAGATAGAGGAACACCGTTTTCGGATGGGGTTCATCGCAAGTTTTGTACGTTTCTAGGACCGTGGCGTTAGATCTGTGAAATACCACAATTTTAATGTCTAGCGCTCCTTCAAACGAGGCTATGTCGCTAAAAGCGATTGGATCTTGGATTGAGAAGCCTGCACTGTTTTGGATGGTGGTAGCCAGTTTTTCTAACTCACTCTCGCGTTGTTGTGGGTTAAGAAAACGGGCGAGACAGATGGAGAAACACAAATTATTCGAGATATTTGTGGGGGAAAATAAACTAGTCTTTTTTCTTTTAATCACTTCCTCAATGGCCAGATCCGTGAGTTTACGTCGACCACCACCATGCCTGTTCATAACAACGGTAGCTTCTATCTCCACGGCCTGGTCCGATAATAACTGTTCGTTGCTCTGTAAAACTTTTTCAATTTGATCGAAAAGCAAATTGGGGTCATAATTATTTCCATCAGTTAAAACAGCGCTGATGGGTATTTGGAGACTGGAGGCTGACACGGTCAAATTGATCACGGGTACGTCCCCTCCAAAATCTCTAGCGAAAGTAACAATCTCCCTCAGCGTGTCGTGTAAGTAACGATGATAATCGGCCAGATCTGCAGAGTTGATTGCTCTCAGATTCATGGTCCTTCTTAACGATACACTATTAAAACGAGGTCGTGGTAAAACGTGATATCCGTTAACGAACCCACCCTGGCGAATCAATGCGTCAATGTCGAGGGGGCTTAATCGATCATGTGTAGGAGTATTATCATTGTCGGTAGGATGTTCTACACTATCGTCGTCAGGATCTGGGGCTGGTTCGGTGGTAGTGGGTAGGGTATTTAACCCTGCACCGTGTTGTACGGGTGGGTCATAGAGATTCATATCTGGATTTACGGCTAATTCAAAAAGATCCAAATCAGCAGGTGGGTGTGACGATTCTACATTAAGATACTGTTCTAAAGAATCTGGAAGCATACTTATCGTTTCAAGCTCCTCTGGAGACAGTTCTGTGTCAGATTGGTCTGATTGACGAGCGTCTGTAAAGAAGTATTTTGATCCATCCATTTTGAAATTCAGACTAACATCACAGAGTATAAAACAATCACAGAGTATAAAACATGAGATATTACAAAATCATAGAGCATATCAAAGCATACATAAAATAGCATAGCGTATAAATGAAATATAATAATAAGAGTATATAAAATCAAAAGAGTATAAAAGAGTATAAAATCAATACATGATCTAAAGGAATACAAAATGGATCGTGAGTAAACTATTAAATGTACTCAGACATCTCATCTATGACGTTGTGTATAAGTCGAAGCCTGAGCAGCGTTTCACTTTGGTATTGCGTTGACATATGCTCGTTTCTATCAGAATACTCATCCATGATTAATTGGATAATACGGATGCGGTGAAATATTTCCTCGCTCACATTCTGAAAAAAACGATCCTGAACATCGAATCTGCTATGTATCTCGATGTTAGAGGACCTTAGCTCGCTACGCAAGGCATCTATTCTGCTACGGTTTTCGTCCACCCTTTCAAAAATCGCATCAAATTTCCTGTTTATATCCGCATACGCCTCGCGAAACTCACTGCGAGATGCATCTACTGAATTAATGAGCTCGCGAATCAGAGAGGTATTGTTGGATGGTTCATCGAGCGGTTGAGGGCTCAGCGCTACTTCTTCAACATCGATCTCTTCCTCTTCCGACGATTGGTGAAAATGAAATGGCGTCTGACCGGCGTTCGAGGTCGACGCTTCGCCACGCTCGCTCGTCCAAGAGCTCTGATCCCAAGCGTGGAGTTGAGTCATACCCCAGCCAGTCACGTCGCCATCATCATCATCATCATGACTTCTATCCGAACCTGTTGTGTGGAAATATAACAATCAATCATAATGGTATGACAAATTTGAGTTTAAATGTTAATACATGTAGATAGCCTCACCATAAAACAGCTCAGGACTGTTTTGGGGTACAGAATAATTCGTTTTTCTAGTCTTTTCCTTTGGTTGGTCTAAAGCTGTGGGGGTAGGAACTATTTGATCCCCGATTACGTCTCGTCTATCTGTTACGACGACGGTGCGTTGTTCATCCTCGTCTTGAGTAAGGTCGACCACCGGGAATCCAGGCTGTGTGACGAATTGGATGAAATCTATAAAAATAAATATAACGTTAGATTTCCGTAAACATAAAACATTACGTTGAAGGTGGATCTTGTTCTTACCATCGGCAGCGCTGTCTGTATCAAACCCATGAGTAGGCACTGTGAATTAAAAATAAGTAAAACTTAAAATAAATAAAAATAAAATTAATAAATAAAGATGCATAAAAATAGGTACATTTTATTTATAAAAAATAGAAAATAAGTTCTCACATATGGCATCAAATGCGTTCAGCTCGACGTTTGAATCTGAGGGGGAAAAACATATTATGATTTGAAGCCGCATGGTGGTCCGTTTTATATGGTTGATGACGCACACACACACACACACACACACACACACACACACACACACACACATATTTTTTAAAATGATAACATTTATGAATCATAAAACTTGGAAAATTTAAATACATCACATCAGCATTTAAATAGGTAAATTAAAACAATTTGCTCTAAACAAAATCATCTCCAACCATAGGATTAGTAAGGAGTGCATGGTATATCATTTCAGGGCACTAGGGCGCACTATTTGCCTGTGAACTGGATGTTGTTTGTACTCCGGAGGACTGGGGGGCGCTATTTGTCTGCGAACTGGATGTTGTTTGTACTCCGGAGGACTGGGGGGCGCTATTTGTCTGCGAACTGGATGTTGTTTGTACTCCGGAGGACTGGGGGGCGCTATTTGTCTGCGAACTGGATGTTGTTTGTACTCAGGCATTAGGGGCAAGCATATCCATTCCATACCTGAATGCGACGCTTCAGAAAGTGTTTAAAAACGATGATTCTATGGTAAAATATCTACCAGTATAGCGTCAGAAGCATCAGCAATGTTTTTCTGAAACATATACAGACAAAAGAAAAATGATATAGCGCCCATAACAATATGTGAGACCCGTTAGCAGTGTAGCACGAGATGCTAACCAGCACATGTTCTAACACCATGCCACATGGTTAGCTATCCGAAAGATCGGTTTACTAAATTATAACGCTATATATATATAGCGTTATATATATATATATATATATCACCGTCTTTTCACATTAAAAGATGTTGAGATAGCGCTGCATTATAACACACAAATACATTCGTAGAAGTGTGAAGTATGTTGTTGTAAGCCGACGGCTGATCCATGATTTTCATAATAAAAGCTTTTTCACATAAAAAGTTTCACATAAGCAGTTTCACATAGCCACTACATCCAATGATAATCCATATGAATACACATAAGCATTGATATGCAGACTGATGTGTTTAAAATCACCAATGGTCCATATTTTTAAAATCAAACTTTATGATAAATGAATGCGATGTTGCATATTATTAAAAATCATATCTACTGTTTTTCACCCCATGTGAAAACACCCTATATGAAAGCAATATTTAAATCACCGTAGCATAATCCATAAGCATGGGTATGCAGACTGGTGTGATTAAAAAAATCACCAATGGTCCATATTTTTAAATTTCAAACTTTTATGATAAATGAATGCGATGTTGCATATTATTAAAAATCATATCTACTGTTTTTCACCCCATGTGAAAAACAATCTTTAAAACAACATAGCATAATGCACATGAGCATGGAAATAAAGACTGATGTGAATTTTTAAAACACAGTATGTAAAACACCATAGTCTAACGTACATATGCATGGATAAACAGACTGATATTTTTAAAATCATAGTTTATGATACTTAATATCTGTACCGCAAATATTTTTAATAATCATACTTTATGAATATAATGCTCATATTTAAAAAATCATATCTATTGTTTCACACCCTATGTGAAAAACAATCTTTAAAACAACATAGCATAAAAGAATTACAAAGAGAAAATACTCACTGTTTTGCATGTTGATGAGTTGAGCTGCACAGTCATGAAGTTTGGACAAGATATGGTTTTGCCAGGATTCGAGCCGTCATCTATATATATATATATACATTCTGAGATGCAATGAAAATGAATGGGAAAAGCTATATAACTGTGTGTCCGCTAGATGTCGTGCGTGTTCTATGAATGGTACAGGAGAGTTCACAGAGAGGTCGTTTCTCAGAGATCTATCCAGCATTTGTTGCCGTATTTCATGGATAGAAGGTCAAAACTGTCACAAAAGAGGCACTCCTCTCTTGAGATACGATGTTTTTAATTGGAAAGCGTATCGGTAGGGTGAACTGGCACTGTTATTTACCCAGACTGCGACGTACAGCGGTACCGGCTCCTTTGAGGCTTGCTACACAGTTGTTGTTTTTCAGGATATGCTCGCGACCATAAATTAGTATGAATCGTGAAAAAACAACAGGTGATAAAGACAGTCCATGGATACATCTTCCGGCGTCGCAAGCACACACACTTAGCGCTAAGAGTGTCAACTTTAATCCATTTCTTCAGTACTCTGAAATGGTAAGCTGATTTTTATTTTTTCACCACAGTGAAAAAATAAGTGATGATTTTATTTCTGATCATCCGTTCATAACTGTATAGCTTTCTTCTTCAACCCAGGTGAAAATGTATTTATTTATTTTTGTTTTGAAAAGATATTTTATTAAACATTTCATTTATATAATTTTAAAGATCAGTGCTTTTCAACGTTAGTGTAAGATATGTGCCATTATTGGAAAAAATCTCTTTTTCTCACTATCCCCATTTATATAGCATACTCAGGAATGCCAGGATATCGGGTGTCACACACACACACATTTAGCTCAGAGACTGTCAACTTTAATCCAATTCTTCACCATAGTGAAAAGGTAAGATGATTTTATTTTTGAAATAATTGCTTCAGTAAGATATTTATTTTAAAGGAATTAATGTTGTTCAACTTTAGTTAGTGTGAGATATTTTCTCACTTTCACTCCCCAGCAGGGGGATCCAGGAATAGGGTGACGTCTCACACACTCACAGACAGACGCACACACTTAGCGCGGAGACCATGCCTGTCATGCGTTGGTGTTTGAGAGAGAGAGAGAGAGAGAGACACACACACACACACACACACACACACACACACACAGAGACACACACACACACACACACACACACACACACACACACACACACACACACACACACACACACACACACACAGAGACACAGACCCATTTATATAGTATGCTTCAGGAATGCCAGGATATCGGATGTCACACACATTTAGCTCAAAGACTGTCAAAATGCAAAAGGCACTCTTTCCAAAAGAGGAACTCTTTTCAACTTTAACCCAATTCTTCAGTACTCTGAAATGGTAAGATGATTTTTTGAAAATATACTTTATACACTTTTAAAGATCAATGTGTAAGATATTTTGTAAATGATTAAATGTACATTTTATAACCATTTTAAAGATCAATGTGTTTCAACTCATAAACTTCCTCACTGTCCCTGGCAATGTGCTCGGAAATACCGGGGGTGGTGGGGAATTACGACTTTTCAAAGCCAATAACATCAAAGACAATAAATCTCAAACCTTCTGTCACTTCTGACAAACCATTATCATCAAAGCTTATCTTCATTATGTTAACATCAAAACCGCCTGTCAAAATAACTTATTATACCTGGGTCAAAAGTTCAAAACTAGCCGTCAACTTGATATATCATACCCGGATCAAAACCAACTGGCAAAATGACGGATCATTTCCAGGTCAACAGGGCAAAGACAACTGTCAAAATAAATTATTATACCCCACAGCTGCCATACCACGGATCAAAGACAACTGTCAACTTGATCGATCGATAGGTCAAAGGTTAATCCCTACATCAAAGGGGCCTCCGGAACATCCTCCGGAAGGTCAAAGGTTAGCCCCGCCCACCTGTCAATCATCTTGACACAAGGTATCAGGTATTACTACTAATTTCTTATCTTTATTTACATGGTACGGGTAAGTCCATGGAGGCCTCCATGTCGTTCCGCCATCTTGAAAAACTATAATAGCAGAGAGGGACAAAAAGCACTAGCCTAGCTCAACTAGCTAACCTTGTTCAGAGCCGGCTGACTGAAACCATCTGAAGCGGTCAGTGAGAGGCGCTTGAAAGGTTGCACTGCACAGTACTTCATAATGCAATCCTCGTAGCCGTGATAAAGCATACAAATTCATTTAAAGTGGGGACGTGTCCGGCAAATTCAAAACGAGGGCAAATATGGGGATAGCTTTTCCCAGGTGGATTGAGTTAATGAAGGAGAAGTTGTCTGCTTTCTTCTCGACAGGTAAGTCGATGTTACGGTCTAAATTACAAGCTTTTTCATTCCGTGGTTGTGTAATTCATTATATAGGCAGCATAACAGTAGAACATGTATAGTTAAACTCGATGATGTGCTATTGGAAGACGTGTTGTCATAGCTTCTTGGCACATAACGGCTACCGTAGTTGCAACACGCATTTGAAAAAGCGAGACGCTAGAGAGCACTATGCGTTTGAATGCAAAATACAATATCACCGCTAGATGGGAGAAATTCCTACACAGCGTACCATTAAGGACTAAGTTGTAGGGTATTTGACAAAAAGCCTAGAAAATCGAGGAGGTCAAAGGGGCATGCTTCCCGCTATAGTATCATCAGCTCTCTCCAAAGTCTGTTCATGCGGACTGTCGCATCAACAAATGATAACATTTTAAAATTCTACATATATTTTGAGTAGATAACCGATAGTATACTCTCAGTAAAGGGGTTCACCCTGTGTGTTTCCACAATGAATAAGGATAGTTCGGGAGATACAAGAAAAGTAAAAATGATCTTAAACGTACAATAGATCATAGCTAACGTAGAAAAGGTAAGATCATGCTTTGAATTAAGACAAGTAAAATTAAATATTCGCTCAAGACAAACTTTACTTATTACTCATGGACCACAGAGGCACATCGCGTCTCTGAACATGTGTGGTGATTTTTCTAAATGATACAACTTAATCTAAATAAGAGTCCTGGGATTTCTTTTAAAACAACAAAAACATTGTGACAACATGTTTCATGTCCCATGGACAAAAATACTGTTTGAAATAAGATCTAAGACGCCAAAGCACAGTTCTTGATTTATAAAAAAATTTATTTTATTTTTTGAACAAACGATGTTTAGTAAAAAATAATACCTTAGGTTAAATTTATGAAATTCATTTATATCATACAGAAGTAGAAGATAAATAGAAGATACGATTTTAATAAAACTTTACAGATTTGATTTAAACGTTTCATTTGAAAAGATCTCATTTAAATTTTTAAGATTATGCTTTTAAATGAGTTTAATATGAATAAAACAGTGGAAAGCAGACTAACTTTGTATATGCTGGGGCATTGTGACCCCAGAGGCTCATCTGGCCTGTCACTCCTCTCGTCTCTGTGAGGGTGTGAAGCTTCATCTCACCCTGTAATTTATCCCTAAGGATCTGTGAGGGTTTTTGTTTATGACATCTTAAACTATTTTTTTTTTGTTTTTTATTGTTAGTTTCTACTACTTCTTCAGTTCTATGAAAATGTAAGGAGTTTTTATATTATATATATATATATATATATATATATATATATATATATATATATATATATATATATAATTTTTATATATATTAATTTAGCTAAAACTAAGGTTAAATTGTTTGAATACATTTTGTCATTATACATTGAGTTATATACTTTATTTGATTTTATGGAACCAACTTAGTGTGTGAGAGTGCAAAACAGTATGTAAAAAACAATGTAAAAATAGAGTTTTCTGTGATGGTCGTGTTTAGGTGTACGGGGTAGAATATGCTGTTACAGTACAAAAATCATTATGGCTATATTAATAACAATTATACTTTAGGTCACCGTTAAACAAAAATCATTACAGTAATCTTCTAAAAGATATGAATGTATTAAAACTGTAAAGATTTCATTTAAACAATCTTTTCATTTTTAAAAGATCATATTTAAACTTTTACGATTATGCTTTGAAATAAATTTAGTACGAACAAAACTTTGGCTCTGGAAAGGCGTTAGCAGACTAACATTACATGATGCACAGAGGCTCATCTGCTCTGTCACCCTATATCCTGAAGCAAACATTATTGTAAAGTAACGTATTTCTCTGAAGATGTGCTGGTGATCGGAAGGAGCTTATAAGCAGGCTATCAATGGGTTCGGCCTGAAGCATCACAGATTCTAAAAGTCTTCATTGTTGCTCTCTCACTACAGATAGGCCTATGTGGGGATTTTCTCACAGATACTACTTGAGGAATTATTAAACATTTCACACAATGTGTGAGATAACTTGTGAGAGCCGCAAATTTCAAAGTTATTTACATACAGTACACCCTGATAAATAAAAAAATATAGTCAAGTTTTCCCCAGAGACCATCGATATAGCATTTTTGTTTTTTATGAATTCATTGAATTTAATTAAAATCGTATTTTTAAAAAGATCTATTTCAAACTTTTAATGCTTATACACTATGAAATAAATTTAGCAAAACATTCACAGTCTCATTCTGATCACTGAACACAGCCCTCTGACTGTCAAACGCTGGTGTGAGAGAGAGAGAAAGAGAGAAATACGCTGGGGTTCTTTTCAACTTTAAATGGTCAATATGGACATCTATGTGATAGGAGCTACTTCAACCCTGGTGAAAATGTAAGATGATTTTATTTTTATCTAAATCTAACATAATTGGTACAGTAATTTTGTTAAATATTTATTTTAAATGAACAGAATGCTTTTCAACTTCAGTAATTTAGTAAGATGTTTTAATGAACAGCATGATTTTCAACTTTAGTTAAATTAGTAAACTATTTATTTTATATATGATATATTTTAATTTATACACTTTTAAAGGAACACAATGCTTTTCATCAGGTTATGTAAGATATTTCTCAATGGGCTCAGGAACGTGTCACAAAAACAGATACCAGGCCAGCCACACGCTGGTGTGACAGAGAGAAAAAACTTCAGGGAGAAACACTTGTGGGTTTTTTTCAGCCATGGTGAAACAGTAAGATGATTTTATTTTTGTTTAATTTATATACTTTTAATTGAACAGCATGGTTTTTCAACTTGAGTCAGTGTCAAATTTGTGAATGACTAAATGTAAAATTTATAACCATTTCATTTAAATGAACATAATGCTTTTTCAACTTCTGTGTGAGATAAACTTCCAAGGTCCTCAGCAATGCGGAGGGAGGGGAATTCCTGCTTTGACAAAGACACACACACACACATACATAGACGCTCGCTCACTATGTTTTTAAAACAGTGCAAGGTCATTCATACATTGGATTGTTTGCACTATGTTTGTGGCTCCATTTTATTTAAACTTTTTGTGTGAGATTTTATTTTATATTCTTTTAAAGAACAGATAAACTTTCATCATTTAATTTAAACTGAAATGCTTGGTTCAGTGAATAGTTCTACATTTTATTCAAACTTTTTGTGTGAGATTTTATTTTATATTCTTTTACAGAACAGATAAACTTTCACCATTTTATTTAAACTGAAATGCTTGGTTCAGTGAATAGTTCTACATTTTATTCAAACTTTTTGTGTGAGATTTTATTTTATATTCTTTTAAAGAACAGTTAAACTTTCACCATTTTTTTCTTATCACTTTCACACCTGCCCCTTGATAAAGCTCAGGGATATTTAGGGATGCAACAGTCAAACTAACTGTCACATCACTTTGTAACTGTAACATCAAAGCTTATGTTAACATCAAAGGCCAATACATCTCAAACTAACTGTCACATCACTTTGTAACTGTAACATCAAAGCTTATGTTAACATCAAAGGCCAATACCTCGCTTTTCTTTATCAAATGAACTTCAAACTAACTGTCACACATCCATCATTTTGACAGAAGCTGTAACCGCAAGGGGCGGAACTAGATCAAAGGTCATCATCCATCAGTTTGACAGAAAGTTTAACCGGAAGGGGCGGAACTAGGTTAAAGGTAACAGGAAGGGGCGGAACTAGGTCAAAGGTAACAGGAAGGGGCGGAAACTAGGTTAAAGGTAACAGGAAGGGGCGGAACTAGGTCAAAGGTAACAGGAAGGGGCAGAAACTAGGTCAAAGGTAACAGGAAGGGAGGAACCGGAAGGGGCGGGACAAGGGGCGGGACAGGAAGGGGAGGAACCGGAAGGGGCGGGGCTAGGTCAAAGGTCACCATCAATCATTTTGACACAAGGTATAGGCTATTAACTACTTACACGAAACACACTCCTTGTCGGCCGCGCCCGCGCGATCGATTCCCTCATCCATTTGTGAAGAAAAGAAATGTAATATTATGATTTCCGTCATTTTTTTTATATATATTTTTTTATATGTGTACCGGGCCGGCCCACATTGGCCAGCGGCCCACCGGGAAAAGTCCCAGTGCTTCAGATGGCCAGTCCGCCCCTGTACCGTTCCACCCCTAATGACTTGTGATCTGTAGCGGAGATAGCGTGGGTGCTTGGGTGCGGCCGCCCCAGGGCCCCGTGCCAATTAGGGGCCCCTCAAACACCGCCGATCTTGCGTCACTGACATAGGCAAAGTACACCCAGCAAACACAATGCGTTGCGGCAACGTCTGTGGCACATTTCTGCTATGGCAACGTCGCTGTCTACGTGCTCACAACATTGTAACAACATAGAATTGTAAGACGCGACAGGGCTGTAGCAACGTTGTTTAGTATGCTAGATATAGATATCCCCGATTTTGCAAGTTATGTTTTTGTGCTTAATTTCTAATTAGTCATATGTAAGATAATTATATACTTTTAAAATATTGTTTATCCTTATTATTATTTATGGGCCTAACAGTAAATTAATTATAATCAACACCTGCAAGTGTACACTTTGAAGAGTAAAAATGACAAAGAAGGTTAGCTAATTCAACTTTATTAAGCATATGGTAATCAAATTGCACTTCCAAAAGTCATACATTTGTGAGAAAAGAAGGCTATACAGGGAGTGACTAACGTTAACTAGCATGAGCACGCAGATATGAAAATCTAGCAAAGAAACGAACGAGACGACAAATCAAAGGAAAAATAAACAGGTGTGTGAGCGGTTACAAAAAAAAAATTCTCACTGTGCGTTTCCAAAAAAAGGAAAAAACATTATGCAACAAGTAGCCTACGCGCTTAAAGGGATAGTTCACCCAAAAATGAAAATTCGGTCAGTATTTACTCTCCCTCATGTTGTTCCAACCCCGTAAGACGTTCGTTCATCTTCGGAACACAAATTAAGATATTTTTGATTAAATCTGAGAGCTGGATCACTCCTCCATAGGCTTCTTCAGGGATTGAACTTGCAGGCCCCGAAAAGTTATTAAAGACATCGTTAAAATAGTCCAAGTGACTACAGTGGCTCAATTTTAAGTTTATCAAGCGACGAGAATACTTTTTATGCGCAAAAAAAACTAAAATAACGACTTTATTTCAACTATTCATTTCCTTCTCTGTGGGCCTCGAGTCAGTTCACTAGTGTAAAAGCATAAGCTTCTGTTGTTGTACGTCACACGCATCACACACATGACCAGCGTCGGCCAATAGTGAGCCTACATGTGACGTAGCACTACGCAATCATACTACGCTAACTGACTCGAGGCCCATAGAGAAGGAAATGATTAGTTGAAATAAAGTCGTTATTTTTGTTTGTCTTTGCGCACAAAAAGTATTCTCGTCGCTTTATAAACTTAAGATTGAGCCACTGTAGTCACTTGGACTATTTTAACGATGTCTGTAATAACTTTTCGGGGCCTGCTAGTTCAATCCCTCAAGAAGCCTATTGTCACAATCACTAGACGGAAGCAAGGATGCAAGTCACTCGTTTATTGTGAGGTCAGCAGATACACAGTACAGGAACACGGGTGGGCTTGTAGCGCAGGGACTCGGTGATCAGCGTGCTGGTGCAGAGTGGTGGTGAAGAATCCAGTGCAGGTGAAATCCAGACGAGACGAAAACCACGAAGACACCGAACAGGAACTCGAACCAGGACAGGACTGCAGACGGGCACACGATACACCACACGGAAGACACCAAACAAACGATCTGACAAAGAGGGGAGAGTGTGATGAGTTTATATATGTGAGTGAATTGGCAGCAGCTGGTGCAGGGAATGAGATCAGCTGGCGTGCTGATCAGAGTGGAACGAGCGGTAACGCCCTCTCACACACGCTCACACACACATAACAACAAATACACGAGACACGAAGAAAGCAGTGAATTTATGAATCGTGACAGTACCCCTCCTCCTAGGAACGTCTCCTGACGTCCCCAGACTCCCTTACCTGCCGATTGTAATCATCAATAAGGGAGTGATCCAGGATGTCTCTAGCAGGCACCCAACTTCTCTCCTCTGGACCGTAACCTTCCCAGTCCACCAAGTACTGGACTCCGCGTCCCCTCCGCCTTGAGTCCAGAATACGATTTACCGAATATGTGGGTTCCCCTTCTACGAGTCGCGGCGGTGGGGGAACCGGGGCTGGCAGATTAATGCGAGAATGAAATACAGGTTTGATTTTGGATACATGAAAAACGGGATGGATTCTCCTGTACACTGGAGGGAGGTTAAGGCGGACTGCCACCGGACTAATGATCTTGGTGACAGTGAACGGGCCAATGAATTTGGGAGCAAGCTTATTAGAAACGGAGCGGAGAGGAATGTTCTTGGTAGAAAGCCACACTTTGGATCCGACGGAGTATACAGGAGGTCTAGACCGGTGGCGATCGGCCTTGGCCTTGGTGCGCGCTCCCACCTGGAGTAGAGTCTCACGGGCTCTAGTCCAAGTGCGACGACACCTCTGGACGAAAGCGTGGGCGGAGGAGACCGCGACTTCGGATTCCAGACTAGGAAAAATTGGTGGCTGGTAACCTAGACTACACTTAAACGGAGATAGGCCCGTGGATGACACTGGTAACGAATTGTGGGCATACTCCACCATTGACAGTTGTTGGCTCCATAAGGAAGGATTCTTGGAGACCAGACATCGCAACGTTCTCTCCAAATCCTGGTTGGCTCTCTCAGTTTGACCATTGCTCTGGGGATGAAACCCTGAGGACAGACTCACAGTCGCACCCAGTAATCTACAAAACTCCTGCCAAAATTTAGACACAAATTGGGGTCCTCTGTCGGAAACCACGTCTGTCGGGAGGCCATGTAACCGAAAGACGTGGTTAACGACTGTTAACGCTGTCTCCTTGGCTGAGGGTAATTTGGGCAAGGGAATGAAATGGGCCGCCTTCGAGAACTGGTCCACCACGGTCAAAACTACCGTGTTACCCGGAGAGGGTGGGAGGGTGGTGACAAAATCTAGAGCGATATGGGACCAGGGTCTCGAAGGGACCGGCAGCGGTTGAAGGAGCCCATCTGGGGTCGATTGGAAGTCTTACCAGTGGCACAAACTGAGCAAGCCAAAACAAAACTGTGAACGTCGCGAGCCATGCGTGGCCACCAAAATCGTTGCCTGACTAAAGATGTGGTGCGACTAACTCCTGGATGACAAGCCACGTTGGAACAGTGCCCCCACTGAATGACGTCGGACCGTAATTTCTCTGGCACAAATAAACGGTTCGGTGGACAACCGACCGGAGACGATAAAAGGTACCCCCGACCCTTCTAACCTGTGGCGCCATTCCTCCAATGCTAACTTGACTGCCAACAACTCTCTATTACCAATATCATAATTACGTTCGGCAGGGGACAAACGGTGAGACAAAAACGCGCATGGATGCACTCTGTCGTCTGTAGGAGAACGTTGGGATAACACTGCACCTACCCCCACCCCTGACGCATCGACCTCCACCACGAACTGACGTGATGGATCAGGGGTAACCAGGATGGGGGCTTAAACAAAGCGGCCTTTCAGTTTGGCAAACCACCTGAACCACCTGAACGTAGTTCTGGGGGAGGTCAAGGCGGTCAGAGGCGAGGCTAGTTGGCTGAAATTGCGAATGAACCGCCGGTAAAAATTGGCGAACCCCAGAAACCTCTGTAGGGCCTTACGGGAATCTGGACTTGGCCAATCCACCACAGCCTTAACCTTCTCAGGATCCATACGCATTCCCTCAGACGACACAATGTACCCTAAGAAAATAACAGACTGTGCATGAAAAGCGCATTTCTCCGCCTTGACAAAAAGCCCATTCTCTAGCAACCTCTGAAGCACTCGTCGGACGTGCTGCACGTGTTCCTGGAGAGAAGAAGAAAAGATCAATATGTCATCCAGGTAGACATATATGAACTGGTCGACCATATCTCGCAGCACGTCATTGACGAGTGCCTGGAAGACTGCTGGGGAGTTGGACAACCCGAAAGGCATGACCAAGTATTCAAAGTGCCCCCTGGGGGTATTAAAAGCAGTCTTCCATTCATCCCCCTTCCTGATGCGGACCAAATGATAAGCATTACGTAAATCCAACTTTGTGAAGATCGACGCTCCCTGCAACCTCTCGAAGGCTGAAGACATCAGCGGCAAAGGATAAGTATTCTTTACTGTGATGCTGTTCAGCCCCCGGTAGTCAATACAAGGTCGCAGGGATCCGTCCTTCTTCCCCACAAAAAAGAACCCCGCCCCCGCTGGAGAAGAGGAAGGACGGATGAACCCCGATGCCAGAGAATCAGAAATATATTTCTCCATAGCCTCTCTTTCTGGAACAGAAAGTGAATATAACTTGCCCTTAGGCGGAGACGTACCTGGTAGTAACTCTATAGCACAGTCATAGGGACGATGCGGAGGGAGAGAAGCAGCACGAGACTTACTGAACACCTCCTTCAGGTCTAGATACTCCGTGGGCACGTTTGACAAATCCACTGCTTCCTCCTGAAACGTAGAAACAGAAACAGATGGACAAGCAGACACAAGACAGGACTCATGACATTTACTGCTCCACTCTGATACAGATCTCTGCTGCCAGTCTATTTTGGGATTATGTTCAATGAGCCAGGGGTGTCCTAAAACAATGGGTGCGAGGGGGGAGTCCAGAATGTAGAAGGAGATAATTTCCGTGTGATTGCCAGATATGCTGAGTGTGATGGGTCCAGTGGTGAAGGAAATAGTGGGAAGTCTTTGGCCGTTGAGAGCGTGAACTGCGATGGTACGGGTGAGAGGCAGAAGGGGAACCTGAATCTTGAGTGCGAATGTGTAGTCCATGAAATTACCCTCCGCCCCAGAGTCCAGTAGTGCTCGACAGTCGTGAATGTGGGCTGACCACCTGAGTCTTACCGGGAGGAGTGTAGATGTTGATGAGGTCTTCTCAGCGGAGATCCCACCCGACAGTAGCCTCAGATTTACTGCCGGGCTTGCCCTTTTACCGGGCAGTTGAAAGCAAAATGTCCCGCTGTGCCACAGTAAAGGCAAAGGCCTTGGGATCTCCGCCTCTTCTTCTCCTCCCGGGAAAGCCGAGCTCGCCCGACCTGCATGGGCTCTTGGTCGTAAACTGGGCTGACCGCGTCCCCGCCGCTGGCTCGCGGATACTCCACCGCTCCAGACCCCCGCGCGGGTAGTCTCCGTCGTTCGACCCGGGAAAGTCGGGAATCCACACGGAGCGCCAGTTCGATTAAACCATTGAGAGTGGTAGGTAAATCCAGAGCATAAATCTCTCTCTGGACGCGGTCAGCCAGCCCATGCAGGAACATATCCCACTGCGCCTCCTCGTTCCACTGACACTCAGCCGCCAGAGTCCGAAACTCAATCGAGTAGTCCGATACAGATCTTTCGTCTTGCTTAAGGTCCGCGAGAATCCGTGCCGCTTCTCTTCCCGCGAACACGCGGTCGAAAACTCTCTTCATTTCGGCGGCGAGTGTCTGGAACGAGGAACAGCATGGATCTTGGTTCTCCCACACCGCCGTCCCCCATAGAGCTGCCCTCCCAGTCAGCAGCGTGAGCACAAACGCGACCTTGCTTTGTTCCTCCGCAAAGGTCCTGGGCTGCAGAGAAAAGTGCATTGAACAGCGTGTTAAGAAAGCTCTGCAAAAGTTAGGCTCACCGTTGTATGACTCGGGCACCGGTAGGCGGGGCTCTGACTGGGGGACATTCTCTGGTGGTACGGGGGGAGCGGGCGGTGGGGGTGGCGCAGTGGGAACTTGCATAAGTTGGAATCGCTGGGTGAGCTCGGACACCTGCGCCACAAGAGCTTGAATAGCCCGACCCGACTCGTTCATACTCCTCTCCTGGGAATCCATCCGTGAAATGCTGGATCTGATGAATTCGTCCAGCGAAGAGGAGGTTCCGCTTGCTGCTTCCATGTTGGTCAGATCGTTATGTCACAATCACTAGACGGAAGCAAGGATTCAAGTCACTCGTTTATTGTGAGGTCAGCAGATACACAGTACAGGAACACGGGTGGGCTTGTAGCGCAGGGACTCAGTGATCAGCGTGCTGGTGCAGAGTGGTGGTGAAGAATCCAGTGCAGGTGAAATCCAGACGAGACGAAAACCACGAAGACACCGAACAGGAACTCGAACCAGGACAGGACTGCAGACGGGCACACGATACACCACACGGAAGACACCAAACAAACGATCTGACAAAGAGGGGAGAGTGTGATGGGTTTATATATGTGAGTGAATTGGCAGCAGCTGGTGCAGGGAATGAGATCAGCTGGCGTGCTGATCAGAGTGGAACGAGCGGTAACGCCCTCTCACACACGCTCACACACACATAACAACAAATACACGAGACACGAAGAAAGCAGTGAATTTATGAATCGTGACACCTATGGAGGAGTGATCCAGCTCTCAGATTTAATCAAAAATATCTTAATCGTGTTCCGAAGATGAACGAACGTCTTACGGGGTTGGAACAACATGAGGGTGAGTAAATACTGACAGAATTTTCATTTTTGGGTGAACTATCCCTTTAAGTCGCTGCCTGTTCAAGGAGTGCTGAAATCAATTACTCATCATTAAAATCATGTTGGCTTCATTATAGCTTATAACTTTAGGCATAAAGTTAAATATTTGTCATACCTGACCAGAAAATGTTCAAATAAATGTCACAATAGACAAGTTGTAGGTTGTGTCAGGGGCGGCGCCAGAGAATTTTTAACGCAGGTACTGAGGAGATCATTGACAGGGGGAGCTGCGCAATTATATAGCCTATTGTATATTTAAATACTATTATTAAATGAGCAAAACTTAAATATTTGATATTCAATTATTTTAATTATCACAATTAAAGTTTTAATTTTACTAAATTGAATAAGCACAACATTCAGTATTCAATCAAATATTCTTAAAGATGTATTATTAATAATGTTATTTCAACATAATATCTCGTTATTTCGACATAATATGTGTGCGTGCAATATAATCAGAGAGTAGCCTATTTTTTTCGTTTGGAATTGTTTCGTTTAAAGATTTCATTGCAAGCGTTCTATAAATATATTTCTCATGTGTGTGAGGCATAGTTTCAGTTAATTTATGATGAGATGCGCTCAAGTTCACATGCAATGCAAGTGACCGGGGGCGCCTCCATGTCATGATTACATTGTCTGCTATATTTGCTGCTTATTTATTAAATCCAGGCAATTGGTTGATGTTTTTTTTTTAAATTAAGATACAATTTATACAAAACGAAATTCACTTTAAAGAAAGGCTTTCTACAAAACACAACGTAGGCTAATGAGTCAAAATCATGTCTGACCCACTTCATGTCTCCCGATATATTGCACATCCTATCTTACTCATGCTGTTCACTTTTCATAATCAACATAGATGGGAAAAAAAAACATTATAATATTTTAACAAATATGAAACTAAATGCGCTTATTTAATGGCTACAACACATAGGCTATACAGTAGTAGGCCTACACTCTCTATTTGTACAAATTGCTGCACATTCATTTAATTCTGAATTTTGCACGTTGAAAGGCATTTTTTTGTGCATATCTGCAACATTTATCAAGTTCACAGATAATTGTGCGTGCATTTAAAAATCATTATGATACTAAATTCATGATAAAGTAAGTTATACTATGTACAAAAAATCAGATGAGCCCAGAATATAAACACAATGCGTTTAATTAGCCTACACATTAAGCATTTTCCTCCCATAGAAAACCATTACAAGAACGCTTAGCTTAATGCAGATTAGAATGTCCCAGCATATGTCAAATATTATGTCGAAATAAAGAGAGTGCTGAAGCACCTGCTAGCCCCTCCCTAGCGCCGCCCATGGTTTGTGTTTGTATAATTCTGTATCTTATTTAGCTGAGGTAAATTAAACGCAATTCTTGATGATGAATGAGAGGGCCCAGCGGTTGGTTGGAATTTAAAAGGCTGATTTTCGTGCGTCAGGGCAGTGACGAGTACATATGTTGTCCAGTGGTTGTCCAGACACCATAGGCACAACAACCTTAAGCAACGGCCGTTCCCGCTGCGGTAAATTGCTATAGAATAGTTACGAAAATGGAGAGAAAATATAAATTGGGCACATTAAAAAGAAAAGAAAGAGATTGTAGAAAAAAGTGTGGTAGCATCGTGTGTTCCTCTCACATTGTACTTCTCATCATCATCTTCATCATCCACAACTCAACACTGTCAAAATGATAATAATACCGTTAACGTTACTCAGTCATCGATAGTTAACGTTACTGCTAGTGCTAGCCCTACAAGCCTGACACCGGCTAACGATGAGGCTAACAGCGGTCAAGCCCAGCAAAGCCCGGAGGGGGACGATTGTCACCGGCAATCTGAAGTGGAGGATACCTCGTCAGTCACGGATGCCTCTGACCCTAGCAGCAGCACCAGCATGGGTCCTTCAGAGGCGCACCACCTAGCCAATGTCCTGTCTGAAGACGAATATCCCACTGACCCGTACCTTTTTCGTCACCGGCCTCTCACCACTGAATTGATCCGTGCGGTGATTGGACATGGTCCTTGCCAGCCTGGTTTGAGGGACGGCTACAAAGAGTTCCCATATGACCAGGATAAGTGACGCTTCAGTTCGGCTTGGTATATGCGCCAGATGGGAGGCTCAGGTAACCCAGTGGAGCGTCAGTGGTTGGTGTACTCACCCAGGGCAAACCGACTGTTCTGTTTTTGTTGCTGGCTTTTTGGTCCAATGACAGTGCTGGGAAAGCCTGGGTTGACCCATGTATGGGGTTTTCTTCATTTAAAAAAGGGACAGAGCAGGTTGAGACGCATGAAAGGTCCAGCGCTCACCAGGAGGCAGAGAAGGCTTATCTAATGACAAAGTTTTGTTTGAGTCAGGACAGCACTGTCATTGCGGAACTTCTGAAAGCCGAGAGAGAGCAGGTAGAGAAGAACAGAAGGATCCTACACAGGCTGGTGGACACCACGCTCTTTTTAGCCAGACAGGGGCTGGCTTTTCGTGGCCACAGAGAACATTCTGGGCTGGGAGTCCCTGACTCTAACGAGGGGAATTTCTTAGAGCTCCTGAAGTTGCTGGCTCACTACGACTCCATCCTCGAGCAGCACATGAATAACCCAGTCAGTAGAGTGACATACCTCAGTCACCAGTCCCAAAACGAGCTCATTGCAGCTCTTTCCAAAGAGACACTGAGCACAATAATCGATGATATAAAGTCAGCGAAGTTTTTCTCAGTTATCGTAGATTCCACCATAGATATAACGAGAATGGATCAGTTTTCTCTTTCACTCAGATATGTCACCAAAACAGGCAGCAGCATTTAACGCTTTATTAAATTTGAGGAGTTACCTGATGGTAGTGCGGCGTCATTTTATGATCCTCTGGAAAATTTGCTGACAAAGGACCTTGGTCTTAATGTAAATGATCTGAGGGGACAAGCATATGATGATGCCAGAACCATGTCAGGGCAGTTAACGGGGCTGCAAGCCAGGGTCAAGCAAAATTTCTCAGACAAGGCATTTTATGTCCACTGCTGCGCACACAACCTCAATCTGATTCTTATGGATGCTGCGTGTTGTTTGTGTAGCGCAAAAGTTTTTTTTCGGTACATTTGAGACCTTGCACTGCTTTTTAACTTCAAGCCTTCCGAGAGCAGGAAAACATGCAACTGGAAAGAACCATTCTTACGCTGAAAAGCCTTTCTGACACAAGGTGGGCCTCCAGGAAGCAGGCCACAGAAGCGGTGATACAAAGCCTCCCAGCTATTCTCAAAGCTCTGAACCGTATCCAACACCACCACAACAGCACACCCAAGGCGGCCTCTGAAGCTGACGGCCTACTGTCAAAACTCAGCACATTTGAATTCATTTTCATGTTGGTGTTTTGGAACGATTTATTGAAGAGGACATACATCCTGTCGAATTGCCTCCAAAAAGAATCACTGGATGTCAACACTGCTGTGGATCTTATTGACAATACTGTGTCTCAGATCAGGGAGTTACGCACAGAAGAGGCCTTTGACAGTATGGAGAACACAGCAAGAAATATGGCCAGAGAAAGCAACGCAGCCACCGAGTTTGCGGAGCAGAGGGTTCGCAAAAGAAAAAGGCATTTTGACGAGGACGCAGAGGATGACCAGATCGAGGACAGCAGACGCCGCTTCAAAGCGGACATTTATTTTTACATTCTCGATGTTTTTGTAGGGCAGTTTGAAAGTCGATTTTCAGACTTCAAAAAAATGGCCAAACTGTTTGCAGTACTCTGCCCAAAGCAGTTCGAGCACCCTGATGCTGAGGAGAAAATGCTTGAGCTGGCCCGGTTCTACTCAGAAGACATGCCCAAGCCAGAAGACGCAGTGGAGGAGTTTCGCTCTTTTCGTGGATATTCCGAGTTGAAGTTGGATCTCACCACCGACGCCGTCCTGCCATTCCTCATTGCCAACGACATGGATAGAGCCTACGCACACCTGACCATTCTCCACAGGATTTATAAAACCCTTCCCATCAGCAGCGCCAGTGCCGAACGAAGTTTCAGCCATCTGCGGCTCATTAAGACATACTTGCATTCGTGCATGGATGAGGCCAGACTGTCAAATCTCACCTTGCTGTGTGTGGAGTGGGACATACATATTGACAAGGACAAAGTGGTTGGCAGATTTGTGTTCAATATATATAATAGTGCCATGCCAATTATATAATGTGTGGCACTGATTGAGCGCACTTGGCCTGTTCAGCACCATCGCTGTCAATCAGATATCGCTGTCTCTGGTGCTGAAACATTTTTACTTGACTGGCAAACTGTTTTCTTTGTTCGTCAATACAAACTTGTCAAAAAATGTGGCTTTTCTTTGTGTTTTATTTAACATATAAGCTTACTTGGCTCAACAAGTGACACATTATTACATATGCATTCATCAAATATTTTACGTTTTTTTTTTTACGTTTTAATTTTAAAATGACATGGTAGCAGAGGGCCCCATGATGAAGCTCCGCCCCCACTGTACTGAGAGTCTAGCTCCGCCCCTGCTTGTGATACTCCAAATTTCAAGTCATGTTTTTCCACAGACCATTGATGTAGCATATTTGTTTTTATTAAGACTTTAAATAATTAATTGAATTTTATTTAAAACTTTTAAGATTAACACTAACAAAACATTCACAATGTCTCATACTGCTCGCTGAACACACACACACACACACACACACACACACACACACACACACACAACCATTCTTACCCTCTCCCTGGCACAGAGACTGTCAGACGCATGTGAGAGAATAACTCTGGGAACTTTTCAACTTTAAACCCATTCATACGTTGTATGGACAATGATGTGTTAGGATTTACTTCAACTCAGTGAAAATGTAAAGTGTTTTTTATTTTATCTAAAATAATTGAATCAGTAAATTTAGTATGATATTTATTTTATAAGCATTTCATTTATATACTTTTAAAGAACAGCATGTATTTCAACTTAGTGTAAAATATGTCATTATTAGAAAAACTCTGAAATATTATATTTGTAAATGACTAAATGTACATTTTATAAGCATTTCATTTATACTTTTAAAGAACAGAATGTGTTTCAATTTTAGTGTAAAATATGTGGCATTCCTCTGCTCTGGAATGCGGAACGAGATCCGGTGAAGCCACGTGTCAAAGTTCAAACATAAAACCTTCACAACTTCCATTAAATCAAACCCTTATACCCAAGAGGGCAGATATATTTTTCCTATTACATACCAGGTCAATGGTCACAAGGGCAGCGAAAGGACAAGGTCAGCGAAAGGACAAGGTCAACCCAAGGGCACGGGGAGGGGCAAGGTCTACCTAAGGGCACGGGGAGGGGCTGGGTCAAAGGTCACCATCAATCATTTTGACACTAGGTGGGTCTTATCACTACTAGGCCAGCATTTACCTGTTATATCTCTATAGTTACCATAAACTTTGCAGCTTTAAAAAAACAATCATCAGCCAATCCGAGTCAAAGTAGGGCAGAATAGTTTTCAAAGTCTTTTACACGGCGAGTCTGACAACTCGACACACTGCCAAACAAAGAACTGCACGTCAAATGCTTCCTTGCGAGGGCTGCAAAGGATCCAGTAGTGCTCAGGATCTCAAAAAACAGGCAGCTGAAGAGGAGAAGAGGGCAAGGCTCGAAGGCAGGTTCTGCTGCTAAACAGAGAAAATGGGCCCTTGAGATTCTGGTTCATGTGAAAAAGAAAAAATTATCTCATGCTGTGTGTTTGTGTAAATACTTGCCTCCCCACATTAAAATGGCCCCCATATATTATGTGTTATTATATCTACCAAATATTCTTTGTGCAGCACTTTGGTAACCTTGTTTTTTAAAATGTGCTATATATATATATATTGTTTTATGGTGTCGGATCTAATCTTATCTCCTATATATAGATCCTCAGCACCTTCTACCTTATTTTGTTTATATACTCAGGTAAGGTAAAGTATAGGTCAAATTCTTCACTAGATGATAAGTATTCAAATTCCATACAAAGTAAAAAGTTAAAAGTACAATAAAATCAGTTCACACGTTCCACCAGCAGGTGTCAGGCTTGGATCATCAAACAATGGAGAGGCTGGCTCATCTTCCAGCATCTAACCCATACATGGCATACTGTACTTTTTATAATGCATATTTCATATCACACCTCTTCATTACATATTCAACCTCATATGCACAATTCATCCAATCCCAGATCTTTAACAATGGTTAACTCCTTTAAACCTTTCACAGTTTTCTTATAAAAAGTTCTGTACTCCTTCATCCTTCTCCTTCGAGCTCGACCTCTCAGCATTCTCCTCCTCCTGGTCTGGAACACAACACTAAGGTAATACTTGCATTTTCCTTACTATATGCATGCTTAGTATTTGTTTCTTAATACAGGTTATATTCCATTTATTTGCTCTTTACCTCAATAAAATAATTTTCCAAAACACGGCTCACTGTTTTCTTTTATCCTTTTCCAATAAAACATCTTTATCAAAACATGTCTCTGTGTAGTCTTTATAAACCCAATAAACATTTTTGTTAAATCATGTCTCTGTGTAGTCTTTATGAACCCAATAAACATTTTTATCAAATCATGTCTCTGTGTCTTATTCTTCTGGGCTTCATTTTATGACCAAACTTTTTATCACTATTGTAATTTCATGTTTGTATATGAAAGACTCTTTATAAAGTAACTTATAATAAAAGTTGTAATGAAAGACTACCTATAAAGTCTTATAAGCAACTCATTATAATAGTTGCAATCCCATAAAAGACTATCTATAAAGTCTTATGAGCATATTAGGAATAACTGAACAAATTGCATGTTTTTCCTAACATATATATATATATATATATATATATATATATATATATATATATATAAAGTTGATTGGATTGGATTTTTTGCTGCTGTATCTTTCTCTCTTTTTTTTACCCCTGACCAGTTTTCAAGCCTGATATTTACTCTTAAACTCCAACATTTTTATATAAGTTTATACTGTGTGCTTATACAAATAAAATGGTTAATCTATGAATGAGAAACTGTAATTTGCTGTGAAATAAAAGGTGTTTCACTGCCGCCTCATCAGGTCTGTCAGAGGATCGTTGAAATCTAAATGAAGTCTTAATTTATAACAGTGAAGTCACTGTATCTTCAGTCTCTGTTGATTCTGTTGACTGTGAGTCTCTGTAGTGGATCCTTATTCACCATCAGATGATCATCAGAAGATCAGACTGTCATCTATAACCTAAAATAAAACACACAAACAGTCACATATGCAGTATGAGATATTACATCTGTCACATCTTTTCATAAGAAAACTAACTAGATAATCTATATTAATTCATTCTCAAACATGATAATATAGCTTCTATCTGATGCTCAAAGTCACTTTACAAAATCAAAAGCACATGAAAGGTCACTTTCACACAACGGACAGCTGATCCAGAACCAGCAGAAATCATCATTACACTCACTACACATTTAATATCAGTTAATAACAAACAACCCAAATCTCAGATTATCACACACATAAGGCGTCTTTACACAGAAAAAGCGGCACAGAAACCAAATCTGAAGCGGATTAAAATCACGAATTGATGCGGCATAAATGGAATATTTATCTGATAAGGAGGAAATAATACTTTGAACATTACTATTTTAAAACTACAGTTTTAACAAAATGTTATAAAATTAATTTAAAAATAATAAATAAAAAAAACTCGAGATAAATAAAAATACAGAATTTTAAATGTCCTCTGCGTGCTATAGCTATCTCACGCTTTGTTTGTCATAATTCTGTGGTACTGATAGCTATTTTCAATTTTTTAATAAAAGTGTTCCAGGTGGAACAAATGCTACAAAAAAAAATATGAATTATTACACCAGGAAGATTACCGCAGGATTAAAAGAGCTCTAAAGTTTTTTTCTTTTATTTCAAAAAGCCAGAAAGAACAATTATGCTATCGTTAGCGTTTCAGGCAGGTCGTGTGTGTGTGTGTGTGTGTGTGTGTGTGTGTGTGTGTGTGTGTGTGTGTGTGTGTGTGTGTGTGTGTGTGTGTGTGTGAAATATAGTCATCAAGAAGATGATTTTTGGAATATAATATAACACAGTGATGGGGAATAAGCATTTACCGTATCTGAGAGAAATGTAGCGGTGCGTTGATCTGCCAGTCTCTTCACAGGAAGATTACAAACGGCGAAAGACACTTGATTACACATGTCCACGACTCTGTTATTTTGGTGGTTTGCTTCACGATGTGAGTACAGGACTCTTTTACTTTATTGTCCCTTGTTGGCTGACATTTTTTAATTTAGCTAAAATAATATGGAGCTCGGTCTATATGTTTTGTCTTCCGCTTCTTGATTCTCGCGCCGCGCGTTTGGTTATCATGACAATGACGTAGTTTAGAGCGGCACAAGTTCGCGTTAATTTACACTGAACCAAAACAATATCAGAGTCGGCTGAGGCGGGTCAGACAGGCATATTTTCAGTTTGCTTTTATGCGGCATTGTGTCTTTACACAGAACTTTGAGCAGACACAGAGCCGCTTTAGAGCAGCCTGAACTCGGCTGTGTAAAGATGCCTATAGAGACTGTTAAAGGGGAAAAGCTGAAAATAACATTAATATTATTTTCACAATCAGTCACAACAGTATGAGCAGAATTAAACTCATATTAAACAGTCAGAGATCTACAGAAACTGAAGCTGAATTTAAGACTCATTATCTGATGATCTCAGACAAAAAATATTCACACACACATGCACACACACACGCAGTTACTGAACCTGAACCTTTACTTTTATTTCTAGCGAGTAAATCAGCCATTTGAAAATATGATGATGAAAATCGTTAAGATCTATACTTACATTAGTGTCTCCAGTTTATAATGTGGATCATCCTCCAGATCCTTTAACAGCTTCACTCCTGAGTATTCTTAGACAGATCCAGTTCTCTCAGGTGTGAGGGGTTTGATCTCAGAGCTGAAGCCAGAGCAACACAACCTTCATCTGTGACACCACAATCACTCAACCTGTAGAGAACAATGACACACATTAACCCTCTGGGGTCTAAGGGATTTTTGGGGTCCTTGAGATGTTCTGACATGCCCTGACATTTGTGCTTTTTTCATTTTTTTCATAAAAATCAAATACTATAAGCAAATACTATTAACTTCTGTCTTAAGAAACACCAGGAAGTATTGTAACACGTTTGCTTTGGCGTCTGTAACTCAGTGATGTTTTGCACTGTGTTACAAACTTTGGTTATAATTATATTGAGAAATTAACTTTCTGGTTTGCAAATGTTAAGCATGATTCAAAAAATGAATCAAAGAAACTGGGAAAAAAACCCTGTAATATTAGGAATTAGGAATTCAAGACAAACAAATTGAAATCAATTATAGAATTATAGATTAACTTAAACTCAGGTGAACATCAACAATGATCACATGACTCTTTTCAAAGGCACAAAGGAGGACGAAGACTGAACCGACTAAAGAGAACAATGTGTTGGTGAGCTTTAAAGATAAACCAGCTTACTGTACTCTAGTAACGGTGCTATTGCTGTGAAACATCACTGTTCTGACCAGACACTGTGAAGCTTTCAACAAATCTGAACCAGCGGTCAGAAAAATCCACTCAATTTTACACCTAATGCATTATATAAAGAGAAAATCTCAGTTTACATTTACTTTATGTCATTGCTAGTGTTAGACTGACTAAATGACTGACTTCTAATTCAACAATACTACAAGCATACAATACTATAAGCATAACTTTTACAGAAATAATATACCTGAGATTAGGATCTGGCTGCTCCATAGACCAATTACTCTTCACAGACACACAGCTGGACTCTGGGTTTGAGCTCTTCTGCTGGACTGAACTGGAACAGAGAACAGATTCAGTTTAATCCTCTACATTACTGTGTTCATTCTTTATGAGAGGAACCATATTAATATAAGCACATTTATCTTGCATCAAAAAGCATTTTGAGGAAACTTTATGATCTTTTTATTTAATATTTCATGTTAGTTTCCAAAAAAAAACACAGGCAAAAATAGGTAAAAGATTTTTTCTGCAAACTTTCTTTGATCTTTGTGTCTGTGGGGTGGGTAACTCTTTTTCTGAGATGTGACACAATATTTGACAGTGTTTGTTGAAAGTACCTGCATCCTGGAGTAAAATCTCCATCTCTGGATCCTTGTGAATCAGCCATGATGAAGATGCAGGAGAATCTGATGAGTTTGATCTCCTCCACTGACTCTGAATGAAGAAACATTCACACACAATATTAAATGATTAAACGGATTAAACAACCTTCATAATTTAGCTGAACATGTCTAAAGTGTGTGAGAAAAAGGATCACGTGAATGCGTTAACTCAAGCTCATAATTACACCGCACAGACAAACAGTGTTGCCAAGTCCACTTATTATAAGCGACTTTAGGCTTGCTTTTCTGTAAAGTCGCTTACAAATATTGGTAGTCGTGGGTTGCGTTTTTTTTGGGCTTGTTTCTAAAGTATAGTTGCTTATTTGGGCTTGTTCTCAGCTCGTTGTCAAGCAGATATTTTATGTTATTTAAACGTAGGAGTTTGTCTTGCCTGTTCCCTCTGTCTCTCCCCTTTCCCTATACACAGAGTTTTTTCCCACCCACATCCTGCTTCTAATTGGCTCTGACCCAGATGGCAATGAGTACTAGCCAATCAGAGGCAGAGCAGGGCAATCTTTTTTTTTCTGGTTAGGAAAACGTCAGTGAGTGACGTTTAAATGAAAATACGTGCGAGTCGCGACCGTCGCGACTGATGACTGGACTGTAGGAGAGTTTTTATATATTAATTATATTTTAGATATTCTAGATATAGATATTATAGTTTAATATTGTTTAACCCTTTAACTGTCACTCCCCCTTTTTTCGCATAGACATGAAAATCATTATTCAAACTTAAATGGTTGTAATTCAAGAATGCTTTGGAATATAGACCTATGGTTGGTCTTGTTTTAAAGAAGACATTTGCCAGATTATTGTTGAAGTGGAGTATTATGAAATTATGAAAGTGAAACAGAAAAAAAGTTATACAAGTTTGAGTTTTGAGTTTTTTTTTTCTGAATTTTAATTTTAAATTGGGTATAGCTCCAAAAGTCGGTCACTTAGAAGTCTGAACCCAGTGTCATCTTGACATGCTAGATTTGTGAATTTTTTCACAGCAAAGCTCTTGTCTGTAAACCGGTCGCTAAGTCTGGTTAGACAGAAATGTGGAAAATAGGTGTTTTTAATTTTTAACAATGTATAATAACAATTTATAATAAATACAAACACCGCTGGTTTACAAAAACATTTGTTTTAGATTGAGCCTGATTTGTGAAAACTTTCACAGATCAGTTTGGGTCAGTTAACCCTTCCCTGAGTGGTTAACTAGGTCAATCTGATTTGTGAAAATTTTCACAGATCAGTTTGGGTCAGTTAACCCTTCCCTGAGTGGTTTACTAGGTCAATCTGATTTGTGAAAACTTTCACAGATCAGTTTGGGTCAGTTAACCCTTCCCTGAGTGGTTAACTAGGTCAATCTGATTTGTGAAAACTTTCACAGGTCAGTTTGGGTCAGTTAACCCTTCCCTGAGTGGTTAACTAGGTCAATCTGATTTGTGAAACCTTTCACAGATCAGTTTGGGTCAGTTAACCCTTCCCTGAGTGGTTAACTAGGTCAATCTGATTTGTGGAAACTACCGTAGGTCAGTTTGGGTCAGTTAATTCTTCCCTGAGTGGTTAACTAGGTCAATCTGATTTGTGAAAACTTTCACAGATCAGTTTGGGTCAGTTAACCCTTCCCTGAGTGGTTAACTTGGTCATTCTGATTTGTGAAAACTACCATAGGTCAGTTTAGGTCAGTTAACCCTTCCCTGAGTGGTTAACTTGGTCATTCTGATTTGTGAAAACTACCGTAGGTCAGTTTGGGTCAGTTAACCCTTCCCTGAGTGGTTAACTAGGTCAATCTGATTTGTGAAACCTTTCACAGATCAGTTTGGGTCAGTTAACCCTTCCCTGAGTGGTTAACTAGGTCAATCCGATTTGTGAAAACTTTCACAGATCAGTTTGGGTCAGTTAACCCATCCCTGAGTGGTTAACTTGGTCATTCTGATTTGTGAAAATTTTCAAGTTTGAGTTTTGAGTTTTTTTTTTCTGAATTTTAATTTTAAATTGGGTATAGCTCCAAAAGTCGGTCACTTAGAAGTCTGAACCCAGTGTCATCTTGACATGCTAGATTTGTGAATTTTTTCACAGCAAAGCTCTTGTCTGTAAACCGGTCGCTAAGTCTGGTTAGACAGAAATGTGGAAAATAGGTGTTTTTAATTTTTAACAATGTATAATAACAATTTATAATAAATACAAACACCGCTGGTTTACAAAAACATTTGTTTTAGATTGAGCCTGATTTGTGAAAACTTTCACAGATCAGTTTGGGTCAGTTAACCCTTCCCTGAGTGGTTAACTAGGTCAATCTGATTTGTGAAAATTTTCACAGATCAGTTTGGGTCAGTTAACCCTTCCCTGAGTGGTTTACTAGGTCAATCTGATTTGTGAAAACTTTCACAGATCAGTTTGGGTCAGTTAACCCTTCCCTGAGTGGTTAACTAGGTCAATCTGATTTGTGAAAACTTTCACAGGTCAGTTTGGGTCAGTTAACCCTTCCCTGAGTGGTTAACTAGGTCAATCTGATTTGTGAAACCTTTCACAGATCAGTTTGGGTCAGTTAACCCTTCCCTGAGTGGTTAACTAGGTCAATCTGATTTGTGGAAACTACCGTAGGTCAGTTTGGGTCAGTTAATTCTTCCCTGAGTGGTTAACTAGGTCAATCTGATTTGTGAAAACTTTCACAGATCAGTTTGGGTCAGTTAACCCTTCCCTGAGTGGTTAACTTGGTCATTCTGATTTGTGAAAACTACCATAGGTCAGTTTAGGTCAGTTAACCCTTCCCTGAGTGGTTAACTTGGTCATTCTGATTTGTGAAAACTACCGTAGGTCAGTTTGGGTCAGTTAACCCTTCCCTGAGTGGTTAACTAGGTCAATCTGATTTGTGAAACCTTTCACAGATCAGTTTGGGTCAGTTAACCCTTCCCTGAGTGGTTAACTAGGTCAATCCGATTTGTGAAAACTTTCACAGATCAGTTTGGGTCAGTTAACCCATCCCTGAGTGGTTAACTTGGTCATTCTGATTTGTGAAAATTTTCAAGTTTGAGTTTTGAGTTTTTTTTTTCTGAATTTTAATTTTAAATTGGGTATAGCTCCAAAAGTCGGTCACTTAGAAGTCTGAACCCAGTGTCATCTTGACATGCTAGATTTGTGAATTTTTTCACAGCAAAGCTCTTGTCTGTAAACCGGTCGCTAAGTCTGGTTAGACAGAAATGTGGAAAATAGGTGTTTTTAATTTTTAACAATGTATAATAACAATTTATAATAAATACAAACACCGCTGGTTTACAAAAACATTTGTTTTAGATTGAGCCTGATTTGTGAAAACTTTCACAGATCAGTTTGGGTCAGTTAACCCTTCCCTGAGTGGTTAACTAGGTCAATCTGATTTGTGAAAATTTTCACAGATCCGTTTGGGTCAGTTAACCCTTCCCTGAGTGGTTTACTAGGTCAATCTGATTTGTGAAAACTTTCACAGATCAGTTTGGGTCAGTTAACCCTTCCCTGAGTGGTTAACTAGGTCAATCTGATTTGTGAAAACTTTCACAGGTCAGTTTGGGTCAGTTAACCCTTCCCTGAGTGGTTAACTAGGTCAATCTGATTTGTGAAACCTTTCACAGATCAGTTTGGGTCAGTTAACCCTTCCCTGAGTGGTTAACTAGGTCAATCTGATTTGTGGAAACTACCGTAGGTCAGTTTGGGTCAGTTAATTCTTCCCTGAGTGGTTAACTAGGTCAATCTGATTTGTGAAAACTTTCACAGATCAGTTTGGGTCAGTTAACCCTTCCCTGAGTGGTTAACTTGGTCATTCTGATTTGTGAAAACTACCATAGGTCAGTTTAGGTCAGTTAACCCTTCCCTGAGTGGTTAACTTGGTCATTCTGATTTGTGAAAACTACCGTAGGTCAGTTTGGGTCAGTTAACCCTTCCCTGAGTGGTTAACTAGGTCAATCTGATTTGTGAAACCTTTCACAGATCAGTTTGGGTCAGTTAACCCTTCCCTGAGTGGTTAACTAGGTCAATCCGATTTGTGAAAACTTTCACAGATCAGTTTGGGTCAGTTAACCCATCCCTGAGTGGTTAACTTGGTCATTCTGATTTGTGAAAATTTTCAAGTTTGAGTTTTTTTTTTCTGAATTTTAATTTTAAATTGGGTATAGCTCCAAAAGTCGGTCACTTAGAAGTCTGAACCCAGTGTCATCTTGACATGCTAGATTTGTGAATTTTTTCACAGCAAAGCTCTTGTCTGTAAACCGGTCGCTAAGTCTGGTTAGACAGAAATGTGGAAAATAGGTGTTTTTAATTTTTAACAATGTATAATAACAATTTATAATAAATACAAACACCGCTGGTTTACAAAAACATTTGTTTTAGATTGAGCCTGATTTGTGAAAACTTTCACAGATCAGTTTGGGTCAGTTAACCCTTCCCTGAGTGGTTAACTAGGTCAATCTGATTTGTGAAAATTTTCACAGATCCGTTTGGGTCAGTTAACCCTTCCCTGAGTGGTTTACTAGGTCAATCTGATTTGTGAAAACTTTCACAGATCAGTTTGGGTCAGTTAACCCTTCCCTGAGTGGTTAACTAGGTCAATCTGATTTGTGAAAACTTTCACAGGTCAGTTTGGGTCAGTTAACCCTTCCCTGAGTGGTTAACTAGGTCAATCTGATTTGTGAAACCTTTCACAGATCAGTTTGGGTCAGTTAACCCTTCCCTGAGTGGTTAACTAGGTCAATCTGATTTGTGGAAACTACCGTAGGTCAGTTTGGGTCAGTTAATTCTTCCCTGAGTGGTTAACTAGGTCAATCTGATTTGTGAAAACTTTCACAGATCAGTTTGGGTCAGTTAACCCTTCCCTGAGTGGTTAACTTGGTCATTCTGATTTGTGAAAACTACCATAGGTCAGTTTAGGTCAGTTAACCCTTCCCTGAGTGGTTAACTTGGTCATTCTGATTTGTGAAAACTACCGTAGGTCAGTTTGGGTCAGTTAACCCTTCCCTGAGTGGTTAACTAGGTCAATCTGATTTGTGAAACCTTTCACAGATCAGTTTGGGTCAGTTAACCCTTCCCTGAGTGGTTAACTAGGTCAATCCGATTTGTGAAAACTTTCACAGATCAGTTTGGGTCAGTTAACCCATCCCTGAGTGGTTAACTTGGTCATTCTGATTTGTGAAAACTTTCACAGGTCAGTTTGGTTCAGTTAACCCTTCCCTGAGTGTTTAACTAGGTCAATCTGATTTGTGACAACTAACGTAGGTCAGTTTGGGTCAGTTAACCCTTCCCGGAGTGCTTAACTAGGTCATTCTGATTTGTGAAAACTTTCACAGATCAGTTTGGGTCAGTTAACCCTTCCCTGAGTGGTTAACATGGTCATTTTTATTTGTGAAAACTTTCACAGATCAGTTTGGATCAGTTAACCCTTCCCTTAGTGGTTAACTAGGTCATTCTGATTTGTGAAAACTTTCACAGGTCAGTTTGGGTCAGTTAACCCTTCCCTGAGTGGTTAACTTGGTCATTCTGATTTGTGAAAACTTTCACAGATCAGTTTGGGTCAGTTAACCCTTCCCTGAGTGGTTAACATGGTCATTCTGATTTGTGAAAACTTTCACAGATCAGTTTGGGTCAGTTAAGGTTTTCACAAATCAGATTGACCTAGTTAACCACTCAGGGAAGGGTTAACTGACCCAAACTGACCTACGGTAGTTTTCACAAATCAGATTGACCTAGTTAAACACTCAGGGAAGGGTTAACTGACCCAAACTGACCTGTGAAAGTTTTCACAAATCAGAATGACCAAGTTAACCACTCAGGGAAGGGTTAACAGACCCAAACTGACCTACGGTAGTTTTCACAAATCAGATTGACCTAGTTAAACACCCAGGGAAGGGTTAACTGACCCAAACTGACCTGTGAAAGTTTTCACAAATCAGAATGACCAAGTTAACCACTCAGGGAAACGGTTAACTGACCTGTGAAAGTTTTCACAATCAGATTGACCTAGTTAACCACTCAGGGAAGTGTTAACTGACCCAAACTGATCTGTGAAAGTTTTCACAAATCAGAATGACCTAGTTAACCACAAAGGAAAAGGGTTAACTGACCTGTGAAGGTTTTCACAAATAAGAATGACCAAGTTAACCACTCAGGGAAACAGGTTAACTGACCCAAACTGATCTGTGAAAGTTTTCACAAATCGGATTGACCTAGTTAACCACTCAGGGAAGGGTTAACTGACCTAAACTGACCTGTGAAGGTTTTCACAAATCAGATTGACCTAGTTAACCACTCAGGGAAGTGTTAACTGACCCAAACTGACCTACGGTAGTTTTCACAAATCAGAATGACCATGTTAACCACTCAGGGAAGGGTTAACTGACCCAAACTGATCTGTGAAAATTTTCACAAATCAGAATGACCTAGTTAACCACTCAGGTTAGGGTTAACTGCCCCAAACTGACCTACGGTAGTTTTCACAAATCAGATTGGCCTAGTTAAACACTCAGGGAAGGGTTAACTGACCCAAACTGACCTGTGAAAGTTTTCAAAAATCAGAATGACCAAGTTAACCACTCAGGGAAGGGTTAACTGACCCAAACTGATCTGTGAAAGTTTTCACAAATCAGATTGACCAAGTTAACCACTCAGGGAAGGGTTAACTGACCCAAACTGATCTGTGAAAGTTTTCACAAATCAGAATGACCTAGTTAACCACTCAGGGAAGGGTTAACTGACCCAAACTGACCTACGGTAGTTTTCACAAATCAGATTGACCTAGTTAAACACTCAGGGAAGGGTTAACTGACCCAAACTTACCTGTGAAAGTTTTCACAAATCAGAATGACCAAGTTAACCACTCAGGGAAGGGTTAACTGACCCAAACTGATCTGTGAAAGGTTTCACAAATCAGATTGACCTAGTTAACCACTCAGGGAAGAGTTAACTGACCCAAACTGACCTACGGTAGTTTTCACAAATCAGATTGACCTAGTTAAACACTCAGGGAAGGGTTAACTGACCCAAACTGATCTGTGAAAGTTTTCACAAATCGGATTGACCTAGTTAACCACTCAGGGAAGGGTTAACTGACCTAAACTGATCTGTGAAAGGTTTCACAAATCAGATTGACCTAGTTAACCACTCAGGGAAGAGTTAACTGACCCGAACTGACCTACGGTAGTTTTCACAAATCAGATTGACCTAGTTAAACACTCAGGGGAAGGGTTAAGTGACCCAAACTGATCTGTGAAAGTTTTCACAAATCGGATTGACCTAGTTAACCACTCAGGGAAGGGTTTACTGTCCTAAACTGACCTGTGAAGGTTTTCACAAATCAGATTGACCTAGTTAACCACTCAGGGAAGGGTTAACTGACCCAAACAGACCTACGGTAGTTTTCACAAATCAGATTGACCATGTTAACCACTCAGGGAAGGGTTAACTGACCCAAACTGATCTGTGAAAGTTTTCACAAATCAGAATGACCTAGTTAACCACTCAGGGAAGGGTTAACTGACCCAAACTGCCCTGTGAAAGTTTTCATAAATCAGATTGACCTAGTTAACCACTCAGGAAAGGGCTAACTGACCCAAACTGACCTACGGTAGTTTTCACAAATCAGATTTACCTAGTTAAACACTCAGGGAAGGGTTAACTGACCCAAACTGACCTGTGAAAGTTTTCATAAATCAGATTGACCTAGTTAACCACTCAGGAAAGGGCTAACTGACCCAAACTGACCTACGGTAGTTTACACAAATCAGATTTACCTAGTTAAACACTCAGGGAAGGGTCAACTGACCCAAACTGACCTGTGAAAGTTTTCACAAATCAGATTGACCTAGTTAACCACTCAGGGAAGGGTTAACTGACCTGTGAAAGTTTTCACAAGTCAGAATGACCTAGTTAACCGCTAAGGGAAGGGTTAACTGACCCAAACTGACCTGTGAAGGTTTTCACAAATCAGATTGACCAAGTTAACCACTCAGGGAAGGGTTAACTGACCCATTTTATCTGTGAAAGTTTTCACAAATCGGATTGACCTAGTTAACCACTCAGGGAAGGGTTAACTGACCCAAACTGATCTGTGAAAGGTTTCACAAATCAGATTGACCAATTTAACCACTCAGGGAAGGGTTAACTGACCCAAACTGATCTGTGAAAGTTTTCACAAATCAGATTGATCAAGTTAACCACTCAGGGAAGGGTTAACTGACCCAAACTGACCTACGGTAGTTTTCACAAATCAGAATGACCAAGTTAAACACTCATGGAAGGGTTAACTGACCCAAACTGACCTGTGAAAGTTTTCACAAATCAGAATGACCAAGTTAACCACTCAGGGAAACAGTTAACTGACCCAAACTGGCCTAAGTTTTCACAAATCAGATTGACCTAGTTAACCACTCAGGGAAGGGTTAACTGACCCAAACTGATCTGTGAAAGTTTTCACAAATCAGAATGACCTAGTTAACCACTCAGGGAAGGGTTTACTGTCCTAAACTGACCTGTGAAGGTTTTCACAAATCAGATTGACCTAGTTAACCACTCAGGGAAGGGTTAACTGACCCAAACAGACCTACGGTAGTTTTCACAAATCAGATTGACCATGTTAACCACTCAGGGAAGGGTTAACTGACCCAAACTGATCTGTGAAAGTTTTCACAAATCAGAATGACCTAGTTAACCACTCAGGGAAGGGTTAACTGACCCAAACTGCCCTGTGAAAGTTTTCATAAATCAGATTGACCTAGTTAACCACTCAGGAAAGGGCTAACTGACCCAAACTGACCTACGGTAGTTTTCACAAATCAGATTTACCTAGTTAAACACTCAGGGAAGGGTTAACTGACCCAAACTGACCTGTGAAAGTTTTCATAAATCAGATTGACCTAGTTAACCACTCAGGGAAGGGTTAACTGACCTGTGAAAGTTTTCACAAGTCAGAATGACCTAGTTAACCGCTAAGGGAAGGGTTAACTGACCCAAACTGACCTGTGAAGGTTTTCACAAATCAGATTGACCAAGTTAACCACTCAGGGAAGGGTTAACTGACCCATTTTATCTGTGAAAGTTTTCACAAATCGGATTGACCTAGTTAACCACTCAGGGAAGGGTTAACTGACCCAAACTGATCTGTGAAAGGTTTCACAAATCAGATTGACCAATTTAACCACTCAGGGAAGGGTTAACTGACCCAAACTGATCTGTGAAAGTTTTCACAAATCAGATTGATCAAGTTAACCACTCAGGGAAGGGTTAACTGACCCAAACTGACCTACGGTAGTTTTCACAAATCAGAATGACCAAGTTAAACACTCATGGAAGGGTTAACTGACCCAAACTGACCTGTGAAAGTTTTCACAAATCAGAATGACCAAGTTAACCACTCAGGGAAACAGTTAACTGACCCAAACTGGCCTAAGTTTTCACAAATCAGATTGACCTAGTTAACCACTCAGGGAAGGGTTAACTGACCCAAACTGATCTGTGAAAGTTTTCACAAATCAGAATGACCAAGTTAACCACTCAGGGAAACGATTAACTGACCCAAACTGATCTGTGAAAGTTTTCACAAATCAGAATGACCAAGTTAACCACTCAGGGAAGGGTTAACTGACCCAAACTGATCTGTGAAAGTTTTCACAAATCAGGCTCAATCTAAAACAAGTGTTTTTGTAAACCAGCTGTGTTTGTGTTTATTATAAATTGTTATTATACATTGTTAAACATTAAAAACGCCTATTTTCCACATTCCTGTCTAACCGGACTTAGCGACCGGTTTACAGACAAGAGCTTTGCTGTGAAAAAATTCACAAATCTATCATGTCAAGATGACACTGGGTTCAGACTTCTAAGTGACCGATTTTTGGAGCTATACCCAATTTAAAATTAAAAAAAAAAAAAAAAAAAAAAAAACTGATTTCGGACCGGAGTAACACCGTTACACGAATTCACAAATCATAAATAACGACATGAGATATTATTTGCATGTCTTCGACACCGCACTGCGGGAAACGTGTTTGTTGGCGTTTGTCTGTGAGGTGTGATTTGGCCTATGCACATGTACACATATGATGTTAAACTTCTGAAGAATCTCAAACATCACGAAACACAAAACTAGTGTTGTGAAGTATAGTGAAAGACACCTTAAAGATTTTATATAAAATAACAATCACGTAAAATGTCCTCCAGAGATTCATATTAATATGAGAACGAATGAGGAAGTCACACATGAACTCACCTTGATCAAACTTTTACAAGGTAGGCTACAGGATCTCAAATCCTCCAGCTTTAACATTATAAAGATACACGGAAATTCCTTCTTAAACGTTGATAAACATTTCGATGCTGTTTTTTCCGTGTCTTATTCGTATTTTTCCTGCTCAAAATGGCGACAGGAGAACTTACTTTCACTTTCTATTTGTGACGAGAGAGAGACGTAGACAGAGACGCACGTTCACGAGAGCACCACGACGCATGCGTGTGAGAGCAGACGTTGTTGCGTAAACGCGCGTAGCAGATTAGTATTTTGTATATAGTAAAAAAACTTTTTTTTTTTTTTTTTTTGCAAAAGCACTCGCGGACATTTTTTTGACCTTTTATTAATTAGTTTTGTGCTTTTGTTTATTCTTCAATTTGTTCACTCATTTGTTCATTCTTCTGGTCTTTTTCAGTTTGTTTTTATCTGTGTAATTTACTATGTTTTTGTTTTATTTGTTCAATTCTGTTTTTCTTTCTGCAAACGCAGAGTTCCTGTGTCACAATTTGAGTTGTAGATCCAAATGCAAGTACGGCCTGGTGACTTTGTCTACATCACAGGCAATGACCTTTCCTTACAGCTTTTCACAATTGCTAAGACACATTTCTTAAAACCTTCACCCATTTTCTCACAACATTAAAAACACATTCAAAACTAAACTCACAAAACCATTGACTCTTCTCAAAAAGTCAAACAATTGCTGTACTCAAAATCAAACAATGCTTTCAGATCATACACTCAAGAGTCAATAAAAAAATAAAATAATACATTTTGATTTGAAGTGTACACATTTTTGCATTATTATTACTACAGTCAAACCTGAATACAGAGAAAGCATTTTGTTACACGTAACATTAAAATTCAATAAAACATTTACAAAAATAAACAGCAAATCTTTTATCACAGCTTAATCCATCTGGATCTGATCTCATTTCAACCTCTTATTTCAGTCTCCTGACTCAATTATGCTGTATGGTAATAGCCCTACCAGTTCATTTGTGTATAATTATAAATTTTAAAATTCAAAACAGAAAATTGTTTGGTCAAAAGTGACCGAAGAGCACTATGACAGTATGGACTTTTTTGGACTTGTAACATTTGTTGAAAAAGTAAATTAATTATTTTAATTATGCTATATAAAACTTTCAGTAACAATATTTCATATTACAATAAATTGTAGTAGCTTTTTTTAAGTTCTGCAAATATTTTAAACTGTAGATTCACAGGTCACAACAGTTTAAAATATAGGCCTATGTGTGTAAAATATATATATAAATGTGTGTGTGTGTATGTGTGTCACGGAACGCTCAGCTACGCCACCCTCTGGTCGCATCCGCTCCCTCTCTCCGGAGTTCTAGAACTGCACTTCCCATCTCTCCCTCTGGTCATTATTCATCTCCATCCCTGCCTGGTTTATCTGATCATCCTCATCACCGTCACCTGTTCATCATTATCTATCTGGACTGTCATCATTATCTATCAGACGCGAATCTCTTTCCTGGGCTACATTATCAGCGCCGAAGGGGTCTTTATGGATGATAGCAAGGTCCAAGCTGTGGTCAGCTGGCCTCAACCCTCATCTGTGAAGGAGTTGCAACGCTTTCTGGGGTTTGCCAATTTTTATCGCAGATTTATACGGAATTTCAGCGTTATCGTGGCTCCTCTCACATCCCTTCTCCGGCTGGTTCAGGTGGTCTCCCAAGTGCACTTCAGCATTTGAACGGCTATAAGAGAAGTTCACCACAGCGCCCATTCTTCATCACCCTAATCCAGAGAGGGAGTTTATCGTGGAGGTGGATGCTTCTAAAACAGGAGTGGGTGCGATTCTTTCACAACGCCATGGCAACCCGGCCAAAATGTTCCCCTGTGCGTTTCATTCTCGCAAGCTCAATTCAGCAGAACGTAATTATGATGTGGGCAATCGTGAACTCCTGGCCATGAAGGCAGCTTTTGAAGAGTGGAGGCACTGGTTGGAGGGCGCGCGAGGGAGCGTTTAAATGCGCGTCAAGCTTGCTGGTCTCTGTTCTTTTCCAGATTTAACTTCAAGATCACTTACAGACCGGGGTCAAAGAACGGGAAGGCTGACGCTCTCTCTCGTCTGTTCGACAGTCCCAACGAACCCTCCAAACCAGAGTCAATTATTCCCTCCACGCTGATTGTGGCACCCGTGCAATGGGATATAATAGCTGAGATCACTGCTTCACAACAAGATCATGCTACCCCGCCAGAATACCCTGCGGATCGCCTCTATGTTCCACTCGAGCTCCGTCATCGTGTCCTTCAGTGGGTTCACTGCCCTCCCAGCGCTGGACATCCTGGTATCTCTGCTACCATTCAGCTCGTCTCCAACCGTTTCTGGTGGCCTACTTTGCAGACCGACGTCATCACTTTCATCCACCAATGTGTTATCTGCAATACCGTCAAATCCTCTCATCTCAAGCCTGCAGGTCTATTACAACCTCTGCCCGTCCCTCAGCGCTCCTGGTTCACTACCATCCTTTTAGTAGTCGATCGTTTTTCTAAGTTTTGCCACTTTATTCCTATGGTTGAATTGCCTACCGCCCTTCAGACAGCTGAGGCTCTCTTGAACCATGTGTTTCGTCTCTTTGGACTTCCAGATGACATTGTTTCAGACCGCGGTCCCCAGTTTACATCTAGAGTCTGGAAAGAGCTCTGCACCAAACTAAACATCAACGTAAGCCTCACATCTGGATATCATCCTCAGGCCAGCGGGCAGGTGGAACGGCTCAACCAGGATCTCATCCGTTTTCTGCGCACCTATTGCCACCAGAATCAACACGACTGGAGTCGCTTTTTGGTCTGGGCTGAGTACGCCCAGAATTCTCTGTTAAAACCAGCTACAGGATTAACCCCATTTCAATGTGTTCTAGGCTTTCAACCCCCGCTCTTCCCGTGGGCTGGAGAGCCATCTGATCTCCCTGCAGTGGACACGTGGCTACGGCACAGCAGGATATTCTAGATCCCTCGTTACTCTCCACTTTCCATCGAGACCACCCAGATCGACCCGCACCAAGACCCCGTGGATGACCCCATCGTCAGTCAGGCCCTCGCTTCCGGAGCCGCTGGCAGGGGGGGGGGATCTCTGTCACGGAACGCTCAGCTACGCCACCCTCTGGTCGCATCCGCTCCCTCTCTCCGGAGTTCTAGAACTGCACTTCCCATCTCTCCCTCTGGTCATTATTCATCTCCATCCCTGCCTGGTTTATCAGAATCAGAATCAGATCAGAATCAGAAAGAGCTTTATTGCCAAGTGTGCTTGCACACACAAGGAATTTGTTTTTGGTACTGAGGCCTCCAGTGGACATATACAGATACAAATACAACAAGAAACATAATACTACAAATTATAAGAATAAAAAATAAAAATATAAATATATGAGAATAAAAGTATCACAGTTGGGTTTAGTCAGAATAGACATTTCCAGATTTACAGATTATGAACATATTTACAGTGTTTTGAATATTATAAATAAATAAATCTACATATAAGTATCACCTGAGTTGTAGGGTATTGCACTAAACAGTGGGAGTATTGCACTTAAAGGCGTATGCATTGGGAGATATGTTAACTGTTCAGGAGGGAAATGGCCTGTGGGAAGAAACTGTTCCTGTGCCGAGATGTTCTTGTGGCCAGTGATCTGAGTCGCCGTCTTGACGGTAACAGATCAAACAGGAGGTGTCCAGGGTGAGTGGAGTCTGTGATGATTTTACCTGCTCTCTTCCTCACTCTGGAAGAGTACAGGTCCTGGAGGGTTGGCAGCGGGGCACCAATAATCCTCTCCGCAGTCCGGACTGTCCGTTGTAGTCTCCTGATGTCTGATTTGGTAGCTGAACCAAACCAGACAGTGATGGAAGTGCATAAGACAGACTCAATGACGGCTGAGTAGAACTGAATCAGCAGCTCCTGTGGCAAGTTGAACTTCCTCAGCTGGCGAAGGAAGTAGAGTCTCTGCTGGGCCTTTTTCACAGTGGAGTCAATGTGATTGTCCCACTTCAGGTCCTGAGAGATGATAGTGCCCAGGAACCTGAATAACTCCACTGCTTCCACAGTGCTGTTCATGATGATGAGTGGGGGGAGTGCTGGGCTGTTCCTCCTGAAGTCCACGATCATCTCCACTGTTTTGAGCGTGTTCAGCTCAAGGTTGTTATAACTGCACCAGACAGCCAGATGTTCAACCTCCAGTCTGTAAGCAGACTCGTCGCCGTTTTGGATGAGACCGATGACAGTGGTGTCGTCTGCAAATTTCAGGAGCTTGACAGAGGGGTCTTTAGAAGTGCAGTCATTAGTGTACAGGGAGAAGAGCAGTGGGGAGAGAACGCACCCTTGGGGGGCGCCAGTGCTGGTGGTGAGAGTCCTGGATGTGTGTTTCCCCAGTCTCACTCGCTGCTGCCGGTCCGTCAGGAAGCTGGTGATCCACTGACAGATCGAGGATGGTATGGAGAGCTGGGTCAGTTTGGCTGTGAGAAGACCAGGCATGATGGTATTGAAGGCCGAACTGAAGTCCACAAAGAGGATCCTTGCATAAGTCCCTGGTCTGTCGAGATGTTGCAGGATATAATGCAGTCCCATGTTGACTGCATCATCCACAGACCTGTTTGCTCTGTAAGCAAACTGAAAGGGATCCAGCAGGGGTCCAGTGATGTCTTTCAGGTGGGCCAACACCAGTCTTTCAAACGACTTCATGACCACAGACGTGAGAGCGACAGGTCTGTAGTCATTAAGTCCAGTGATTTTGGATTTTTTGGGGACAGGAATGATAGTGGAGCGTTTGAAGCAGCAGGGAACTTCACACTGCTCCAATGATCTATTGAAGATCTGCGTGAAGACCGGGGCCAGTTGGTCAGCGCAGGCTTTTAAACAAGCAGATGAGATGCCGTCTGGGCCTGAGGCTTTCCTAGTCTTCTGTTTTTTGAAGACTCGGCTCACGTCCTCCACACAGACCTTAAGCTCAGGTAGGATGGCAGGAGGGGGGAGTAATGGGAGTGCAGGAGGTGATGGTGAATGTGTGAAGTGCAGATCAGACCGGGTGTGTGGTGTGAATGAGGGCTTTTCAAACCTGCAATAAAATGAGTTTAAATCATCAGCCAGGTGTTGATTGTCCACAGATCGAGGGGATGGTGACTTGTAATTGGTGATGTTCCTCAGGCCATTCCAGACTGATGATGGGTCGTTGGATGAAAACTGGTTTTTCAGTTTTTCAGAGTAGTTCCTTTTAGCAACTCTGATCTCCTTTGTCAATCTGTTTCTGGCCTGGTTATACAAGATTTTATCCCCACTTCTGTAAGCATCCTCTTTGGCATGACGAAGGTGTTTGAGTTTCCCAGTAAACCATGGTTTATCATTAGTAAATGATAAGAATGTCCTGGTAGGAATGCATGTATCCTCACAGAAACTTATATATGATGTTACAGTATCAGTGAGCTCATCCAGATCGTTGGTAGCAGCTTCAAAAACAGTCCAATCAGTGCAATCAAAGCAGGCCTGTAGATTCTGCTCTGCTTCATTAGTCCATCTTTTTACAGTCCTTATTACAGGTTTAGCTGATTTCAGTTTCTGCCTGTAGGTCGGTATGAGATGAACCAAACAGTGATCAGAGAGCCCCAAAGCTGCTCGTGAAACGGAGTGATACGCATCTTTTATTGTGGTGTAACAGTGGTCCAGTATATTACTGTCTCTGGTGGGACATGTAACGTGCTGTCTGTATTTTGGTAGTTCACGGGAAAGATTTGCTTTGTTAAAATCCCCAAGAATGATTAAAAGAGAGTCTGGGTACCTTTGTTCTGTTTCAGCTATTTGATCAGCCAGCTGTTGTAGCGCCGCGCTCACGCACGCGTCTGGAGGGATGTAAACATTCACGAGAATGAAAGAGGAAAACTCCCGAGGCGAGTAGAAGGGTTTACAGTTTATGAAATGTGCCTCTAAGTTAGGAGAGCACATCTTCTTCAGTGTTGTTACATCTGAACACCAACTTTCGTTAATGTAGAAACACATTCCACCACCTCTTGTTTTCCCCGTTAGCTCCGCGATGCGATCCGCTCTGAACAGCTGGAAGCCCGGCAGATGTATTGCGTTGTCCGGTATGGCTTCACTCAGCCAGGTTTCAGTGAAGCACAGAGCAGCAGAGTTTAGAAAATCCTTGTTAGTGCGGGTGAGGAGAAGAAGTTCGTCCGTTTTGTTAGGAAGGGATCGGAGATTCGCGAGATGAATACTGGGGAGTGCAGTGCGCAGGCCGCGCTCGCGGAGTTTAACCAGAGCACCGGCTCGCTTCCCGCGTTTGCGTCTGAACGCGCGTTTGAACAACACCGCTGCCCCACCGACGAGAATGTCCCGCAAGACGTCCGAATAATCAAAAACTGTAGAAAAGTTATCAGGTGTGTGTTTCCTAATGTCCAGTAGTTCGTCTTTGGTGAAACTGATAGGAAAAGAATGACTAAACGCAGAACAAACAAACAAAAACAACACAATAGCTGGAGAGCCCCACACAAAGGCAGCCATGCGCGGCGCCATCTTGGATGTAATCTGATGTAATCTGATGTAATCAATTATCTGATCATCCTCATCACCGTCACCTGTTCATCATTATCTATCTGGACTGTCCCTTTCATTGTTGCTTTGCGAAGTCTTGTTTTGCTCTGCTGACATTACCAAGCGTTATTCCCTGTCTCTTGTTATTATCTGGACCTTAGATCTCTGCCTGGACTCTCGACTCTGTGAACCTTTGCTGCCAGCCTTGACCCTTGCCTGTGTTTCGTTACGAGTACTGGATTGTGCCCTTGTTCCTAGCCTGTTTCTGTTCATGTCTGTTCCTCTCTGCTTTATTGCATGTGTAAATAAACTACTGCAAATGGATCCAAACGCCTCTGGCTCTACATTACAATGTGCATATATATATATACATACATACATACATACACACACACACACATATATATATATATATATATATATATATATATATATATATATACATACATACAGTATATATATAAATGGATATTCTATATAGGTATATATATATATATATATATATATATATATAATATTTATATTTATGAAAACCTGCTGGATCTGTTTTTTAAAAAGATTATTGCAAAAAGTAAAAAATAATATAATAAGCTACATTTATTAATTTGGAGTGTCTTTTATGGACTGTGAGAACATTGTACGTTGGGCAATAAAATTAACAATAAAAACTAGTTAAAATGATTATATTGGTCAAATTAATAAAATTGAATGTCTGTATATAGGCTAGCCTACAGTATTTCTGCTCTTTGAAAGTAAAACACATAGCCTTACAAGCACAGGATTCAGGAAAAATGTTTTAGTGTTGTTTTAGGGGTACAATATTTATATGTATTGCCTTTCATGTCCATTTACACATCAGCTTGGATACTTGCATGGTTAAAAAACACTAATTTCAAGATGCTGACGTCACGTCAGGTCGTCACGTGGGTCGGTAAGGCGCTCAAAAGCACAAGACGTTCGGATAGACGTTCGATCGGTCGGTCGATCGATCGGATGTTTGATTTTGGCACGGAGTACTTGCCATTGCCGCGCACTTTGAGCGCACTTTTACGTGAGAGAAGGGGTACGTCGCACCACAGACGCGTGACACTAACGTGTGACTCCAACGTTGTCGCACCACAGAAGCGTGACACTGACGTGTGACTCCAACGTCGTCGCACCACTATGGAACGTGATCGGGGCCAATAGTCTTTAAACGAAACGCGTGAAATTTGACCGCGTCAACACGCACTGTTTGTTCGCGTTAACGCGTCAAAAAGCACAGTAGCCAATGAAATTGCTGTATTTGAGACTATATTTGCATATGCGACGCGATGGTACGTATGTCTCTGATTGGTATATACGTATACAAACATCAGATGTTATAATTGTTCATGAGGGATAATGCATCGGTACGTTGTGTGTTGTCAGCCTTATGTCATGATTTGTTATACCCTTTTAAAGCAACACTATGTAGTTTTTCAACCTTCACAATATATTTCCAAGACCCTTGAGATGGTACATCGACTTACAATAGGTTGAATGACACGTCTGCCATAGCCTGACAATGTTTGTATCGCTTTTACTGGCACTATGTAACTTCGGGTTTCGGGTAGTAACCCGAGCACAAAAAGAACTACAAAATTCGACTGCTTTACGGCATACCGTGAGCTAAAGGAGAAGGAGGGGTGCCCGACCGATGCTGACCTGGCCGTCATGCTGTTGGACTAGTAAATATATTGCTTGCATACTATCTCTATTTTTTCGAATTTGTTGTCTGCCTGGCCATGTTACGGAATCTATCTGGTCCTCCATTTATCTTCATTATGGTCATGTTTGTTTATTTATTTTTCTGGTGAAAGTGTCTTGCCTCAGGCTATAATGCAAATCGATTTTTCAAATTTGCAGATTCATCTATGGTAGTTTGATATTATAATATTGACGATATATGGCTATTACCTACCACACAAACATTGAATTGAATTAGCATATCCATTATGTAAAACAATAGGCTACTATAATGATGCTGGCTTGTTAACGTGAGCTACACGATCTTTTGGCGTTTGAAAATAAAATAAAACCCATAAAATTATATTCATATGACATGCTGAATATATATGCCAATGTACCTGGGATGAAGACATTTCACACGCAACGCTGGCAGTCTGCCCGCGAGAACTCAAGACAGTATCGGCTTGTCAACAAATCCATGTGTACCCCCTGGTGTATGACAGATTTTACGACCCGAAGTAGAAGACAATACTGTTTCCCAACTGTAGGGGGACCCGAGAGCAAAAACTACATAGTGGGGCTTTAAGTTGTCCTACGTTCTTTCTCAGTATGAAACGCGATCAAGTACAAAAGTTAAGGCCATCTAGCGGCAATAATCATTAAATGCCATTTTATGTAATTTTTCCTACAAAAGGACAGCAGAGACACTTAATGCATGATCTACCGGTATTACATATTTTAACTGTTCATTGCATGCTACTGTAACGTCAACGGGTGGATGAAGACGAAGATCAGGCGAAGCAAAGGTTTATTATAGACACGAAACAGTGAGCGTATGCTCAAAACAAACAGTACAGTGTGCTAGTGCACAAACAATAACCAGCACTGAAAAGGAGTGAGAGGGGAACTTAAATACAGAGATAATGACAAGGACAACAGGTGACGATGATGATGATGATGAGGCGCAGGTACAGGTGATGATGACAGGGGATACTGGGAAGTGTAGTGAAGACACAGACGATGAAGAAGGCGGTGAATGTGACAGCTACATAGCTACTGGAAGGTTTTTTGTATTTAAGTGAAATAATGTGAAAAATATGTTTATTTACTATTAAAATGATTGATTAAATCGAGCAATTTAGGTAAATAAACTGTATTAATATAATGATATCTATATTTTAAACATAATTCATTGATATAAGAGTTCTGGGGGGAAAACAGGAAATGTTTAAAGGTTAAATATTAACCCTCTACAGCACAGCATCGCCCTCAGGCAACGGAAAGTTTTCTTAAGCCCTACAGTATGTTCAGTACATTTTTCTTTAAATGATTGCAACCAATTAGAATGTTTGAAAAAGTACAAAAAGGTTTAAGAGTCACTATCAAGCACCATTTGAAGGTGGGACGTCCTTTTCTGACACATGGTCACAGGTGCATATAGTGTGAGAAGAAAGCAAGATTATTTGCTTTAGTAATCTTATTTAAATTGACACGAACTGTATATAAAAAAAATATTTGTGTGTGTGTATGAAGGTGTAGAGAAGCCATTTGGCAGGTTTTATGAAGTTTTTTATTTATTTTACATGTTCACAAAATTAGTTTTTCTTTTTGTTGCCTCAGGGAAACGTTGTGTGATAAGGGGTACTTTTCAAGGATGTATTGGACAATACCTCACAATGGCAAATAATGTGTTACAAGAAGGGAAGATGCAGGGTTCCTGGGTGCACAGGAACACCCAAAGTCACCAAAGTGACTCCAATGTGCAGCATCTACCTGGATGATGCGACGTCAGCCATATTGCTCCAGAACACCCACCACACACACCAGCTTACGGATGACTCGCAGTCTCCGCTCTACTTCATCACACAGGTGTTCTAGCGGGTCGAGTCAGGACAGGTGCGCAGTCATGTTAGAACAGAAACAGCCATCTACAAACTGTTCCCACAAAGTTGGGAGCATGAAATTGTCCAAAATGTCTTGAAAATAATAAACAATAATTTAATAATATATAATAATAGTAAAAATTATTTCTTTCTTTCTCAAAACTGAGTTTTGATTTCTAAGTGATCAATTTATGTACAAGTGTTTTCCCACATGATTATTGGCTGTAGGTCATCAGTAAAAGAATGTAGCATTTAATTGGCTGTGTTTCCCATATGAGCTGTTAGTTTTGAATGATGTGTGTAATGTAGAGAAATGTGTTTAGAGTTTTGCAAAAAGTTTGTTTTTCAAATGCAAACTGAGTGCAAAGCATATAATGTCCTTGTATTTTTGCTGACTTGGTCTAAAGATTGGGTACATGAGTGAATGGTTTCACCGAGTGAGCCTCAAATTCCACTTTTAGTGTCTTAGCAATTTGAAAAAACTGTAAAACAAACGGGCAGAGGTCGCGTATGGAATGAACCAAGAAAATCTTAAAATTGCATGGAACTGAGAAGCATGAATGGAAGCAACAAAAAAGACTGCAATAAAAAAACAAAAAAAAAACAAGAGACAATTATTTTAATGCAAGCAAAAATAAAATTGCACACATCAACTTTGGAATAAAAGAAAAGAAATCTGGAAATCTGTTTAAGGCCTACTCCTGTCTTAATATAAACCCTGTCTGGGAAACCGCCCCTAAAGGTTTAACAAAGTTATTCTTTCCACTATAACTTATGGATTCCTAAAGACAAGTTTATGGGTAAATAACATATTAATAATACATAATATAATGTATAATGTATAATGAATATCAAAACACATGTTAAATTTAATGTAGTAATTTTATTATAGCACTCATCAGCCTGCAGCAGCCAAGATGATGTTCCTGGAAACAATACAGACAGAACAGCATAAACAAACTATACAACTGAAGGAATACAAATTTATTAAATGTTTTATTTAAGTTTCTAATACTATCATATATAAACAGAGAAAGTTCTGTTTGTTGAAGTTAGCAATTCAGGTTAGGATGGTAAATGATATCAGCTGTGAAACAGTTTCCAGCAAGAGAATCTGGCAAATCCTGTTTTCTCCATTGTAAGTTAAATGAGTCTGATCACTGAGACTTTCTTTAATGGCTCTGGGATGGCTCTTGGAACCAAAGTTCCTGGCAACTATCAGCATTTGAATAGTTATGCTGATTCCATTGGATTGGTAATGCCCTCAGAGTAGGGTGTGTTCGTACTACATTTGCATGCTTTGTTTGAATTTGTCTCCACAATCCAGAAGTCCCTCCTCTTAAAATGCCTATAATATACTATGTAAAGTTACTTGAATTTAGACTTGGTGACTACAGCTACCGACAGCTCGTGTTCTCAATAAAGAATCCTGCTGAAGATACTACCAACGTCTCCTGGTTCTTCACTTCTGAGTCTCCTACACTTAAGAAGAAAAAAGGTTTACAACAGATGGTGCCGTGACCCGGATGGAGAAACTGAAACTCAACAAAGAATAAACTTTTGAAACTTCAAAGCTGAAAGATCTCAACAAAGCTGACTGAGTCTCCAGACTGAATTTTGAAACATCCAGCTAAACAAAGATTGCCAGACTGAATATTTCCAGCTTCCTCCAAAACTTCAAGCTGAACCAAGATTTCCAGGCGGAATCTTTCTATACAACAAAAATTTGGTGAGTTTCACTCCATTCAAAGAACCGTTGAAAAACCAGTAAAAAAAATAATCTGTTATTCCTCTGAGCCATCAGAGAAGAAGTTAACAAACAGCTGTAGAGTTTGCTAACTAAAGTTACCCTTTAAAAGTTTGCTTTTAGAGATGAAAGATATCCTCTGTTTTTGTCAGGCAGGGAAGTTTTAACATTACGTGTTAATATATTGGTTTGGTTACCCTCTGGTCACAGAGAAGGTTAGCATTACGTGCTAATAATATTTTGGTTTTATCCTCTGAATAGTCAGGGAAGTTGTTTGTATCCTCTGATTCAATCAGGGAAGATTAGCGTAAAGTGCTAGTAATTTGTGTTACCCTTTGCTCTGCCAAGGAAGGTTAACAATAGTTTGATCTGTGTTAACAAGTGTAGCCTCTGTTTTGAACAGAGCAGTTTTAGTGTTTGTTTGTTTAGCATCATGTGCTAATAAGATTGTACCCTCTGTTGTAGATAATAGAGAGAAGTTTTTCAAAGAAAAGTTGGTAACAAAGAAATCCACAAAATGGTTAGGAAGAATGCTAGACTTATTCCAACTACTGAGAAACGTGGATTAGCAAGCCCTTTATGGACAGACAGTGAGTTCAAGTCATTGTTAGGAGAGAAAATGGACTCCATAGTGACTGAGTCAGTTAGATTGGATTTGACAAAGAAATTTGGTATTGATCCAGACAAAGTTTGGTCTATTGAAGAATGCAAGAAGGTGTTAGGTGCATGTATCAGAAAGAAAAACATGAAAGGCATAATCTGTTGCCATAGAGAATATAGCTTATCCATTGCACAAGAACAGGTGTATTGATAAGTGTATAGAAAAACTAGGTGTATTGATAAGTTAAATGAACAAAACAAACAATTGCAGACTCAAGTGTCCTGTTTCAAGACAAAGGTGAGCCATAATCAGGCCTCAACCAAATGTGACTCTGAAGACCAACAGTCAGATGAAAGCTATCCTGATTTACAGTCTTTCTGTAGACTAGAAAACACTAGAAATTCTGGTTTGATAGATAAAGATGTAAATGCATTTGAAGTGTGTGGAGCAAGACAAAAGGCTCAGACTAGGGCAAAAGGGATTGACTCTGTTCAATCTGTAACCCCCATACTGCAGCAACAAGCAGTCAAATTATCTTTAGGTCCTAAAGAAATCGAGAGAATCGCTGAAAATTTGCCATCAGTGCAAAGAAATTTTTCTGAGTTTAGAAGGGCATTGATCAGTAAAATGCGTCTTTACGACATGTCATTGGCAGAAGTCACACAGCTGATGTCACAAATTCTAACTGAATCTGAATTCAACAGTTTTGAGTTTGCTGTTACTTCTGAACTACAACATGCCAGAAAAGATAAACTGAGAGAGGGAGTTCTGAAAGCATTGAAAAACATTGTTGGACCAAACATGGACTGGTCAAAGATCACTAGTTGTGTACAGAAGAAACATGAGAACGTTAGTCAGTACACAGAAAGATTTTGTCAGTCAGCTGTAACTTACAGTGGAATAGCAGACACTTCAGAGAAGGTGTTAAATGACAATGGGCCATTAGTTCGCACATGGTATGATGGTCTTTTGTCAGAGCATAGAAATGCATTGCCTTTCTTAGACGTCACATGGGCTACCAGTACCCTGCAAAGTAACCTAGACAGGTTAGCTACTTGGGAAAGAGATTCTGATGTTAAAGAGGGAGTAAACATTGAAGCAGCATCCTTTAAGGTCAACACAGAGAACCAACAGAAACGTAAATGTCCTAAGAGAGAGGGCAGCAGTTGTTATTACTGTGGTAAACATGGACATTGGGGAAAAGAATGTAGAAAAAACAAAAAGGATGTTAGAGAAACTAACAATGTAACTCAGCTTCTGCTCAGCCTGCTGGCTGCTCTGAAGCAGCCTGTCCCCTCGTCATTAAGCTCGTTGGGCAGCTGTTTTAGTTGTTAACCATTTGGGCTGTGAGTGCTTAATTTCCCCACTAACTTACAACAGAGATAAAAGACTTCTGTTTTTGTTAAATAGAACAAAAGGAAAGTGACTGTCTCAGTTTTCCTTTGGGGGACACTGGTTAAAGTAGACTCACAGCCTTAAATGTTATTTTACAGCACAGGCCTTTCATCATTAATAGTGTTAGGTCAGACTGTAAACGTAAAATGCCCTCATGCAGTGTCCACAATAATGCCGAATATTGTTTCATCCTCATGTATGATGTCTACTATGACTGAAGTTGTTAGAGGATGAAGGAGAAATAACTCAGATGAAGATTACACACGTCACAGGACAGGTAGCCAAAGAAATCTCTAGAATGTTGCAAGCTATTAGAGCCTAAATGGTACATCAAGTGATGTTAATTAAAGTAGTTGCAGTATTGTGTCAGGATAAACTGGACTCATTGTGTCACACTGTAAAAGTTGCTCCCCCTCCCACAGGGAAATGACAGGACACGGAACAGTGAGGAGCCCAGGGAAGAACCAATTGCAACAGGCGTCGGGGGCCAACCCTTGCGGTGAAGACTCTCTCATAGCCTTCCCCATCCACTAGCCCATCCTTACCTCACTGGTTCTATTTAGGTGTCAAAATAATTCAGAAAATAGGGAAAGAAGGAACAAAAATAGCAGACACGGGAAAAAGTTTACAACCCTAGTGTTTGAACAAATACTGCTCTCCTGTCTTTTGTTTTCTCTCTTCCTCTGTGCAGGTACCACTTGCTGACCCGAGACCCATATGCACCGACCTCCTCGTCTGCGTATGAAGACATAACCTCAAGAAACAACTAGACGACTTCCGAGCCAACTATCACAAAAGGATAAAGAGCAAAAAAAAATAAAAAATACACAACGCAGAGACGACCATCATAAAGATCGCACAAAGTCCGGACTCCAGAAACAACATATTCTTAGAGCTGATGAATATGTCAAAAACGCCTGGTTTGCTGGAAAGAACGTTTGCACGTCACATCCGAAGATGACTGCATTCCAGGACTCACTTGTGCCCAAACATGGTGGTCCAACAAGACATTCTTGATCTTTCAGCATAATTACACCAAGATGACTGAAGATAATTCTTCATGGTTCAGAAACTTGAGTAATCACGAGAAAATCACAGTTCCAACCAGAAAAGACTCACGGAATTGCATGTTTTGTTTCTGTGTCAACATGCAATTGCAGAAACATCAACACAGAGCAAGCTATGTGCCTGTAACTTACGCAAGTTACAAGAATGAATTTTTAAGTGTTTAAACTTGTATATTATGTGGGAGTTATTTAGAACTCCCAAAGGGGGAATTGAAGGAATACAAATTTATTAAATGTTTTATTTAAGTTTCTAATACTATCATATATAAACAGAGAAAGTTCTGTTTGTTGAAGTTAGCAATTCAGGTTAGGATGGTAAATGATATCAACTGTGAAACAGTTTCCAGCAAGAGAATCTGGCAAATCCTGTTTTCTCCATTGTAAGTTAAATGAGTCTGATCACTGAGACTTTCTTTAATGGCTCTGGGATGGCTCTTGGAACCAGAGTTCCTGGCCACTATCAGCATTTGAATAGTTATGCTGATTCCATTGGATTGGTAATGCCCTCAGAGTAGGGTGTGTTCGTACTACATTTGCATGCTTTGTTTGAATTTGTCTCCACAATCCAGAAGTCCCTCCTCTTAAAATGCCTATAATATACTATGTAAAGTTACTTGAATTTAGACTTGGTGACTACAGCTACCGACAGCTCGTGTTCTCAATAAAGAATCCTGCTGAAGATACTACCAACGTCTCCTGGTTCTTCACTTCTGAGTCTCCTACACTTAAGAAGAAAAAAGGTTTACAACACAACCAACTAAACACCAAATTACAAAACATTATTAGGCTATGTGAAAGTGAATAAATGTATGTGTGTGTGTGTATTTAGTTATAAATATGTGCTGTGTAAGTTAGCCTATAATACTTTTGGAAATTATAACTTAAAACAAAAACAAATAATAACCCATATACATTATAATAATTGTGTTCATGCGACGAACAACCGTATAAGTCCCAAAAAACAAAAATTGAGATAACCATGTGACTTGAATGTATGTGTGCCACTTTGTATACAGAATCACTTTGGGGGTGTTTTCGCGCGACCAAAACTCTGTATTTTAAATTTTAAAATAGTCTCACGCGGAAAAACCATTTATGTCCACTAACGAAAAATGGAGACGCCGGGTGCTTTCATGTCCGCTGCGGACATTAAAAGGCAAAACCTCGGCAAAAAAAGGAGAGCGAACATGAATGAATGGAAGGACAGAGCAAGGAAGTCTTTGAGGGATGCTGGGAAACCATATGTGAACCGGAGAGGAGAGCAAAAACGAGGAAGTCCACCGAAAGAGGTGAGTGAAAGAACCGTATACAAAGTATCTACCTAACGTTAGCTGTTACAGTCAGATGGGCGTGTAGTGGGCGTCGTCTACTACAGTTCAAATAGCTTACTCTGTTTAACGGATCAATTCATGAATGGGTCAAAATGAATGCTGTAGGCTACTCCTTATAACCACGGATAAATTAATCGAAACATTTTAGCTGCGTTTGATGTCTGGCTAGCCAGTTACTTTGTAACGTAGCTGGTTACAGTCAGGGAGCATATTACTGGGCGTCTAACGTTACTAATGTTCATACAGCTCGGACTGTTTAGCGAATCACGTCATGAATGGGTCGAAATGAAAGCTGAGAAAATTAGACTTTGATTGCTTTATGTCTTCACTGAAATTGGTAAAAAAAAAAAAAAAAATATATATATATATATATATATATATATATATATAGCCTATATATATATAAAAAAGTCATTGACGTGTTTAAAATATTTTGATATATTTTTTGGATCCCCTGTTACCATTTAATGCAACACTTTGTTTTGTAATATTGTATGCTATGTTTGTTTGTTACTCATTATTTAATAAATAAAATAAATAAATAAATAAATAACTAAAAGGTAATAATAAAAAAATGCATTGATTGTGTAAGCTGTTATATATTCTAGCTAGTAACCTTAATAGCTGTTAATAGCTCTAGTGTTCTATAGCTAAAAAAAACAACAACCGCTAATGTGACTTTGTATTTGTTAAGGTGTGTAAGGAGACGTGTCCCAGGCAGTGTTCAAGCCTAACAGAACAAAGAAAACTCCAGCTCTTCACAGAGTTTTATGCTGTCTCTTATGAGAGGCAGCAGGCTATCATTCTCTCTGGTTTGGAGCAGGTAGGCCAACTTAAGCAATTCATGACCATATCATGTCAACAGTATGCAATACATCACAACGTAGGCCCATGAAATAACCAGTGAATTGAATACTAAGTTAGTGAATTCACTAAGACTGCACATGTGCCTGATCACTGTAAATGTTAAATTCTGTGAGGATGGATGAAGGATGATCGGCATCAAGTAGGCCACCAAGTGCATTACAGACCACAGCGCTTTGGTGCCCTAAAAGGCATACACATGGCTTATTCATTCTCCTAACCAAAGCCTACTCACATACTTAATGACCTTAACTTGACAGCTCTACACTACGGCTAGCCTGCTACGCTATGGTAAATGTCTTTTTACTTTATGTCTTTTTACTTCTAGCACAAGGTGAGTTGCAGACGACCACGTGCGCCTGACACTGAGATTACTAAGAGGAAGTACACCTTCAAGTACCATGTGCAACAAGGAGGCCAAAGACTTGCTGTTTGTAAGCTCACATTTATGTCAGTCTTTCATGGTGCACTGGATAATGGTGCACTGGACACTGGCATTATAGGGCGTTGGGTGCCTTGCCACCCTATAACGCCAGCGTGCACATACCGTAATGGTTAGGATTCAGCTCACTGTTGTTGTCCAGTCAGGAAACATATTTTTGCACTTTGAGATCGATATCATCAGGTAAAGTGCTATGCAAATGTAATGTATGATTATTCTTTGTATCATTACAACATGTGGATCTTAAAGGGATACTTCAGCTCTGGAAAGATTGATGTGTATTTAAAATGGGTCATTTATGTAGTAGAAATGTGAAATTATTTTTTAATTTGGAGCCTTCTAGACTGAGAAAAGCCAGAAAATGTATTTTTGATTTATGGGGATGAAAGACAACAACTCCCAGATTGCAATGCTAAAACGCACACATCAATCAATCACATGTTTAGCATTCATGTAAACACTACATTCAGATTCACAAATCGGAATAAATTTAGTTAGATTGAAACAAAAGGTGTGCATGTAAACAATGACGATTTTTTCGTCATAGGAGGATTTTTTCCAGACAAAAAATACATAAATCTCTCATCTCAGGGGGATATGAGGGAGGAAAGCATGGTAATTCGAAAATACTAAAAAGAATTCCATCCATCTTCTTCCGCTTATCCGGGGCCGGGTCGCGGGGGCAGCAGTCTGAGCAGAGATGCCCAGACTTCCCTCTCCCTGGACACTTCATCCAGCTCTTCCGGGGGGACACCGAGGCGTTCCCAGGCCAGCCGGGAGACATAGTCTCTCCAGCGTGTCCTAGGTCTTCCCCGGGGTCTCCTCCCAGTGGGACGTGCCCGGAACACCTCCCCGGGAAGGCGTCCAGGAGGCATCCGGAACAGATGCCCGAGCCACCTCAGCTGACCCCTCTCGATGTGGAGGAGCAGTGGCTCTAGTCTGAGCTCCTCCCGAGTGACCGAGCTTCTCACCCTATCGCTAAGGGATCGGCCAGCCACCCTGCGGAGAAAGCTCATTTCGGCCGCCTGTATCCGGGATCTTGTCCTTTCGGTCATGACCCAAAGCTCATGACCATAGGTGAGAGTAGGAACGTAGATTGACCGGTAAATCGAGAGCTTTGCCTTACGGCTCAGCTCCTTCTTCACCACAACAGACCGGTACATCGACCGCATTACTGCAGAAGCTGCACCGATCCGTCTGTCAATCTCCCGTTCCATCCTTCCCTCACTCGTGAACAAAACCCCAAGATACTTAAACTCCTCCACTTGAGGAAGCTGAAGCTCCACCAACCTGAAGTGAGCAAGCCACCCTTTTCCGACTGAGGACCATGGCCTCGGATTTGGAGGTGCTGATTTTAATCCCAGCCGCTTCACACTCGGCTGCAAACCGTCCCAGTGCATGCTGAAGGTCCTGGTGTGAAGGGGCCAACACGACAACATCATCCGCAAAAAGCAGAGACAAAATCGCGTGGTCCCCAAACCTGACACCCTCCGGCCCCTGGCTGCGCCTAGAAATTCTGTCCATAAAAACTATGAACAGAACCGGCGACAAAGGGCAGCCCTGCCGGAGTCCAACATGCACCGGGAAGAAGTCTGACTTACTACCGGCAATGCGAACCAAGCTCCTGCTTCGGTCACACAGGGACCGGACAGCCCTTAGCAAAGGACCCCGGACCCCATACTCCCGGAGCTGCCTCCACAGGCCGCCGCGAGGGATACAGTCGAATGCCTTCTCCAAATCCACAAAGCACATGTGGACTAATTGGGCAAACTCCCATGAACCCTCCAGCACCCTGTAGAGAGTATAGAGCTGGTCCAGTGTTCCACGGCCTGGACGAAAACCGCACTGTTCCTCCTGTATCCGAGGTTCCACTATCGGCCGTATTCTCCTCTCCAGTACCCTGGCATAGACTTTCCCAGGGAGGTTGAGAAGTGTGATCCCCCTGTAGTTGGAACACACCCTCCGGTCCCCCTTCTTAAAAAGAGGGACCACCACCCCGGTCTGCCATCCCAGAGGCACTGTCCCCGACCGCCACGCGATGCTGCAGAGGCGTGTCAGCCAAGACAGCCCCACAACATCCAGAGACTTGAGGTACTCAGGGCGGATCTCATCCACCCCCGGTGCCTTGCCACCGAGGAGTTTCTTGACTACCTCGGTGACCTCAGCTAGGGTGATGGACGAGTCCACCTCTGAGCCCTCAGCCTCTGCTTCCTCAAAAGAAGACGTGACGGCGGGATTGAGGAGATCCTCGAAGTATTCCTTCCACCGTCCGACGACATCCCCAGTTGAGGTCAACAGCCGCCCACCTCCACTGTAAACAGCGTTGGTAGGGCATTGTTTCCCTCTCCTGAGGCGCCGGACAGTTCTCTTCAGAATCTCTTCGAGGCCAGCCGATAGTCCTTCTCCATGGCCTCACCGAACTCCTCCCAGGCCCGAGTTTTTGCCTCCACAATCACCCGGGCTGCAGTCCGCTTGGCCTGCCGGTACCCGTCAGCTGCCTCAGGAGTCTCACAAGCCAACCAGGCCCGATAGGACTCCTTCTTCAGCTTGACGGCATCCTTTACTTCCGGTGTCCACCACCGGGTTCGGGGATTTCCGCCTCGACAGGCATCGGAGACCTTACGGCCACAGCTCCGAGCAGCCGCTTCGACAATGGAGGTGGAGAACAGTATAGAGTATAGAGCTGGTCCAGTGTTCCACGGCCTGGACGAAAACCGCACTGTTCCTCCTGTATCCGAGGTTCCACTATCGGCCGTATTCTCCTCTCCAGAATCTTTTTTGCGCCAACTGCACTGGCAGTAAGTCCGGAGAGCTCTGTGTTGTGCTGAGTAAATGCGTCTTTGTATGGTGCTTGAGTGTGGTACAAAATGTGTTTAATAACATATTCACGCGATGAACTCCTTCACCTGCGACCAGATGGAAAATCTAATGGGATTATTCATCCGATCCCGCGTGTGTTGCGGAAACCTTTCCGTGGATGCCGGGCTGGAGCTCAAGTTAAGGCGAGGAGGTGGCGGTATAAGCCTTTTTTGCCATCGATCATCATGGGCAACGTTAATTCGCTGCCTAATAAGTGTGAGGAGTTGAAGGCGCTGATAAAAACTGATCGGATCTATAAGGAATGCTGTCTATATTGTATTACGGAGACCTGGCTCACCGATAATGTCCCTGACTCAGCTGTGAACATACCTGGTTTCACCATAGTGCGGGCGGACAGACAGCCGGAGAAGTGTGGAAAGATGAAAGGAGGAGGACTGGTGTTGCTCGTGAACGACAGATGGTGCCGCTCCGGTCATATAACTGTTAAGGAAAAAATCTGCTGCCGGGATGTGGAGGTATTAGCGGTGAGTTTAAGACCTTACTATGTGCCGCGGGAGTTTTCTCACATCGTCGCCATTACTGTTTACATTCCACCGCGCACAGACCCTTCAGTAGCGTGTGACGTCATTCAGGACACGGTTGCAAGAATACAGTCACAACACTCAGATGCGCTGATTGCCATTTCGGGAGATTACAATCATGTTGACATTAGCTCATTTGTGAGCGGTTTTACACAGTATGTCAACTGTTATACGAGGAACAGCAGCATTCTGGACCTTTGCTACATCAATGTGGAAAATGCTTATAGTGTATGCGCGCTGCCACCGCTCGGCAAGTCAGACCACAACTTGATTCATCTCAAGTCGTCCTATAGACCTTGTGTAATGAGACTGCCTGCAACCATCAGATCCTATAGGAGGTGGACCCCGGAGACCAGCGAAGCTCTGAGGGACTACTTTCAGTCTACTGACTGGAATACACTTATGGACACTCACAGGTCAGACAACAATATTGATGGGGCAGTTGAATGTGTGACTGATTATGTCAACTTTTGCATGGATGTGGTGGCCCCGGTCAGAGGACTTCGATGTTTCCCAAATAATAAGCCCTGGATTACGAGCAGTATAAAGCACCTACTGAATCAGAAGAGGGAGGCTTTCAAAGCTGGGGACAGGGAAAAGATCAGAGATGCCCAACATGACTTAAAGAAGGCTATAAGGCAAGCTAAAAAAGACTACAAGGAAAAGCTGGAGAAAAAACTGCAGCACAACAACACAAGAGAAGTGTGGAAGGGAATGAGAGTGATTACTGGCTATAAGGAGAACGGAAGGGTGACTGAAGGAGAAGTCTCTTTGGCTAACGAGTTTAACCACTTTTATAGTAGGTTTGCTCCTGTCTTTACTCCTCCACCACGTTCACCCAGCGACTATTTTACCTTGGCTGCAGCCCCGGGCCTTGCTCCACCCAGCGGCTGTTCCACCTCTGCTGTCCCATTCAGTGACTGTTCCACCTCTGCTGCTGTCTCCTGCCCTGTTCCATCTAGCGGCTGTTCCACATTTGCGGCTGCCTCCTGCCCAGTTCCACCCTGCGGCTGTTCCATCTCTGCTGTTCCATCCAGCGACTGGTCCATCTCTGCTGTTGCCTCCTGTCTTGCTCCTCCAAGTGGCTGTTCCACCTCTGCTGCGGCCTCCTGTCCTGTTCCACCCAGCGACTGTTCTAACTTTGCTGTTACCTCCTGTCCTGCTCCTACAAGTGGCTGTTCTACCTCTGCTGCTGCCTCCTGTCCTACTCCATCCAGCGGCTGTTCCACCTCTGCTGCTGCCTCCGGTCCTGCTCCATCCAGCGGCTGTTCCACCTTTGCGGCTGCCTCCTGCCTTGCTCCACCCAGCGGCTGTTCCACTTCTGCTGCTGTATTCTGCCCTGCTCCATCCAGCGACTGTTCCATCTTTGCTGCTGCCTCCTGCCCTGTTCCACTCAGTGACTGTTCCACCTTTGCTGTTACCTCCGGCCCTGCTCCACTCAGTGGCTGTTCCACCTCTGCTGCTGCCTTCTGCTCTGTTACACCCAGTGGCTGTTCCACCTCTACTGCTACCTCCTACCCTGCTTCACTCAGCGGGTGTTCCATCGCTGCTGCTGCCTCAGGCCTGGCTGAAGTACCCAATAGTGATTATTTTAGCATGGAGGACGTGAGGGCGGAGCTCAGAAGATTGCGCCCTGGCAAGTCAGCTGGACCGGATGGAATACCCCCGAGGCTGCTGAAGGACTGTGCAGCGGAGCTGGCGGCTCCTTTGCACATACTCTTTAATTGGAGTCTCCAGATGAGTCAGGTGCCGAAGCAGTGGAAAACATCCTGCATTGTGCCAGTGCCTAAGGGGGGGAGACCTTCCGGGGTCAAGGATTACAGACCAGTGGCCTTGACTTCTGTGATTATGAAGACCCTCGAAAGGCTACTACTCCGGCTCCTGGGCCCACAACTACAGCAGGCACTTGACCCCATGCAGTTTGCCTATCGAGCGAATATGGGAGTGGAGGATGCTGTCCTCTATTTGCTTCATCGAGCCCTCTCCTTTCTTGATGGGACAGGAGGGTATGTGAGGCTGATGTTTTTTGATTTTACGAGTGCATTTAATACCATCCAGCCTCAGATTCTGAGAGAGAAACTCGAGAACTTGAGAATGGAGCCTGCTCTCATCAAGTGGATCATCAGTTACCTCACGGTGCGGCCACAATATGTTAGATTGGGGAACAGGGTGTCAGACACTGTGGAAACGAGCATTGGGGCCCCCCAGGGTACTGTGCTATCCCCTTTCCTCTTCACCCTATATACATCAGACTTTTCATACAGAACATCATCATGCCATATACAGAAATATTCGGATGACACTGTGGTGGCGGCTTGTGTGAGGGGAGGAGACGAGGAGGAATACAGGAGGGTCATCTCGGAGTTTGTGACCTGGAGCAGGTGCAATGGTCTCATCCTCAACACATCCAAAACCAAGGAAATGATAGTGGACTTTGGGAGGAGTAAGTTAAAACATCCGCCTGTGGTAATTGAGGGGGAGAGCATTGAGGTGGTCCAGACTTACAAATATCTGGGAGTCCACCTGGATCATAAACTGGACTGGTCAGTAGATGTTAATGCAGCATACAGAAAGGGTCAGAGCAGACTCTTTTTTCTCAGGAAGCTAAAATCCTTTAACGTCTGTAATGAGATGCTGTACCTTTTTTATCAGTCTGTTGTGGCCAGTGCTGTTTTTTTTGCTGTGGTGTGCTGGGGCAGCTGTATGACAGCCAGGGAGGGGAACCGACTTGACAAATTTGTTAGGAAGTGTGTGTCAGTGTTGGGGAGGAGGGTGGACTCTGTAGGAGATTTGGTGGAGGGAAGAATGAGGAGCATGATGAAATCTATCCTTAGGAACAGGAGCCACCCACTGCATGACACTGTGGTTGCCCAGCAAAGCAGCCGCAGTGACCGATTCCTCTCCATGAGCTATAGGACTGAGAGATATAGGAGGTCATTTGTTCCAGCCGCTATAAGACTGTATAATGGATCTAGGTGAAGTGCATTATTATTATTTACTACTAATGATAGTAGGTAGATAGATAGATAGTAGATTTAACTGTTATCATCTGTGTTTTTATGAGTGTATTGCGGTGAGAATGCTTGTTGGTAGTCTTCACACACTATATGCTGCTGGACATCTGAATTTCCCCTGTGGGGATGAATAAAGGCATCAATCAATCAATCAACATGGTCCACTCAGACTCAATATCTCCAGCCTCCCTCGGGATCCGGTCGTGGCTCCGCCGGAGGTGGGAGTTGAAGATCTCTCTGACAGGAGACTCGGTCAAACGTTCCCAGCAAACCCTTACAGTACGCTTGGGTCTGCCGAGTCTGTCCAGCCTCCTCCCCCGCCATCGGATCCAACTCACCACCAGGTGGTGATCAGTTGACAGCTCCGCTCCTCTCTTCACCCGAGTGTCCAAGACATACGGCCGCAGGTCAGATGAAACGACCACAAAGTCGATCATCGACCTGCGACCTAGGGCGTCCTGGTGCCACGTGCACTGGTGGACACCCTTATGCTTGAACATGGTGTTCGTTATGGACAAACTGTAACTAGCACAGAAGTCCAATAACTGAACACCGCTCGGGTTAAGGTCGGGGGGGGGCCGTTCCTCCCAATCACGCCCCTCCAGGTGTCACTGTCGCTGCCCACGTGAGCGTTGAAGTCCCCCAGTAGAACGACGGAGTCCCCAGTCGGAGCACTTTCCAGCACTCCTCCCAGAGACCCCAAGAAGGCCGGGTACTCTGCACTGCCGTTTGGCCCGTAGGCACACACGACAGTGAGAGACCTATCCCCGACCCGTAGGCGCAGGGAAACGACCCTCTCGTTCACCGGGGTAAACTCCAACACATGGCGGCTGAGCTGGGGGGCTATAAGCAAACCCACACCAGCCCGTCGCCTCTCACCATGGGCAACTCCAGAGTGGTGAAGAGTCCATCCTCTCTCAAGGAGTGTGGTTCCAGAGCCCAAGCCATGCGTAGAGGTGATCCCGACTATCTCTAGTCGGAACCTCTCAACCTCACGCACCATCTCAGGCTCCTTCCCCGCCAGCGAGGTGATGTTCCACGTCCCTAAGGCTAGTTTCCGTGTCCAGGGATCGGGTCGTCGAGGTCCCCGCCTTCGACTGCCACCCGATCCTCTTTGCACCGGCCCCTTACGGCTCTTCCTGCAGGTGGTGAGCCCATGGGAAGGCGGTCCCACGTCACTCCTTCGGGCTGAGCCCGGCCGGACCCCGTGGGGAGAGGCCCGGCCACCAGGCGCTCGCATACGAGCCCCAACCCCAGGCCTGGCTCCAGGGTGGGGCCCCGGCTGCGCCATACCGGGCAACGTCACGGTCCTTGGATGTTTGTCCATCATAAGGGGATTTTGAACCGCTCTTAGTCAGACCCGTCGCCTAGGACCTGTTTGCCTTGGGAGACCCTACCAGGGGCATATAGCCCCAGACAACATAGCTCCTAGGGTCATTCGGGTACTCAAACCCCTCCACCACGTTAAGGTGGCAGTTCAAGGAGGGGACTAAAAAGAATTCAGTTTTCTAATGATACAAAGCTTAATGCTAAATCCTGAAGTATCCCTTTAATGACTATGTGAAAAACAAAATCCTATAGTTTAGAGGAATGTTTAGAATTATACATTTATGGTCACAGAAACAATGCAATTGTGCAAAACAGACTAGCATAGTTTATTATATTTCCCTTGTTCATGAGTTGTGTTGTTTATTTTTTAGGCCTCATAACATTCATCCTGCAGTGAGAGAGGGGATAAGAGAGCATATCTTGAGCTTCCCACGCCAACTGAACCACTACTCACGGATGAAGGGAGATGTGGAGAGGGAGTACCTGAGCCCTGATTTAAACCTGCTCCGCATGTTCCGCCTGTACAAGGAACACAATCCAACATCCACTGCAAAGTTCTGGCTCTATAGGGACCTCTTCAAGCAGCAGAACCTCAGTTTTGGGCAGCCAAGAAGTGACACTTGTGCAAAATGTGACGCCCTGTTCTCAAAATTAACAGCTGCTACAACAGATGGAGAAAGGTTGAAGATCGCAGCCGAGAGTGAGCTTCACCACCGGAAAGCTGAAAAAGCGTACACCCAGTTGCAGGCTGACAGAGAGTGGGCCAAAGCCAATGATGACTGCCATGTCATTTGTATCGACATGCAGGGGGTAGTGTTCACACCAAACCTGACACACTCCAACGTGTACTATCAACGGCAGCTGGCCAACTACAACCTCTGTATCCAGGAGATGGGCACTGACGATCCCCCTACAATGTGCCTCTGGCATGAGGGCATCGCTCACAGAGGTTCCATCGAGGTGGCAAGCTGTCTTTTGAAGTGGGCAGAAACATCTTTCGCTCCCCTAGTCCAGGCAAAGGAACGGAAGCTCTTCATCTATAGTGACCGATGCTGTGGGCAGAACAACAACTGGCGAGTCCTAAACCTCATGGCCCTGCTCGTATCTAGAGGGTACTTCAGTCAGATAGAGCAGAAGTTCATGGTGTCTGGTCACTCCTTCCTTCCCTGTGACCATTCCTTTGCCACGCTGGACAAGAGGCGTAAGGTGTCCACACTCCACACCCACAGCGATGTCGCCGAGATGATCCATGGAGCCAGGCAGCAGCATCCATTCAAAGTCATTGAGATGAAATGTCAGGACTTCAGGCAGCTCCCTGATGCAACATTAAAGCGTCCACCTGGCTTGCTAATCACATCCATGATGTGGTTGAAAGTGACAGGTAAAAAACTAAAGAGTTGGTTTTCTGAGATCAACAGTGTTGGGGATATGTGCGTGAAAGAAGAATCTTTATTGAATTTCTTGTTGAATCATGATTTTAGCTGCTGATCCATGGTGTGTCCACACAAAAGGGAGCCACAGCCTCTACGAGGGATGGAAGACCTGGCTGATCACCAAACAGAGGAAGAATCAACCACCTCCAGCTCCCTTGTTCTCCACCACGTATGCTCGTGCTTATGAGGACCCTCTGCCCGTCAAGAAGGAGAAGCACCGGGATCTTATGAAAATGCTAGCCTACATGCCAGCGGAGGCCCAAGCATTTTATGGGACATTAGAATGCGAAGAGTAGCCTAGTATGTGTAGGTCATGTGCAGGGTAAGGTGGGGTATATTGTGTATATTGTGTAAAATTAATCATAATTGTAGTTGTAGCTTATCTTGTATGCCTTAATTATGTTGTATAATAGGAATATATAGTTATTTATTTAGTAAATGAATGAATGGGGTGATTAATAAAATGTATTATAAAATGGTAAACTAGCATATGGAACCATAGCATGGAATGATGATGATGTATGTCTGTATTGTAAATATGTATTGTTTACAGTTATTACTGTTGTTTATTGTTTGTATGTATTGTTGATTGTATGTACGGTTTATTGTTTGTACTGACTTTGTTTTCTGTAGCTACTATAAGTAGGCCTATGTATTGTTCATTGTTCGTACTGTATTGTCCGTGTTTTTGTTCTGTGATTTGCGTTGGCAAAAAATAAAAGAAATTGAAAGAAAGAAATGCTTAATATTTTCTTTAAGGTTCTTTTACTGTATTAAAACTAAGATAAAGGAATCAAATCTCCAGTGGTTTAAAGTGATATGATGAATTGGAATTATACTGTTATTCCACATTAACTGGACATATACTGTTCTTCCACATTCCAGAAATGTAAATTACTCTAACTTTTTATTTTTAAGATTGATACTAAAAAATCTTATCTCATTAGAATTGTGAAGCTTTTGTTGTCTATCTTCAAGTCAAAAAAAAATATATATATATATATATATATCATTCAGAGTCCAAAATAAAAAAATGTTGTTATTCAAAATTTGAAAATATGGACTTATATGGTTCTTCGTCTCAAGCCCTCAATTAATCACTTAAACCCCTTTATCTAAACCTATCTACACAACCGCCGGACTCGCGCGTCCTCCATGTCTGTAGTTTTTTAACACTTTTCACTCGTGTTTGTAGTTCTAACCGAATCCTCGTCCAACGCGCGATGGGTTGTGGGCAATATCAGCCGTTAGAGTGCGCATCGATCTGCACTTCGGATTCTGACCGGATATAGTAGACCATCCGGGTCTCTTTGGAACACATTTCAATATACTACGATTTGGGACATACTAATTCTATTTTCGAATACTATTTAGGACGGATAGTATGCGAATTGGGACGCAGCAATAGTTTAATTAATGTCTTTAAAAACATCTTCATTTGTGTTCTGAAGATAAACGATTGTCTTACGGGTTTGGAAGAATATGTGGGTGAGTAATTAACGACAGAAATGTTAGTTTTGGGTGAACTGTTAACACTTTAAATCAGTTAACTTTCCTGAAGCACTTGAAGATGCTTTCCTGTGTGATGACGAGTAGATGACATCACTGGAAGAACGTTTGATCAGAACTTTGAGAACCTTCAAGCTAAAGTTGCTATTGTGTTAAAAAAAAAAAAATGTTTTTTTTTTTGCGCTTTATTTGTTTGTTTGTTCATATTTTTTTCACACACACAGTCTCTTGTAAATGGATTTATAATGTCCGTATTACTCAATTTATGTTCATTATTATTTTTTATTCATATTTTATTGCGGATATTTTGTTTTCTCAAAATCACAACATTAAACAGGCAGTTAAAAAATGATAGACTCTCTCAGAGAATGATGTTCAGTCAATATATATTGTAATAATCTATAAACCAAGGCATATTTAATTTCACTCATTCACTTCACCTTGAAAGCAAATATGATCCATGTGTCCCAGTGCACTGAAATATTTCATGAAAGTACTTACTATTTTGATGTTGGTTCTTCGTTAATATATGATGTTTTCTCCTTCACGGCACAGCCTGAAAAACACTTTCAGTTGAACTGAACTTTGTATTCAGAAAAGAGTGTTTAGTCTAACAGGTTTTTCTGGATTCGGCACATGACCGACTCTGACTGGAGAAAGTTATAAACCACAGAACAGCACCATCAGTCCCTGAAAATCACATGAATCCTGCGGGAAAATTATTATTCATGTTCTCAAATCAAAACATACACATACTCTGTAAAATACAGGATAAGATTAAGTGAGATCGCCTGGAGTCAGATGATTTTTTTATACTTGAAGAAACATACAAAATACCAAACAAACCTAAAAAAGACAAATATTAATACAATTCCAAGAAGTCCAAATATCAGCAAACAGAATAAATAAACACAAACCTAAAGAAACGTAAAGAACAAAAAACAAATTAAATACACAAAATATTATCATCAAAAAATACCTTGAGAAGATGACATAGTTTTAGGGCTTTTTCTATTACACATGAGTCTTAAAGGGATAGTTCACCCAAAAATGAAAATTCTGTCAGTATTTACTCTCCCTCATGTTGTTCACATGCTGTGGGCCAGTCAGTTCACGTAGTGTGATTGCGTAGTGCTACGTCACATGTAGGCTCACTATTGGCCGACGCTGGTCATGTGTGTGATGCGTGTGACGTACAACACAGAAACACTACGCTATCACACTACGTTAACTGACTCGAGGCCCACAGAGAAGGAAATGAATAGTTGAAATAAAGTCGTTATTTTTGTTTGTTTTACCGCACAAAAAGTATTCTCGTCGCTTGATAAACTTAAGATTGAGCCTCTGTAGTCACTTGCACTATTTTAACGATGTCTTTAACCCTCTGGGGACTAAGCTCTTTTTGGTCCGTTTTCTCTATTTTTACATTTGGGCTTATAAACTATATGTAATGGAGATGGAACACTATGTGTTTGGTATCTATGGATTCAGAAGACCCTAAGCTAACATAGGGACGCATGTAATATGTTTATAAAGGAAGTATGAGTGAAAATGTACAATAAACTAGAGAATTTCAAAAACGGAAATTCGATTTTTGGCATTTATTTCTGAAAATCACACATCACACAACAATAGTGAACAGTTTTTGAACGAAAAATATATTTGTCAAAGCCTTTGCTTGACAGACATGTGTAATTGTTAAATAAAACGTGTAAAGAACAATGAAAAATTTTACTTTATTTACAAATAGTCCCAGGCGTTTTTTTTAGGAATGCTTAGAATTTTCTAAGCAATGCTTTCTCCTCGTCACTTTCCAGTAATTGTTCCAGAGCTCGTTCCACCGTAAATCGTTTACTGCTTGCCATCATAAAGTGCTAAAACAATAAACAATGCTATAATTGTATGTGTATATATATATATTATAATTGTTCTGTCTCTCTCTCATATCTCTGTGCGCTCTCGCTCCGTAAAGCCTTGTTTATACTCGACGCGTCCGTTCGCTTTCTGTCGTCTGTCATCTCTGCCACTCGACGCTGTTTGCGTAATAGTATATAGTTCCACCCCTTGCAAGGCTACAGAGTCCTCCGATTTGCTAGAATACGTCATGGTAACCTTCCTCTGATTGGGTAAGAAAAATATTCCTCCATCGGCAATTTTTCCATTGGTTGTTGCTCGTGAATCTGCCAAACAACATCGATTTCATTGGCCTTTGACGTAGTGGTATTGCGCAACAGGGAAGTGTGTATTCAAGCCGGGTAAGTTATCACTGTTTTCAGCGGAATCTGAGGAAGACGGAAAAAAGACCGCACCTCTCTATCATTGATAGTTTTTAAGATAATTACACATTTGTAAAAGTATGCCATTTTGGGCGGTACCGCCCAATCCGTCCCTAGAGGGTTAATAACTTTTCGGGGAACAAGTTTCAATCCCTTAGAAGCCTATGGAGGAGTGATCCAGCTCTCAGATTTAATCAAAAATATCTTAATTCGTGTTCCGAAGAAAAACAAAGGTCTTACGGGGTTGAACAACATGAGGGAGAGTAATTACTGACAGAATTTACATTTTTGGGTGAACTATCCCTTTAAAGATTTGAAGATTAAATCTTCCTCTGTTAGGATAAAGCGGACAGGACTCACACACACAAACTCCAGTGAGAATCCTCTGCGTTGATCAAGAAAGTCCTCAGTTAAACCCATCTAGAGTGAGGATGGATGTGTAAGGATGTTTGGTGATGAACTGAGCAACATCAGGCCTTTATGTCCTGCTCCTGGACTACACTAACTGTATGAGGAACACTTTATATTTTATTCAGCAGGGAATGCTCAGTCTGGGAAAACTCGCGCGAGAACTGCCGTCTCTTTTCTCATGTCTTGTTTGTTACTCATTGTTTTTATCTGTTATTGTTTGTATTTATGTGAGCACAATATTTTTTTAAATAAAATAAATAAAAACGTCTCGGTTACGTATGTAACCCTCGTTCCCTGAGTAGGGAACGGAGACGTTACGTCGGATGACGACGAATGGGGTTTCGCTTAGAAAGCCTATCAACTTTGAGTATTACAAAACGAGCCAATGGCAAAGAAATGCCATGGGTCTGCGGAATTTGCATGACGTAACTCCGCCCCACCTCGTGGGTATAAAAGGAGGAAGTCCGCAACAGCAGTTTATGTTTCTTCGCTGAGGAGCCAAGACTGAGCTCAGGCGATCCCCGCGGTACAGCGGAAAAAGGCAGGCAGACGTAACGTCTCCGTTCCCTACTCAGGGAACGAGGGTTACATACGTAACCGAGACGTTCCCTTTCGTTGTCACTCCGAGTTACGTCGGATGACGACGAATGGGGTTACCAGTCTAATCACGCCACCTTCTCAGCTGTCTTCCAGTGCCCTGCGTAAATCGAGATCCCTGTCCTAGACTGGACGAAGGACTCCATTTAACACAGGAATACCAAGGTACACTGGGAAGCATATCCCAAGCTAGGGGAAGTATGCAATTAATGCCAACCCAGAGGGGGGGGACTTAGAGAATACACATATGACCCGAAGGAACATATGGAGAACACTGGGGTGTCCAGCCGCAGGTGGAATATTTCAACCCCAGGGGTGGCAAGGTGGCTTGCCAAGGGAAAGACACATGCTCAGAGAGGCTTACAGTGGAAATACACATGTGGGGGTCGCTCAGGGGAGGGACCATGCACACGGGAGGCACCTAGCCGACGCGCAGGCAAGAGACACTGGCGCCGACGTCAGGAGTGCTGGAGGAACTCAGGGCTTTCGGAAAAGCTCACCTGAGGAGAATATCGCACGTATCCAGTCCGAGGAGTGGAATGGCGAGCAAGCGAAGACACCTGAGCGGGTCCGGTACTAGCTAGTTGAAGCGAGTACATGAGAGGACACTGGCTCCACTCGGAGATTATAGAATCTGGCGAATGTGTTAGGTGTCGCCCAGCCTGCAGCTCTGCAGATGTCTGTTAGCGAGGCGCCATGCGCTAGAGCCCAAGAGGATGCCACACTCCGGTGGAGTGGGCCGTCACACCAAGGGGGCACGGTCGACCTTGCTGCTGGTAAGCCAAGGCAATGGCGTCCACTATCCAGTGAGACAACCTTTGCTTGGAGAGAGCCTTTCCCTTCAGCTTCCCACCATAACAGACAAAGAGCTGGTCTGAGGTCCTGAAACACCGCGTCCTGTCTACATAGGCGCGAAGAGCGCGTACTGGACAGAGCAGTGCCAAGGCTGGGTCTGCCTCCTCCGGGGGCAGCGCTTGCAGGTTCACCACCTGGTCCCGAAAGGGAGTGGTAGGAACCTTGGGCACATATCCGGGCCGGGGTCTCAGGATCACGTGAGAGAAAGCCGGTCCGAATTCCAGGCACGCTTCGTCGACGGAGAATGCGTGCAGGTCCCCTACCCTCTTGATGGAGGCCAGTGCAACCAGGAGCGCTGTCTTCATTGACAGGAACTTAAGCTCGACTGACTGCAGGGGCTCAAAGGGAGCACTCTTAAGGGCAGTTAGAACCACTGAGAGGTCCCAAGAGGGAACGAGAGGAGGGCGAGGAGGATTTAGTCTCCTCGCTCCTCTCAGGAACCTGATGACCAGGTCGTGCTTCCCTACCGACTTACCTTCGACTAGGTCATGGTGTGCGGTAATGGCGGCAACATAGACCTTAAGGGTGGAGGGAGACAGCCTTCGCTCCAACCCCTGCTGAAGGAAGGAAAGCACAACGCTGATCGAGCATCTCCGGGGGTCTTCTCGGTGAGAAGAGCACCAGACGACGAAGAGGTTCCACTTCAACGCGTAGACGTGTCTTGTGGACGACGCTCTAGCGGAAGTGATGGTAGCCGCCACCGCTGGTGGAAGGGTACTCAAACCTACCTCGAGCCGTCCAGGAGCCACACGTGGAGGCTCCAGAGATCGGGGCGAGGGTGCCACAGGGTGCCCCGTCCCTGAGAAAGAAGGTCCTTCCTCAGAGGAATGGGCCAGGGAGGTGCTGTCGCGAGGAGTGCAAGTTTGGGGAACCAGGTCCGGCCGGGCCAATACGGCGCGACCAAAATGACCTGCTCCTCGTCCTCCCTGACCTTGCGCAAGGTCTGCGCAAGAAGGCTCACTGGGGGAAACGCATATTTGCGGCCCGGCGGCCAGCTGTGCGCCAGTGCATCCGTGCCGAGCGTGCCCTCGGTCAGGGAAAAATACAGGGCGCAATGGGTCGAGTCGTGAGAGGCAAACAGATCTATCTGTGCGTCCCCGAACTGGTCCCAAATCAGCTGAACCGACTGGGGATGGAGTCTCCATTCTCCAGGGAGGGGCTGAAGCCGTGAGAGCTCGTCGGCTGCACAGTTCAGGGCTCCGGGAATGAAAATGGCTCGAAGCGACCTCAGATGCTTTTGACTCCATAGAAGGAGTTGGCGGGCGAGTTGTGACATACGGCGGGAGCGTAGACCACCTTGATGGTTGATGTACGCTACAGTAGCGGTATTGTCTGAGCAGACTAGTACGTGTTGACCCCTGAGCAACGCCCGGAAGCGGTGCAGGGCAAGGCGTACTGCCAACAACTCGAGGCAATTGACATGCCATAGCCGCTGGGGTCCTGTCCAGGAGCCCGCAGCAGCATGTCCATTGCACATGGCGCCCCAGCCCGTGGTGGAGGCATCCGTGGAGACCACAACATGCCGGGAAGCTCGTTCCAGGGGGACACCCGCCCTGAGAAAACTGAGGTTCGACCACGGGGTGAGGAACTGACGGCAGGTCGGAGTAACTGGTACCCGGAGCGTGCCTTGATGCCATGCCCACCTCAGGACTCGGTCGCGAAGCCAAAGCTGAAGCGGTCTCATATGAAGCAATCCGAGCGGCGTGACCGCAGCTGCAGATGCCATATGCCCCAGGAGCCTCTGAAAATGTTTCAGTGGAACCGCATTCTTGCTCCTGAGATGTCTCAGGCAAGTCAGCAGTGACTGCGCGCGCTCGCTCGTAAGCTGCGCGGACATGGCGACCGAGTCGATGTCCATACCGAGAAAAGAGATCCTCTGCACGGGGCAAAGTTTGCTCTTCTCCCAGTTGACCCGAAGGCCCAGACGAGCTAGGTGCCGGAGCACTAGGTCCCTGTGTTCGCAAACCTGATCTTGAGAGTGAGCTAGGATCAGCCAGTCGTCGATATAACTCAGGATGCGAACCCCGTGTTCCCGAAGGGGAACAAGGGCAGCCTCGACGACCTTCGTGAAGGTGCGAGGAGACAGGGCTAGCCCGAAAGGGAGAACCGCGTACTGGTATGCCTGCCCCTCGAAAGCAAACCGTAGGAACGGTCTGTGTCGAGGAAGAATAGAGACATGAAAGTAGGCGTCCTTCAGGTCGATCGCTGCAAACCAATCCTGGGCCGCACGCATTCGAGAACGCGTTTGGGGGAGAGCATCTTGAACGGCAGCCTGTGAAGGGAGCGGTTCAGCACGCGCAAGTCCAGGATTGGCCGTAACCCACCGGTTTTCTTGGGGACAGTGAAGTAGGGGCTGTAGAACCCGGACCTCATCTCGGCTGGAGGGACAGTCTCGATTGCACCCTTCGCCAGCAGGGTGGCAATCTCTGCTCTCATGATAGGGGCATTGCCACCGACCAAAGTGGAGCGGACTCCCCTGAAGCGGGGAGGAGACCGTGCGAACTGAATCGCATAGCCGAGCCTGATGGTGCGCGCGATCCAGCGGGACAGACGGGGAAGCTCTAACCAGGCTCCCAGGAACTGAACCAGCGGGATCAAGCGGACGACAGGCGTCCCCCCGGAGGGGCAGCGAAGCGGAGTTACTGGCCCAGACGTGGACAGCATAGCGGCCCGGTGTGGGGGCACAGTTAGCAACCGCGCCCTGACAGAGGGGGCCAGGGGAGGACCATGCTGGTCGTCCCGCGGGGGCCTGCTCTGGCAGGGGTCTGGCGACAGAGGGGGACAGGGGCGAAGCGGTCCATGGACGGCACGCCGTGTCAAGCACCTCTGGGACAGAGGGGGACGAGGAGAGCACGGCTTGTGGGCGGCGCTCTGTGTCGTCCGAGAACTCTGTCTTCCCAGAGACGGGAGAGTCAGTTCTTAGGAGAATAAGGATTTTTCCCCGGCCCTCCACCGGGGAAAGGAGTGGTCCTGCTACCAACTCCTGGAAGAACTGAGTCCCATCTCTGTGGAGCCCGTCTCAGGAGTGCCGCTTAACCCGGCACGTAGCGGGGGGCGGGGCTGGAGAGGGCTGTGGCGTCCGCCCGCGGCTTCCAGAGCCGGCCCGTCTCTTTAAACGGGCGGGGGGGGCGCCTTCGGCAGTGGGCAGACCGAGGGATCTGAGCGGACGGCGGGCCATCAGGACAGAATCACGTCAGTCTGCACATGGACGGTTGAGAGCTGTTGGGCGAAGTTCTCAACCGCACCGCCGAAGAGGCCGACCTGGGATATGGGAGCGTCGGACAGACGGGGCCGCGCGACATTCAGCACATCAGACAGGTTCAGCCACAGAATGGTAGGCATCACCTGACCCAGGGAGCGTACGGCCACTTTCGTCGCTCGGAGAGCAAGGTCAGTGGCGGCGCGCGACTCAGTGAAGAGCCCTGGGTCAGTCCCGCCCTCGTGCAAGTCCATGAGCATCTGGGTCGAGGACCAGCAGAATGGCCATGGCCTGCAGAGAGGCGGCTGCCAGTCCCGTGGTGCTATAGGATCTTGCCACAAATGTAGACGAAAACCATAGACCACGGGCGGGTGCTTAGGATTGCGCCGAGAAGAAGCACTCTGAGGACACATAGCATCGCAACAGAGCGTTCAGCCGGGGGAACCCCAGTGTACCCGTGACAGCGGCCCCATCGAGGGGGGAAAGGCGGATGAGATCAGCGAGCGGTCCCGAGAAAACCAGGGGGTCTTCTGGGACTTCGAGATCTCATCATGCACGTCCGGGAGGGAAGGTATTGGGGTTTGCCGTGGACGAGGGTCAGCGGCCTTACCCAAAAACCAATCGTCCCAGGAAAGCATGGCCGTCATCTCTGGATCAGACTCAGGCACAGCCGTATGCACACCAGAGGGTGGCAGCTGTGACGAGTCATCACTTCGCAGAGAATCAAACCCACCTTGTGAAGCTGCTACAAACATAGTATCATCCTCTGTAGCTTTAAATGAAACACACGGGCCACCAGAGGGTAGACTCGTGGGAATCACCTATTCACTAGCGGGCACCGCCGTTGAGGGGAGGCTGGGGTCACGGACACGGAGTCGGCGCCTTGTTCCAGACCAACACCCTCAGGTCACCCTGGCCACCAGCCGAAGATCGGGGGGTGGATGAGGGGACTCTCACTCTTGCGAGTTCACCGAGTCTCGACCTATATGACGCGATGATCATGTTCCCACAGAGAGAACATGAGTCATCCACGAGCGCTGCTCTAGTATGATCAAGCCCAAACATACCAGACAACGCTCGTGCCCATCAGAGTCCGATACCAAGCTGCCGCAACAATTCGTTTTTTTTTTTTTTTTTTTAAATGCACGGGCGAGCCTTCTTTAAAAAGACGTGCCGCGTGCGCTCTTTTAGAGATAAAACTCAATTGTTGAAGTGCCCGGGGAAGCACGCGCTCTCTGATGAAGCACTGCAGAGATAAGCAGGAAGCACGCACTCGCCGGAGATCGCCGTCACACCAACACTCGAGGCACTCGTTCGTGAAGCTGATAATTCAGAGTTGGCTTGTGGAGACAAGAATACACTTGGCTCCGAAGCGAAAACATAAACTGCTGTTGCGGACTTCCTCCTTTTATACCCACGAGGTGGGGCGGAGTTACGTCATGCAAATTCCGCAGACCCATGGCATTTCTTTGCCATTGGCTCGTTTTGTAATACTCGAAGTTGATAGGCTTTCTAAGCGAAACCCCATTCGTCGTCATCCATAACTCGGAGTGACAACGAAAGGGAACTGATGTTATCCGACCTCTGCATGAGATTCTCGGTGTTCACGTCACGCTAGTAACAGTTGCTCTGATGCGATAGTCTACGGGTTGAAAAGTTGAAAATATTGGTATTTTTAAACGTATCGTTTCACTTCAGAAGACATTGATCATCCATTGGGGTCGTGTGGATTACTGTAGTTATTGCATTATGTGTGTTTGATGCTCCAGCTTTTAGGAACACATGAGCTTGCATTATGTCTTCCCAGAGACGATTTATTGTTTAAAAACCTTCATTTGTGTTAATCTGAAGAAGAAAAGTCGTATACATCTCGGACAGCATGAGAGTAAAAGATGAGTAAATGGTGAGGACGTATTTCTGGGTGAACTGCATTTTCTTTTACTCCATAATACAGAATAGCAAGAGACATGATTTCTTATTAAGATTCATAAGTGGAAAGAAAGAAGAAGAAGAGGAACAAGAGGAAGAAGCCAAGCAAGAAATAAAGGGGACAAAACGTGTTAAAGGGGTGTTAAACACGATTTCACTTTTCTAACTTTAGCTAGTGTGTAATGTTGCTGTTTGAACATAAACAACATCTGCAAAGTTACAGCGCTCAAAGTTCAAAGCAAAGGGAGATATTTGCTTTTAAAGAAATCAGTTTCTAAGGATCACAGCAAACAGCCGGTAGGGACTACACGACATTCCTCCGGGTTTGCTGACATCACTAACCCCGATATTTACATACACCCCTCCTCCGAGAATACTTAATAAGGGGGCGAGGCCATTTTATATTGCGTTGGAGAAGAGTTGTTGTGGTATACTAGGCTGTTGTTGTCGCAATGGCGTCGAAACAACTGTTATTTTTATACGGATTGCAGGTTCACTTTGTTCAGCCTTCCTAGGGTCGGGGAGTTAGGGATCAATGGTTAAAATTTATTTTTAACTCGGTCCCTCATTATTATCCAAATCTCGCTCTCTGTGCTGCACACGGAGGAAAGCTTTCACAATTTCGCGAGCTCAATGCAGGATTCGCACATCGGTTTGTCCTGAAAGATGGAGCAGTTCCAGCTTTAAAAACAGAAGCTGTTGTTTACGGGCCACAACCTGTAAGTATGATTTATTTTTTGTCGATGTGTTTTCCTGTAATAGTTTGTATTGTTAATTGTACGTTGTAGCAAGGAAGTAAACAAATGACAACATTGTTTGGCTCTGCAAACCAGTTTGTTAAATGCTCATTCATACTTAACGTTATCTGACAAACACCTAACGTTACAAACTTTTTTTTAATCTCAACAGCGAACTTGGAATTAGTGTAAATTATTCTCTGATTAGAGCATTTATGTATTGTTTATCGCTTGTTTATCTACAGGCATGCTAAACATGGTTCTATGTTTGATTTGGCTACTGCAGTAAAGCCAATGTTTAGTGTTCGTTTTGGGTTAATAGTTCTGTCGACAGATATTTATCTAACAATCGTTCTAAAAATACAAAAGTAACGGTGGCATACAGTCAGAAACGATCACTATAGATCCGCAGTCTTTACTCAAAAAAATCCCTTTGAGGACTGTAGTATAATTTGTTAGAACGATTATATGAAATTCTTGTTTATGAAGCTTATTTTTTGTAATACTATAATAATTAGTACAATTAAATAACAGCGTATCTAAAAAGTAATGAGAGAACAACAAAAAACAAACCTTTCTGAAACGTCGTTTAACAGCCGTTCTTGAACAGGTTCTGCTCGCTCATCTTCACTAACATTCTCTGGGTCTGATTGGTTTTATTGACGCCATTGTTTATAATACACCAAAGCACAAAGTACCGGTAAAGGTACGGGGCGTGACGTTTCCGGAAAACGTGCACTAGACGGTTAGCGAATCACAACACACTGGGCCAGCTAACCAATCTGAGCCCATTGCGTAGTTTTGAGGGACTGGCTTCATAGAACCAGGAAACCATCAGACCGTTTTTACAAGGAGGGACAGAGCAGTGTAAAATAAAGGTAAAATACTGAAAAATTATGCAATTTCTTTAAAACGAAGCATGAATACATGTTACAGTGCACCCCACAAACACAATCAAGCCTTCGAAAAAATGTTTTTTACACCCCTTTAATTCTGTCAAGACCAGCGGCGGCTCGTCAGGGGAGGCGAGAGGCACAGCCGACACAAAACTTTATGTGTCAGAATGTGTATTTCTTGTTGGTCATTTGACTTCTGTAAGTGTAACCACTGCTCGCTTCTTCCAGAATGTGTCGAATCTGCGAAGCGCGAGTCTGAGGATCGAGAAGGAGAGGCAAATGCATAGCCGGAGACTTGTGTCTCACAATCACAACTGAGTATTTCACTTTCAGCGATTAGGAGTGTGGAGAAAATTAACATGGCAGAGGAGTCTATATGAACCAATCATCCACCAGACGTAAATTACTGATATTAGTTTGAACTGCTACCGCTATGGAGAGTAGAGATATTGAATATTTGATCGCAAACAAATTTACTAAATTACCATTCAAAACAACAGCTACAAATGAAAAATAAAGGACCCATGTCTAAGTTGGACATAGACTACAGCTTCAGCTTCACTAAAGGGCCCAACATGCTCTTTTAACACGCACATTTAAAAGGACAAAGGGATGATTTGCTCAAGTGATAGACTAGGAAAAAAATATTTAACCCCAAAAGTTAAAACTTATGTATTTCAATTGGATGTCAATTTTCCATCCAATTTAATCACATAAATCCAACGTAAAAAGTTAACATTTTATTTAAGCTTCACCATCATGTTCAGGTGACGTGAATGAATTAAATAATTGTTATGTGAACCGATGAACTGTGATTTAAGATTGTATATTAAATAAACTTTACTCATTTCAAATAAATTGTTGTTACTTGCTTTATATAACTATCTTACATTTCCTTAATTCTATTGAATAAACGGTCAAAAACATGTTAAATTTTCAAACATTTATTGTGTGCAATTGCTCTAAACATCCAGTGTCACAAAAGAAACCAAAAAAATCAAAGCAGGACATAATACAGCACTTTACAAATGAATGCAACCGTTTTAGTTTTATGCATCCTCCCAAACTGTACTTTCTGTGGTTATTACTCATATTACACTTTTTAGTTTTAAACCTGTGCCAAGTAACAGGGATCCAAATTTCAACAGCAACCCTTTTTCTTTTTTACTTTTTCAAGGTAAACATGTTGCATAGTCATAATCACTGCATAGTACAGTAATCAATTTGTGCTTTCTTCTGATCTGGAAAGCGAATGTAAATACACATCTTCCTAAATAGTTAGAACAAATAAACAACCAGGACACTTGGATAAAAAATAATACAAAATGGAAGCACAAATGTAGTACCCAAAATAAATTGAAACACGAATGTAATTGGTACCCATCTTCCTAAATAGTTGTTAGAAAAAAATAAAACAATCTGGACACTTGGAGAAAATAAAAAAATTTATAAAAATGTACACAAATTTGAAACACAAATGTGAAGCAACCTTAAAGGGATAGTTCACCCAAAAATGTAAATTCTGTCAGTAATTACTCTCCCTCATGTTGTTCAACCCCGTAAGACCTTCGTTCATCTTCGGAACACGAATTAAGATATTTTTGATTAAATCTGAGAGCTGGATCACTCCTCCATAGGGTGCTAGGTAATTGTTTTTGTCAGCCCAGAAAGGTTAGTAAAGACATTGTTAAAGTAACACCTTTTGCTCTCGGGGTCCCCCTACAGTTGCGAAACAGTATTGTCCTCTACTACTGTCGTACACTCTGTCATCCTACATGCACGTGCATTTGTTGACAACCATGATAGCCCTGAACACTGTAGGAGGAGCTCACATGCAGGTTTTCTGCTTGCGTCGCGTGTGAAATGTCTTCATTCCAGGTACAGTGGCATATATTTCAGCATGTCATATGAATATAATTTCATGGGTTTTATTTTCTTTTTCTAACGACAAATGATCGCGATGATCACGTTTACAAGCCAGCGTCATTATAGTAGCCTAGCCTATTGGTTACCGTTTTACTGAATCTATATGATACTTCAATGCAATGTTTGAGTGGTAGATAATAACCATATATCGTCAATATTATAATATCAAGCTACCATAAATGATTCTGCAAATTTTACAAATCGATTTGCATTATAGCTTGAGGCAAGACAAATAAACAAATATCACAGACATGTTAGGTATCCTAAAATATGATTTTGTACATCTTATATATTTACTTGCAAGAATGTAGCCCCTACCAAACTTGTACACGCCGTTTAGACATAGGCTTTCATTTGATTTTTTTCTTTGTACATGTTGAGTAGAGTACACTTTTTAGGTCAAACATTTGCTATTTGCATTTCATCGATTGCAAAGTTCAAATCAGAACGAGAATGCTAGCGATAGCTAACCATCAAAAACTAGAATATCGTTTACTAGCTACCAGATTGATAATTCGCTATACTCTACTATCATTACTTGATTCATGAAGATAAATGGAGGATAAGATAGCTTCCGTAACATAGTCAGGCAGACAAAAAAAACAAAGAGATAGTATGCAAGCAATATACTTACTAGTCCAAAAGCATGACAGCCAAGTCCGCATCGGTCGGGCACCCCTCCTCCTCCTCCAGCTCACGCCAGCGAGAAAACGCTGGTCCAATGTTGAACCCACCAGCCACCACTGGTCAAGACTTAAGCATTTGTAATTAATTGTTAATTTAAAAAAAAAATAAGTAGTGTTGTAAATTTGTTTTATATTAACTTGTTTTTCAAATAAAGGTTTCAGAGTCAGTGATATTAGAATTTGTGTATACTGTATTTTTTATTTTACTTACCCTGTAACTTCAAGAACAAGAGTATATTTACCCAGTATTTAAAAAAAATCCAGTAGTTTTATTTTTATTTGCCTTGAAACATGTAAGCATAAACTAAAACATCTGCACTTTTGCTATCAAAAAATAATTAATTACTGTGTAAATCGGTAATTATGCACATACACATACCCTGTAATTTTCAAAAGCCTATACAGTTTGTATTGATACACTATTATTACAAAAGGAAGTGTATGTTCTCGCTAAATTGCTCCCAATGTAAGATTGTTGTATCATAATAGTAGAATAAATACTCCTTATTTCTAAAATACTTACAGTATAAATAATTTGTTAATTCTCCTGGTTGTTACCCCTTTATTCCCAAAACATTACATATTGTTCCCTTATACTTACATGTCAGTACTTTATAGGTACAATATAATTACAGAAAGTTACACTGTAAATTTGTCTTAATTACCCAGTATTTTCCGGGCTGTAATCTAAAGCATTACAGGGTTTTTATTATAAAATGAACAAATTGACTTTAATATAAACATGCATTAACATATATATATAGATAACCTAATCAAAAATTATTTTCATATTGAATGACAGTTACAGTAAAGCTTATGTTTAGTCAATTAAAGTAGTCTATGAAATAAACTAATACAATGTTTTGATTATTATTTATTATATCCATACTGTGTTTTGTATATATATATGCCTATTATACGATTTTAAATTTGAAAGTAAAGTAAATTACAATATTTATTTAAGTTATATTGTAAGAATTGATTTTCCTGCTAAAACAAAAACTAAAACAAAAACTGAGATAAAACTCCTGCAATAAAGCAATAAAATGCACCCTGGACAGAAGATCGCAAAGAAAGAACACAGGACATTGTCCTGTCCAAACGTTTCTCCTTCTTTATCTTTGCATCCCCCTCTCCCTCCTCCCTTCTTTTCCCCCTGATCCAAGTCACTAAAAGTTCACTGAAAATGTCTATAGATCACATATGATGTATCTTGTGAATCTATTGTTTTTCCTTTTCATGTTTGGTTTCATTTTAAATATCTCAGTGCGATTGGTAAAATGGTCTTAATTTCATTGCAGTCATTGAGATCATAAGAAACATTGAGAACTTAAGATAATTCTGTTCTCCTCCATTGATGATGTCTTTTCAAGATATCTCCCCTCTCCCTCGAGACCAGGTGCTACCCCCTGGGGTACAGGAATTGACCCAAAGCAAACTCTGAAAAATATTGGTACAACTATGGGGGTAGAATTGTTGCATTATTCCAAATAAATAGATTATGATCCACAAATAAATGTAAAGAGATTCACAAAAATATATCAAATTCACAAATAAATAGATTAAGATCCACAAATAAATGTAAAGAGTTTCACAAAAAAATATAAAACTCACAAATAAATAAAATTAGCTTTGCAAATAAAAATATATATTTAAAAATGTGTTTTATGCCACAAAGACAACTGGCCTGGCATTTATTTGTGAACTGCATTCTGTGCATTTGTAAATCTCCTCACGCATTTGTGGATTTTGAAACACTTCTAGCGTCGACGTGCAGACAAATCCACAAATAAGTGACTCCACCCACCGTTTACTCAAGCCAATCAGATAACGGCCACATTGAGCTGACCAATTGTAGCATGTTCTCACTACAACCAATCACGTTAGGCTTTACCCTCGGGGCGAGAACTGGATCTGATTAATTTTGCAGATAATGACACCCCTGAAAGCATCAGTAATGGAGCTTCATTCAAATTAGCTGTTTGTGTGGTTAAAACACCCCGTTTTCAAAAGATTGTTGGAGTTTAAGGCTTCTTTATATTTATTATTCTTTATTATTAACTCAGGATACACACAAATGATCATCACAGATCCCGAGCATCATAACACCCTCTCTACTGGAGTCAAGCGGCACGTCATCATGTAAAACTAACATGTTTGCAATGTTAACACATTTTGCCCATGACATCGGTTTTCTTACCAGAAGATATATGACGTATAATCTTCTTTATTGACTATGCTGGCTACATGAAAATTCATAATTCGTGATAGTGTCTACTGGACGCGGCGCAGCGCGACACGATGATTCATTGATAGTAAACGGATGCCCGTTCTTCTTCTGAAGTAGCGGCTACTACACACAACTACACGGAGGACACATCATTTGCACATTTGCTCCTTTGTCCAATGTAGAAAGCCTCGCACGGAGTAGACACGATGTAATAAATTACAAAACGGATGATTTTGTCTTTTAAAGCACAATCGTTGTGACAGATAGCTAGCTAGGACATAAATATTATGTACAATACAAAATATCAGCCCAAATGACCATCATTGAAGATGTAACAGCGTGTATGGGGTTTTGAGTGGATAATGCAATGCTGAAAAAATACATATTTGCATTTATATTGGATGCTGTAAGCAGTAACGTGCGGTGAAATCTTGTCATGGGTAGGCTGTGACCTATCAATGTGCCATATATGTTCATATATTCATTCAGTTAATGTAGCAACACAAGTTCATATCAGGCATCATCACATCGCTGCCTGCATACAGCAAAGTCAGTCATATGTGAAGCTAATGCACAATCAAATCTAATAATCAAATTAATGGACACATCTATCTTATGACTTATACAACAAACAAATGTTTTGTGCGGGACACAGTAAGAGAGGGAGGCGGCGCGTTGTCAGCGAACCGACAAGCAGCCTATACTCCTTCAAAATGCACAAACGCGCACAGACAGCCACACACACACTATTGGTCTGGTCACTCTGGTGACGGCGCACCGGGATTTGAATAGGCTACAGTCAGAAAACATTGTGTCAGCAGTACAGCTTTAAAGTACAAAAACAGCTTAAATTCGCTCCTACAAACTGCGCTATAGGCGCACACACCGACACGCAATGAGCGTCTGGCGACGGCGCACCAGGGTTAAAAAAAGAGAACTACAAAACAGCATTTTAACCCTTACGAAATGCACCATAATCGCACAGATAGACCTACAGTACAAATGTGGCAGAGGTGACGGCGCACCAGGGTATGGAAGAGAGAACATTTTGGTGTCAGCGCACAGCAGGCCTATCCCACCATCAGACAACACACACAAGCCAATATAAGGGTTATAAAAATAATAAATAAATGAATAATTTACGTTTTAAAGGGGTGCTTACTTTTATTTGTAGACGAAACTCCTTTTCCTCGATTTACTGAAGCGTATATGTAAAACGCATTTGCAGCTGCACAGCTAACGTTAGCACAGTGAGCGTATGGTTCGCTCATAATAGGCTGTGCTGCAGCAACTGCACATCCAATGGCGCGGGCGCCTCTGACGGGAATGGAGCAGACTTTCCTCCTTGGCTCTTATTTCCATTGAAAAGGAGAGACTCATGAAATTGAGAAATACACCCAACAAAGAGGACTTTTACAACAGAGTAATTGACATCTTTGTCCAGAAGGACAGACGCATGGACTTCGTCTACAACGGTTTCCCGTTAACGACCACAACTCTTTTTCTTCATAGGACGCTTCCAACGCTAGGCGCCGCTAGATGCTAAGTAGCTTGAAGCGCGGAGAGAGTGAGAGCGTGTGGATCACGTGACATGAAGCACGCTCGGTCTCTGCCTCAATGTTGATAATTCAAAACAGCACGAGAACTGACTGCGCATGCGCAAATCTACGTAAACTACGTTCTATGGACCAAAGAGGCACAGCTAACCTCTGCCTCAATGGCCATGGCCTTGAATTTTCTGCATGAAACAATGATTTTTAGGAACAAACAATGGCAAAAGCAGTATATTATATGTATATTCCTGAAAAATTTTGTTACAAAAAATAATATTTGGAATAAAATAAATGCAATTAATAATGTGGTGAATTAATAAAGCTCTTGGAATTAATAAATGTAATGTCAACATTTCCTTTGGTGAGGCACTGCCTACCCTGCCTACCCTGACCGCACGTCCCTGGCTGTAAGTAACTTTTACAATAAAATATTATTAAGTCTGATTTATATGAAATATTATTTGTGTGATCAAGTGTTTTAACGGATAAATTCAAATTGCTTGTCTGCTGGGCATTTCACTTTTAAATGCATGTTATATATTTAATCATTAGATCCACGGACCTGCTATTTAAAACTTGACTGAAGAAATGGGAAAAGCTGTTGTGACAGTATTTCCCCCAATATTACACAAACTCGCTTATTTATCACGAGGTTGGATCCAGTTATTCATTAGTCAGCAACGCATTGATGCTTTTCTGTTTTATCATGAATAACGTGACGCTTCCATAACGCGTTGTTCCCATAACGTAAGCGCTGTTTCTCTGCCATTTTCAAAGGCTCATAAAAATGTGTCTTGGCTTGATACACAGTCTAATGGTCTAACTCTAACGAAATCCAAATTTTAAACATATTTTACTGAAGCAATATGGGCCTTATAGCCTTACACTTCCTATTTGAGCCAATGCAGATGAACGAGCAAAGTTATTTCAGGGCAAGACCGCTCTGATTGTAAAGCCTAACGTGATTGGTTGTAGCGAGAACGTGCTACGATTGGTCAGCTCAGTGTGGCCGTTATCTGATTGGCTTGAGTAAACGGTGGGTGGAGTCACTTATTTGTGGATTTGTCTGCACGTCCACGCTAGAAGTGTTTAAAAATCCACAAATGCGTGAGGGGATTTACAAATGCACAGGAACCGATTCACAAATGCACAAAAAACGGTTCACAAATAAATGCCAGGCAGAGTTATGTTTGTGGTATAAACAACATTTGTAAATATATTTTTTATTTGCAAATCTCATTCTATTTATTTGTGAGTTTTATAATTCTTTGTGAAACTCTTTACATTTATTTGTGGATCTTAATCTATTTATTTGTGAATTTGATATATTTTTATGAATCTCTTTACATTTATTTGTGGATCATAGGCTAATCTATTTATTTGGAATAATGCAAAAATTCTACCCCCACATACAACCCTTTTGTTCTGGTCTGGGTATTTAAGGCTAGGTAACAGAGCAGTCTTTGGGGAAACTGTAACCAGGAAAACCCCCATGCAGTGCTGTGTCAGTGGCTTCTCGAATCTTGGACTCAGAATACACTCACACACCACTGTGTGTCTCTGTCAGGAACACACACACACACACACACACACACACACACACACACACACACACACACACTCACACACCACTGTGTGTCTCTGTCAGGAATGCATTTCTTACTCTTAGAGTCATCTTTGAGCAATTGATGTTATGTATTTATTATTTCTGAATTGGCTTTTAATCATTTACTTGTGGAATTGGCATGATACATTTTTCCTGACAAAAATAAATGTTAACCTTGATTTATTCTGCATTCTTCTGAAATCATTGTTTCTAGTAGATTATGAGGAGACTGGTGCTACCGCAAATCTGTGTCCAGGATAGGTCAAACTAAAGGCGCATATGAACGGGGCAGTAGGCACGTCATCTGAAGACCTTTTGATTACTGTCTATTACTGACTTGGCAAGATGTACGGAAGTGGCTTTTTTGTATGAGTGAGCAGTAGGCAACCGACTTAAGAGGTATTAGCAAACCCTGCATCCTCTGACCAAGATCAGACTGGCGAAGCTGTGTCCATGAGATCCACGTAAACCCGGGGCGTGTGACTCTGTGCGGCATCGGGTCCCTTAATGAATGAATAAATTGAAATTATGAAATGCCCAGAATAATCAAAGATCTAAATGAACTCATAATCAATACTTATGAGTATTTCCTAAGAAGAAATAAGATCTAAGTTTGATTATCATTCGAAATTGGAGTCAGATTAAGCGTAGAGCTAAAGTAATATTGAAACTAAATTCTAATAAATTAAGTGAACTTCACTGGAACGCTGAAAAGACCTACACGCATTATCCCTTCGCCCACACCGTTGGATTCCGTCGTTGGGACATAATCTGCGCGTCCCCGTCGTTGCCTTTCATTGATGACGTTGCAGGTTTTTCCAAATGAGCGATTATTGTCAGCGAAGTCCACTTCATCTGATATAGCGTGTTCAGGGAGTAGGGAGCACTAAACACTCTGGGCCCTATCTTGCACCCGGCGCAAATGACTTTGTACACTGACGCATGTATCATTCCTATTTTGCACCCGCGCAAAGCGGACTTTTCCCTCCACAGACACACGTCGGTTAACTAAGAAATACACTTGCGCTCCCCGGGGCGGTTCAGCGCAAAGAGGAGGCGTGTTCCGACGCAAACTTTCCCTCATGCTATTTTGCTGTTCTATAAAACAATTGCGCCACTGACCAGAAAAAACCTAGTCTAAAGTCAGTGGCGCGTTGCGCGTTGTTCGTTATGCTATTTTAAGGGCGCTTGCTTGACCATAATGTTTAGCGTGCACACCTCGCATACACTTTGATTCTATCATCAACACAGATGCAGCAGTTTTTATTTTTGCAAATCATACATTATAACAAGGAAAAATATTACCACACGAGGGAAATCTTTGTGGTGTCCATGAAGATGTGAAAAAATAGGCATAAATCTAGCTTATACATTTACCCAAATTTTTCAGGCAAATTGTAGTAATGACGGATCAGACCTGTTTGCCCAATACTGGCAAGACACATATGTATATAAGGACATCTGACAAATTAGTTTGTCCGTCAAGAACCAGGAAAAAAAATCTGAAGACTGCGAAATGACATTTACCATAATGTAAGTACATTAAAAACCTTACTCTTTAACTTACCAGTTAAGTTGAGCTTTCTCATATTTTTTTCTATTGATTTGGGTGGGTTTGTCCCATCCCCAATGTCACTTCTCTTTCTTTTACGGCCCTGACGAGAACATCGATCTCCTCGACTGTGAACCGATTCTGAAGCGCGCCTGATAAATGCGCCATAATAATAACAATCCGCCATGCAACATGCGCACCTGCTCTTAAAGGGTATGTTGGATGACGCTCTGATTGGTTTATTTCACGTAACGCCCAAACCACACCTATGAATAATGAAGCTATTTCAGACCAACCCCTTTTAAACTTGCGTCGGGCGCAAGAGTCATTTATCCTGCCGGGAAAATAGCAACAGCGCCGGGATCCGCCCACAAAGTTACTTGCGCTTTGCGCTTTGACACTTGCGTTTCAGATCGTTAAAATAGGGCCCTCTGTGAACACTGTGTAGGGACCCTGTCGAGTGGAACGCACCTTCAGAATTGAGAAGTAAGATCAGATGTAGACACACACTGAGTGTAGGACTTGATGAAAAAGCTGCCAGTGTCTTCTTCTGCAGTTTGGCTGGTGTCAGCATCATCTCCTTCGCTTGATGGTCTTGGTGAGCTGTGGGTCTTCAGCTTCTGGTGTCAAGACCTCCTCATTGAAGAGCTGCAGGTTTCAGGTACGACACACTCACATATTATTCACTCAGAAAGGCCATCAGTGAAGTCAGCAAGTGGAGTTAGAGTAACAGCCTTGCAAACAGACTCAGGACATCAATGTCCCGCCATGAGGAGCAAGTGCCTTGTTTTTTTTTATCAGCTGATAAACTTTAGCAATGGCCTTCTCCTGCTCCAGCACTAGCGGCTGCTAGTTCTCCTTTCTTTTCCATGAGAAGGAAAAAGCACTGAGCACTTTTCTGCACACACTCATGGCTCTTTGGCTCCTCTGGTCTCTCACACTTTCCTCTGATGAAGAAAACAGAATATAGTAGTGATGGGACGGTTGATGTCGGCGCTCTGACGCAGTTTTCAAAGCACTATCATATCACACACTGTACCGACGCTTGTGTCGAAATGACAATACCACGTGATTGATGACATTTGAAGCGTCGAGCGTCATGCAGTATCGGAAGGTCGGGACGGCTGGTTTGAAGGAAATTGGCGCTTCATGACCTCATCTGATGCATAAAAGGGAAATGATTATCAAAGAGGCATTATTTAAATGATTTAACACTACACTTACCTATAATATAATTTATATTTTTTAAAACAGTTTTAAAAAATATTTTTTCAATTACTTTAATTATGATCACACACTTGTATATTTTATATTATTGATCAATAGGTGAATCCGTTGACCAGGCGACACATGACACGAGTTGTGTTCTCATTGGCAGAAATTAATATAGATGATATTAGATAGAACTGCATTGATCCACACTTGTATGTCACCGACTTCCCAAGCTTTGTTTGGTCACGTGCTTTTCTGCTCTGTGGAGATTTGTTAGATATATATTTATTTTTAGATAGAGAAACTACATTTAGACCACACTTGGGCTGTCTTTTTTTATCCCACAATTCTGAGTTCAATAAAGGCTAATTCACATGGCCCAAACAAACTGACATAATCTGACTTGATCACGCCATGACAACTTCAGTGCCAACAGATGATGTTTTATTAACAAAGTTCGGGAGAAACACATTCAGATAATTAACCTAATTAACACAGGAGGAGCACATTCAGTTAATCAACTCAATTAACCATAAGAGGTTTACATACAGCAGACTTACCTCTGATCCATGACAGTTTTACAGCATCTCCTCACTTATAACTAATGTGATTAATGTCTTATTCAGCTACTAAAGTGTTAACCAGTTTATGCTGACACTTGTAATTGAATAAATGTTGAGAAATTATCACAAATTGAATAGATGCACATTTTAAAACATTAACATGTTTAATATACTATATGGTCTTTATTTATCAAATGCCATCAAGCAGGGCTAGATGATCACTTTTTTAGTCACTGCCTATAAAGCGCACAAACTCACGCAAGTTGATGTTTGTTGAGGCTGCTGTGTGAATACGACAGCAGTTTCCAATTGCCCATATAATGCCAGACATCCCAAGTCTCCTGGAAGTTCCGGGAGTCTCCCGCATATTGATAGCGGCTCCCTGATGCCCGCAAATTAGTTCAAATCTCCCGGAATCTCGAGCTCGCGAGCTCCAAACCGTTTAGCGCCCGCTCGGCAGAGAGGGAGAGAGCGAGAGACCTTGCGTGTGTGTGCAAATGTGCGTGTGTGCCTCATGAAGCGCATGTAACCAACATGTCACTCTCCCCGACAAAATAAATGTCGTCCCGACATTACCAACATTGTCATCTTAAACAGTCTCTTATGCACTGGGCCAAGAAAATCCTCTTCGGTAAGCCAGTACTTGAGCAGAGGTCAAAGGTCACAGTCCAAATGGAGCCGACACATTATATCCACAGTCCATATCTGTTGACCAGCTGTAAATAGTCCATAAACAGTCTTTTCTCATACTATTGATCAACAGTCCACCGGTTCCAATGATCTGTATGCATAGTCTGCAAATTGTCTCTTGCAACAGTCTGTGAAATCAGTCAAACATGTCAACTCTGTAGCCTTATGTTTGCTGAGGTCCATACATGTAAGGTGGCTGAAGGTAATATCGCTGTAGCGACGGCAGCCATGGAACCAGTCCTGGTGCAGGGTAGACAGGGAACAACTGCGGTTGTGGCTGGATACTGTAGCAGGAAGGAATACCAAGCTGATCATAGGTGATACGTCTTGGAAGGTGTCTTTCTCTTTGTGGCAGCTGGTAGGCTGGTTCCTCAGGTTCAGCAGCAGCAGTTAATGAAGGAAAGGCCCTTGGTGGACGATCATCAGGCAGATTTTCAGCAGGCAAGTTCATCTCCTCATCAGGCAGGTCTTTAACTGTTGTTGTCCCCTGCAGCTGCTTTTCAACAAGAGGCTGTGCTGGTAGCGTATCAGGAACGGGCACTACAACTGTCTGTTTTAGTGGTGGGGGCCTGTTTTCCGACTCTCTCGCTGGTTCAGCATACTTCTCCTCAGGTACTGTAGGAGATGTGGGGACCTGCAGTGGCTCATGATGAAGGTCATATTCATCCCCGCTGTCTTCATCAGAGTCTAGAGACTGTGATGCAGGCTGATGTCTCCTTTTTTATTACTTTTTTCATCTTTAGTCATTTCTGGTTGTGTATCAAAAGGTAAGTGGTCACAGGACATGAGCAGGTTTCTGTGCAGGACCCTGGAGCGTCCCCTACCCTTTTCTGGTCTCACTTCAGAAATCGGCAGGTCTGAACCCATTTGTCTCACTACTGTGTGAATTGTATCTTCCCAATAGTTACGGAGTTTACCTGGTCCTCCTCTTGGTGTCAGGTTTTTAATCAGAACTCGCTCGCCAGGCTGTAGCACTGAACTCCTAATTTTAGTGTCATAGTACTTCTTACTTCTTTCAGCAGCTTTCTGAGCATTTTCATTTGCAATGGCGTATGCTTCCTCCATCCCTTGTTTCCATTTCTCCACGTAGTCTCGCTGGTTACTAGAACCTGCCTCTGTGCACAATCCAAAGAGCATATCAACTGGAAGCCTGGGTGATCTCCCAAACAGAAGATAAAATGGTGAATAGCCGGTCACTTCACAGCGGGTGCAGTTATAGGCATAAACTAGTTTGTTCAGAGACTCCTTCCAGTTTGACTTTTGGGTCTCAGTTAGTGTCTTTAGCATTTGCAACAATGTTCTGTTCATACGTTCCACTTGACTGTTACCCATCGGGTGGTAGGGTGTTGTTCTGGACCCCGCCATGTCACTGAGTTTCTTTAACTGATGGAACAACTGATTTTCGAATTCTCCCCCTTGGTCATGGTGGATGCGAGAGGGGAACCCAAACTTCAGGGCAAAGTCATTGAAGATGAGGTTTGCAGCAGTTTTTCCTGACTTTGATGTGGTGGCGTAGGCTTGAGTGAAACGTGTAAAATGATCAACAATAACGAGGATGTACTCGTATCCCCCTTTGCATTTGTCAAGATGGAGGAAATCTATACATACCAGTTCAAATGGCTGTGTTGCCACGAAGTTTGTCAGAGGAGCTCTTGTTTCATGGCCTGGCTTTTTCTGTTTGACACAGCTACAAGTTTTAGTCACATAGTGCTCAATGTCAGATTGCATATATGGCCAGAAGAAGCGGTCACGTACTAGTGATACAGTGCGGTCAGTACCTTCGTGTCCCATGTTATTGTGCAACTCTTTCATCACTTTACCTTTGTACTGCTCTGGTAGAACTAACTGCTTGCGGGCTGTAGTGATTCTGTACAGAATGCCATCACTGTCTATTGTCAATTTGTCCCATTCTCTGAATAGGCATTTTGTCTTTAGACTGGATTCCTTTTGCTTCTTAACTGGCGGTTTGGAACCAGACCGTTTGAAATCGATCACAGGACGGATAACCGGATCAGATTCTTGTGCTTCTCTTATCTCATCTTTTGAGATCGAGCTGATTGATGCAGTGGTTGTCTCACCATCCACTGATACTGACATAGATGCAGCTGAAAGTGACCAAGTTGCAACAGACTCTTTATGTACCTCAACTGCTTGTATCGTGGCGGCAATAGTGTCTGGTGGAAGCTCTTCAGAACATTCTCTCATCAGCAACTCTACATCCAGTGGCATCCTCGACAAAGCATCTGCATCACTGTTCTCTTTGCCTGGCCTGTACTTTATTGTGAAGTGGAAATCAGCCAATTCTGCAACCCACTTGGAAGTGGTTGCGTTCAGTTTTGCAGTAGACAGAATGTAGCTGAGTGGGTTGTTATCGCTGTACACAGTAAATGTAGGAGCATAGTACAAATAATCACGGAACTTATCAGTGATTGCCCATTTTAGAGCTAGAAATTCTAGCTTACCAGAGTGGTAGTGATAGTTCTTCTCAGCTGCTGTTAAGGTTCGAGAGCCATAAGCAATGACCCTAAGCTTCCCACCTTGGTTTTGATAAAGAACTGCTCCCAAGCCTTGGTGTGACGCATCAGTGTGTACAACAAATGGCTGAGTGAAATCAGGGAAACCTAAGACTGGTGGGTGAAGCAAACAGTCAATCAGCTGTTCAAGTGCCTGTTGGTGCTGGTCAGTCCACAGGATTGGCTTGCTTGAGGGCACCACATGAGTTACTTCCTTTGTTTTTGACTTCCGTGGGTACTACAGACAGCTGGCCTTCCTAGAAAAGTCTTTGATGTACTGTCTGTAGTAAGCGAGTAAACCAAGCATTTTTCTGAGCTGGCCCACAGTCTGGTCTGATTTCTTTCAATGCTCTTACTGCTTCAAAATCGTCTGGGTCAACTTTGCTGCCCTCTACAGACACTATTCTTCCCAAATAACGGACCTGAGGTTTAAAGAGATCACATTTACTTGGCTTCAGTTTGATGCCATACTCTCTGAGGCGCTGCAAAACTTTACGCACATCATTCACATGGCTGTCGAAAGTTTTACTGAAAACGAGTGTGTCGTCCAGATAAGGCATGCAGATGTTATCCCGGAGCCCTTCCAAACATTCCTCCATACAACGCTGAAAAGCTGCAGGAGCATTCATGAGGCCGAATGGCATGCGTATCCACTCATAGAGTCCCCACGGGGTCACAAATGCTGTCAGTGGTCTGCTTTCTTCAGAGATAAACCCCTGGTGATATGCTTTTCCCTGATCTAAAAGGGAGAACCAGGAATTACCACCTAAACTGCCCATGATGTCTTGGACCCGAGGGATGGGCTGGCGGTCGGGATGTGTCTTTCTGTTCAGGTCTCTCTAATCTATACACAACCGGAGGGTCCCGTCCTTCTTTCTAACTAGGGTTGGGTACCGAAACGCGGTGCCAATAGGGAACCGGTTCCGACGTAAACGGTAGTAACCAGACTGAATAAGAACGAAAATTTCTGTGCCTGATTTAGGTGCCTGACTCTCTGTGTCATGAGGCGCTCACACACAAGTTCTCTCGCTCTCTCCCTCTCCGCCATGCGCGCTCTATACGGTTTGGAGCACAGTCTGTTCTGTCTCGCATGCGTGCTCTTGCTCGCTCGCTCGCTCTAGATTCCGGGAGATTTTAACTAATTTGCGGGCATCAGGGAGCCGTTATCAATATGCGGGAGACTCCCGGAACATCTGCTGATAGCGAGGGGATTAATGAAGATGCCGAAGACAAAACGCTCCAAGGTTTGGCTGCATTTCACGTGTAAAATTACGCGTCAGAAAGCCCTCTGGGTGTGCCGATTGTCTGAAGCCCATAAAGAATCACGCCAGTCCATTGGCTGATGGCGCGGGCGCCGCCTCATATTATATTAGCGCGCACGCCATCTGCTCCTCAGATTTCTCTGCCGAAAAAGGAAGCTTGTCGGCAGCGCGAGGAGCTTGGCAGCGAACGAAGCGTCTCGTTCCCTATTCAGAGAACATAGGTTACACCAGTAACCAGAGATGTTCTCTTTCATAGGTTCACTCAACGCTGCGTAGCTGACGCAGTGGGAACGAAATACCAAACTCGCCAAGCTAAGCGCTGCGTAACTAGTACAATGACCAGATAACTAACATGACTGGTTCAAGCAGACAAAACATGGGAACCTGTAGCCATGTCGAGATTAGATTACCCTGGTAGTAATCTCTAGTATTATTACATTGTTTGATACAATATTTTTTTATTTGATATTATGTAAATGTGAATTTTTATTTTATATTGGTTTATTTATTCTTACCATATGCTACTATTTATATTGTTTAAAGATTTAAATTTAAACAAGTTAAATTTGTGTCCAGTTTGGTCCTGTAAATAAAAGGGTATTATTTTTTGACAAAGTGTGTGCGGTTTCGTTTTCTTAAGTACCGTTTCAAGAACCGTTTAAGCACCGGAACCGTTTAAAAAATACCGAGTAGGTACTGGTATCGGATAAAACCCAAACGATACCAACCCTATTTCTAACGCAAACCACTGGTGAAGAGTATGAAGAGTTTGACTTCCTAACCCAGCCCTGGGCTATGAGGTCATGAAGGTAACCTTTCATCTCCTGATACAGTGGCCTGGGCACTGACATGTATGTGCGATTAACCGGTTCAGAGTCCTTTCAATCGTTCAATGCAGCCAATGTCATTGTCTGATCTGGAGAAGGAGCGACACTCTTTTCTAAGCATTTGCCTAACTACCTCTCTCTGCACTTCGGTTAGGTGACTTAAACCTACTGGTGGATCCCACTGTTCACTAAAATGACATGGGGTTCGAACGCTGGTATGATTCACTGTGGCTGGGGTGACAGCTTTTTCAAGGACTTGGGCAGGTAACACAGTCATAATGGTTTGTACTGTACCGATTCTTGTGCATCCTAACAGGGCAATGTCGTGGTCAGTGGGGTTAGAGACATCAAGCATAATGACTGGCAAAACACCTTTCCTGACTCTGACTAATGTGTCAAAGCACTTAAGTCCATCTGGCCACTGAGGGTTCAGGTCTGGCTGAAAAAGCATCGTCATGTCCTCTTTGAAAGGCTGGGAAGCTACACGGCACTCAATCTGAATGCTACTGTGTTTTGATACAGCAACCTTCTCTTTCTTTGTTTTCACCCCATATTCATCTTTCTGTTCTGCGCTAACAGCCTGTATAAACGCTCTCACCTTGTTTCTTTTGAGGCTTGGGAAAGCTTTTTTCACTGTACTGTACCGTTTAGTTTTTTCGGTCATTGCCAGGATGTGCTCGATAACATTGAAACCTATGATGGGATAAGATAGGTGACAGCCTTTCATTACCAGCACTGGGATGATCAGTTCTTTTGTTTGGTCAGTTTCAGAGGCTAGCCGAAAAGTTGTCTCAATCCATCCCAGGTACGGCATTTCAGTCCCATTTGCTGCAGTCGATCTTAGATCATCAGGTGAGTCCAGGATTTCTGAAACATCCCTCAGCCTTGCGTTTGGGAGGGATTCCTCTTTCCATCGTTCATCAATGACAGAAACCTGAGAGACTGTGTCCCATAGAGGTCCGTGTATCATCCGATCATTTCATTTCCAGTTTGAAATGAAATAAGCAGAAACAGAAAACGGCACCTTTTTTCGTTTAAAAAAAAAAAAAAAAAAAAAAAAAAAAAACGAGATTTCGGCTTGATTTTTCGTTCTTTAGTTCACTGGCAAAAAACGAATAAATGACTTCAAAATTCGTTTTCCACATGTGGGCGGTAATGAGACGCTCCCTTCCGCCAATTGGTCAAGTAAATCTGAGCATGTGACATCATCAGTCGTCGTTCAACAAAGTAATAGTCCTCAACTGTTGTATGGCTACCGCTCTACAGTAAAGTAACTGTACAGGGCAGGTCCTAGATTGGGATTTCTTCTGTGCAACTTAATGCGTTTCACAGAAATATTTACATTAGAAATATTAAATATTAGTCTGCCACCAGCCTGTTTTATTTAGCTGTGTGGAGTTAAATCTGTGTGTTGCTGCGCTAGACAGCGCCGAGCGGGTGATGTTCAGTCAGCAGTCAGAACTTTTCTTTTAGACAGTTAGGCTATACGCTCCGTTTTGGACAAGGGATGGTCATTGCAAATACTGTAATGCCGATTGCCTGATGGTGGGTACCGATGATGGTGAAATAAATTTACTGAAACTGTAATCATAGCAGCGACCCACGAGAATGAGATGATTGACAGGACGATAGCGGAGGCAATTAAAGGCGCAAGATAGTGAAGAAGAAGAAGTGTTTAATATGTGTGACTTTGTCTTTGTTTTATTGTTTTTAATAAAATAATAGTGAACGGTTGACCACAAACTGAGCCTTCGTTTTAAAGGGCAATTTCCAAATATCTTTTATTTATTTGTTATAATATGGGTATTTTATGTCACCCGTCTTATTAGTTTAGTAATAGTAGGCTATATTTGGTAATAAAAAGTTGGCACCCTGTTGTACTGTAGGCTAATAAACAATTGTCCTGCAAAATGATGAGGTTTTTGTAAGAAAAACGTTGCGAGCAAATGTCGAATTGTTTTTTTTTATTTTTTTTATTTAAATCAACAACGTAAGAGGCTTTAGGCTGTCTGATGAAATCTGTATGAACAAACATCCAGCTTTGCAGTAAAAGTGGCACAGAAGCAGCATCTGACCTGGCGTACATTACACACTGTTTAATGCAGCTCAAATAATGCACTGTGAATTTACATAGCAAGTTCATTCTAAGAGGCTATTATTAAATGTGAAGTGCAGTGTTTCCGCTACATTCATTCTGCCGTGGTGGTCCGCCGAACCAAAAATCATCCCGCCACGGCTGCAGCTTCCCAGATAGCAACATTGTGTCGGCAATTAAAGTCATTGAAATAATTTTCAATGCAGTGTCCTACTCTGTTCTTTGAATATTCGATATGAAAAATGCCAAAATGTTCGACCTCATGCTTAGTTGTTTCCCTTACTGTCCTCGGAATTAACACATTTAAAGCAGTTATTAGTAAAAATGGAGGAAACTGGATCTAGTCCAGTTGAACTTGGGCGTCGCCCATGAGTGATATTCCTATGGGCCACGCCCCCCTTGCCCCAGGTGTTTAAACCTCCCCTAAAGGCGGGCATACACTGTGCGATGTCTGTGCGATTTCAGCAAGGTTCCTACTCACACTGAACGAGTAGATTGCATGCGATGTAAAGCCAAAGCTCAGGATTAATGTGCTCACACTATACGGTCCGAACGTCGAGCTGCGACTTGACTGCTCACACTATACGTGTGAAATATGTGCGATAAACCCCCGTGCTGGGTTGCGCCTAGACGTTATCATGTATCCAGAGATATTGTCAAAACAAGCATCAGCTATCAATATCAAGATGATTTAGCATTTACAATTTATGTATTAAACTATTATTAGTATTATTGTATTATCATTATTAGGGAAGACCTAGGCTAATTTTATAATTAAATTGATCTGCTATTATAATTAATTTGCCACGCAATAATTTCACAGCACATCACCGCAACGCGCTGTGAGGATAATAAAATATTACATAGACAATTTTCAATGAGGAGGAGTAGTATAAAACCTTTTAGGTCGATTACAATGAATTATAGGCATATAATTATATTAACAGTCTATAATATGTCCGAACACTGCAATAATTAGTCATCAATGAAAATTAAAAACAAGGTTATTACAAAAACATTGTAAAATTAATAAAAGAGGCATACATCGCAGGAAGACGTGTGTAATAACGTGACAAACTGGAGGTGAGCAACAGTAATTTGTAGCTAGTTTGAACTACAGAACTTAAAGATCTCCCTCTTTTCGTTTTTTTTTTTTTTTTTTTTTTTTTTTTGCTGCAGTTTGAAATGGTTAACATTCTGTTTTACAATGAAAAGAACAATGAGTTTAGGGCAATCGGTTCGTAGCTCTGCTGCAACTGTGCGATATAGTCACGAGGAGCGACTAAAATTTCTGACATGCCAGAAATTCATCCGACCATCCGATTGCCGATTGGGAGAGGTTAATCGCCTCTCGTTTGTCCCTGTACACTGCACGAACACTGCACGACAAACGACGCACGACAAAGCTGAAAATCGTCTCGACACGAAAAAGAGTTGCACGAGTCAGAATTCGGCTCAAAATAGGACGAAAATCGCACAGTGTATGCCCGCCTTAAGTATTATAATATGAAAGGCTCCAATTTAGAGCGGCAAAGCAATTATGTGTAATCCCGTGCGCAGAATGATGCACTTGCGAAGTCACAGCATGCAGCGCTGAGTAACCCCAGAGTGCAGTCTGGACGATGGGGTGGGGCGACACTTTTGGGCGGGGCGCCCAAACCCGCTCGGCCCACACCCGATTTTATTGGTTTATAATACAGAAATCTTATTGGCATAGACGCTTGAGGCATGAGCATGCGCATTCCTTTATGTACGAGTCTAGTTTATGAATGATCTGTTTGGCTGTGCTATATTAAGTGATTACCATGGCGATTTCAGTAACAATCAATTGGATAATGTTTTGATGAACTTACGAATCAAAATCAAAATGTATTCGTATAGTGTTTCCTTCACATCGTTTGAAAGCAGTTTTATGAACAGGTAAACAACCAGGAATCATGTTTGCCATTAAACATTTTATTTGCACTTTGTACCAAATAATGCAAGCATTGGACAACAAATCTCCTTTAAAAAAATTACAACAAAAAAACGGTCCTGCTTTAGAATTTAAAATCAGCTGCTTACATTCTTACAGTGAGTTATCAATATTTGCGTAAAATCCTGAGTTTGTGCTGATCCACCGATCCTGATAGAAATATGAAGAAGCCAATGACGCACTAATGTAAAACATCTCCCTGAAGTACAGGTGCCATCACCAAGCGTTCGTTTTTAAACAATAACTTCATCTATTCTGTGTCTTAAAAATTACAACGGTAAACCGATAAGATACGATTAAAGTTAGCATTTAATATTTCTTTAATATGGCCAAATCATTCACAGAATCGTACATAAAAGAATGCGCATGCTCAGACCTGAATCGTCTACACCAATAAGATTGCGGTATTATAAACCAATTAAATTGGGGGTGGGCGTGTTGCCCCGCCCAAATGTGTCGCCCTGCCCCATCTTCAAGACTGCACTCTGGGGTAGACTTAGCAGCGCTTTGCATTGAAAAGTTCAAAGCACAAAGCGAAGAGATATTTGATGCATAGTGTATAATATCTATGCAACAGTTTATTGAGCTTTTTCTTTTAACAGTTTTAAATTTCAGTTACAGTGCGCATGAAGAACAATTCATAGTGCTCTCTAGTGCTGTAACAGACACCCAGGAGAATGGAATATGATTTATAAAGCGCAATAAACTCCAGCAAGATAAAGTAATTTTTCGCAAACCATAGACCTTTATCTACAAATGAAGTATAATAATGGGAAGATTGATCTTGAAGAGAGAGTTACTGTCGTAACCGAACGCGACGCGCTGTTTGAATGCTGATAAATTTTACCTCACATTATGCTATTGAATGACTTTAGAAGTCTTGGAATATAGTGTACGAAAACTTTATGGTGCTTTACAATGTTTTTTATGCCTTTAGTGGTTCTTAAAAATAACACAATAGTATGCACAATATCGGGCCTCACTTCTGACTGAACATTGGTCTATGTCTCACCTGCTCGGCGCTGTCTAGCGCAGCAACACACAGATTTAACTCCGCACAGCTAAATAAAACAGGCTGGTGGCAGACTAATATTTAATATTTCTGATGTAAATATTTCTGTGAAACGCGTTAAGTTGCACAGAAGAAAGCCCATTCTAGGACCTGCCCTGTACAGTTTAAGAAGCGGTAGTAGGCTAGAGGACTATTATTATTATTATTTATTTATTTTTATTCAAGAAAAAAACAAATTACAATAGTGCAAACACAAATTTTTTTAGAAATCTAAAACATTTCCAACAATGTATATATTAAAGAAGTAAACTCATTCGTGCACAATCGCACAAAAATGGAAAGAGCTAAACAAAGAAGAAAAAAAAGAAACAGCAAACAGATAATAATCATGGTACATAAAATATCTCATCATATTTCTTCAAAAAAGAAGTACATTTGATATTATCAATTATTCTTAGTGATTTGATTAAATATTTTACTTTACATAAGAAATCGTCTCGGTTACGTATGTAACTCTCGTTCCCTGAGTAGGGAACGGAGACGTTACGTCAGATGACGACGAATGGGGTTTCGCTTAGAAAGCCTATCAACTTCGAGTATTACAAAACAAGCCAAAGGCAAAGAAATGCCATGGGTCTGCGGAATTTGCATAGCGTATCTCCGCCTTACCTCGTGGGTATAAAAGGAGGACGCCGGCAACATGCAGATATGTTTCTTCGCTGAGGAGCCGAGACTGAGCTTCAGGATATCCCCGCGTTACAGCGGAAAGTGGCAGGAAGACGTAACGTCTCCATTCCCTACTCAGGGAACGAGGATTACATACGTAACCGAGACGTTCCCTTTCGTTGTAACTCCGAGTTACGTCTGATGACGACGAATGGGGTTACCAGTCTAATCACGCCACCCTCTCGGCTGCTTCCAGTGCCCTGCGTAAATCTGAGATCCCTGTCGTGAGACTGGCATGGACGAAGGACTCCTATTTAGCACAGGAATACCAAGGTACACTGGGGAGCATATCCCAAGGTTTAGGGGAAAATGCAATTATTGCCAACCCAGAGGGGGGGGACTTAGAGAATACACATATGACCCGAAGGATGCATATGGAGAACACTGGGGTGTCCAGCCACAGGTGGAATATTTCAACCCCAGGGGTGGCAAGGTGGCTTGCCAAGGGAAAGACACATGCTCAGAGAGGCTTACAGTGGAAATACACATGTGGGGGTCGCTTAGAGGAGGGACCATGCACACGGGAGGCACCTAGCTGACGCGCAGGCAATAGACACTGGCGCCGATGTCAGGAGTGCTGGAGGAACTCAGGGCTTTCGGGGAAGCTCACCTGAGGAGAATATCGCACGTATCTAGTCTGTGGAGTGGAATGGCGAGCAAGCGAAGACACCTGAGCGGGTCCGGTACTAGCTAGTTGAAGCGAGTACATGAGAGGACACTGGCTCCACTCGGAGATTGTAGAATCTGGCGAATGTGTTCGGTGTCGCCCAGCCTGCAGCTCTGCAGAGGTCTGTCAGCGAGGCGCCATGCGCTAGAGCCCAAGAGGATGCCACACTCCGGGTGGAGTGGGCAGTCACACCAAGGGGGCACGGTCGACCTTGCTGCTGGTGAGCCAAAGCAATGGCGTCCACTATCCAGTGAGACAACCTCTGCTTTGAGAGAGCCTTTCCCTTCAGCTCCCCACCATAACAGACAAAGAGCTGGTCTGAGGTCCTGAAACACTGCGTTCTGTCTACATAGTCGTGGAGGGTGCGTACTGGACAGAGCAGTGCCAAGGCTGGGTCTGCCTCCTCCAGGGGCAGCGCTTGCAGGTTCAACACCTGGTCCCGGAAGGGAGTGGTAGGAACCTTGGGCACATATCCAGGCCGGGGTCTCAGGATCACGTGAGAGTAAGCCGGCCCGAATTCCAGGCACGCTTCGTCAACGGAGAATGCGTGCAGGTCCCCTACCCTCTTGATGGAGGCCAGTGCAACCAGGAGCGCTGTCTTCATTGACAGGAACTTAAGCTCCACTGATTGCAGAGGCTCAAAAGGAGCACTCTGCAGGGCAGTTAACCCTTTGGGGTCTAACGTGTTTTTGGGGTCCTTGAGATGTTTTGACATGCCCTGACATTTGTGCTTTTTTCAGTTGCTTATAAACATATTAATTGCAAAGGTGTAATTACACTCTATTTAGCACAAACAGGGCTACCATAATATGTGAGCAAGATGTATGTACATGTTTGTATTTTTGATATATATATATATATATATATTTTTTTTTTTTTTTTTACAATTAGAAATTGTAACCAATTACAAATAGGTTACAATTACAACAACAATTACAATTTTAACAATATTTCAAGTGTATTCTTTCTTTGTAAAAAGTATACATTTTATCATACGTATTAAAAAAGGTAAGGATTCATTGGTTTGAATGTTGGAACAAACACTATAATAACATCTTAGTTGATAATTCAATATACCTACTTTATTTTTGACAAAACATCCCATACTATAGTATATTTAACATATGAGCAGAAATTGGCGAACAAAAGCTTACCTATTTAATGTGACAGTAGTCTTTTTTTACAGTCAAAACTTTATAATCTATCCAAAACCAATCACGAAATATTGTCTAAACATTCATATTTAGTCTGTAACATATCGTGTTTATGATATTATATTATCATGTTAATTTGCAGTTTGTTGCTTATACAGACATTTTATTTCAACATATTTCAGTCTATTTTTACTCATCTTAGTAGGCTATAGCAATATAGTTTGGATGTGTCCATGTAAAAATAACATGTTCACTAATGTAGGTGCGAGAGTGAATGAACGGCACAGACACGCGCTGTATAACTGAAGTAAACAACGCGCGCGCGCCTGTGTCGTTCATTCATCATTTAGCCTACACACAGACACGCAATTCATATTTAAACAGTCTTTTTGCGGATTACAGACACTATTCAATATCGCGATTAGAACAAAGCACTTAAGAATAAATGACTTACTACATCAGCTGGATCCGTTGCTCCTCGACATGAAACTGCCAGCACTTCTGGTACATTTTCCAGGGTTATTAGTATTATTCCTCACATCGTAGGGATACGCTGTGTACACAGTGGTGGTAAGATACTTCCTAAACATGATGTGTTTTATAATCCAGCTGGTGGGCGTTGGCATGTTTGAATGGCTTGCCTTAGATCATTTGCGTTTGAATACCGCGCGCTCTCCGTGGGCGTGGCACATTAACACGTAATGAGGTATAATGAGCTGGAAAGAAAAAGACTGACATTTCTCTCTTTTCATACAGATTACATAAACTGAGAATATTTGTTTTTTTATATAAATTAATTCATTTAAAAGAAGAGAGTTCAAGCTTCATTATGGAAAAACACTCGTGCCTGTATGACAAGTATTCGTGGAATTAGAGTTAACCCTCTGGGGACCAAGGGGTTTTTGGGGCCCTTGGGATGTTTTGACATGCACTGACATTTGTGCTTTTTTCAGTTATTTATAAACATGTTAATGGCAAAGGTGTAAATTCACTCTATATAGCACAAACGGGGCTCCCATAATATGTGAGCAACATGTATGTACATGTTTGTATTTTTGAGAGAATATTATTTATGCATGGTTATTGAAAAAACTAAAAATAAAAGTTTCTGAAATAAGGCCACAAAACACATATTGATTATTTCTTCACAAGACTTTTGAAAATTGTATCACATAGTCTAGAATATTTGCTCCAAAACTATGTGGGAATCATCCTGACTACTCATTCAGATAAGTCAATAAAGTCTTTTAGAATGTGTATGACGTGTTTTGTTTGAGAAAGCTTTATGCGAAGGGGCGTGATCTCTCATTAATATGTGTGGCATTTCACACCTGAGAAAGACAAAGACCCTCCCATAATGGCCCTATTAGGTGTGCTATCAGGCCATATCATTATGAGGAGCCTTGCACAAAGAATCAGATTTAAAAAAGAATGGCTTTTAGATTGTTTGGATTTATTTTCAACACACACACACACACACACACACTGCTTAGAATAAGTGAACACACTCATGCTAAAGTTGACTAAAAAGAGGAATAAAAAATCTTAAAATACAGGGTGCATACGTCTGGACACTTCTATCACACACCCTTCACCATATAGACATGGTTTTATTTCAGTTCAAAGTTCAAAATTAGAGTTGGAAACATCTTGAAAAGAAAATTGTCTTTTTCCATAAATGTCTTAGTTTGATCATACATATTTCAAAGTTGAGGATTCATTATTTTGATATAGCTTGCATTGGAACAAACACTATAACATCTTAGTTGATTAGTTTATTGACAAAACATACTATATATTTAACATATGAGCAGAAACTCCTAACAAAAGCTTATTTGATGTCTATTTTAGACTAGTCAACGAAATGTTGTCTTTTATTTCGTCTGTAACAGTGCGTATCTGTGTGTTCATTCATTCATTCATTCACACACACACACACACACACACACACACACACACACACACACACACACACACACACAGAGAGAAACATGATTCACATTTAAACGGTATGCTATTTTTCCGTTTACAGACACAAACATTATTCTATATCGCGATTAGAACAAAGCACAAGCATAAAACACTTACTTCTCAGCTGAATCTGTTGCTCCTCCTCGTGGTGAAAATAAACCAGCACTTGTTCTGAGGTAGGTAAATGTCCCAGGATTGTTCCTCATATAGCCGCGCAAGACGACAGTAGATTAATCTGACTAAAAAATATAGTGTGTTTTCAGAGTTTATGGGCGTTAACGCGTCTCAATGTGTTGCTTCACATATTTGCGTTTGAATTAGCGCGTGCTCTCCGTGGGCGTGTCACATTACCAGAATAATGAGCTGAGAGGAAGATAATTAGACCGGCTGACACGTCTCTCTTTTTATATACAGGTCCTTCTCAAAAAATTAGCATATTGTGATAAAGTTAATTATTTTCCATAATGTAATGATAAAAATTAAACTTTCATATATTTTAGATTCATTGCACACCAACTGAAATATTTCAGGTCTTTTATTGTTTTAATACTGATGATTTTGGCATACAGCTCATGAAAACACAACATTCCTATCTCAAAAAATTAGCATATAATGAAAAGGTTCTCTAAACGAGCTATTAACCTAATCATCTGAATCAACTAATTAACTCTAAACACCTGCAAAAGATTCCTGAGGCTTTTAAAAACTCCCAGCCTGTTTCATTACTCAAAACCGCAATCATGGGTAAGACTGCCGACCTGACTGCTGTCCAGAAGGCCATCATTGACACCCTCAAGCAAGAGGGTAAGACACAGAAAGAAATTTCTGAACAAATAGGCTGTTCCCAGAGTGCTGTATCAAGGCACCTCAGTGGGAAGTCTGTGGGAAGGAAAAAGTGTGGTAAAAAACGCTGCACAACGAGAAGAGGTGACCGGACCCTGAGGAAGATTGTGGAGAAGGACCGATCCCAGACCTTGGGGGACCTGCGGAAGCAGTGGACTGAGTCTGGAGTAGAAACATCCAGAGCCACCGTGCACAGGCGTGTGCAGGAAATGGGCTACAGGTGCCGCATTCCCCAGGTCAAGCCACTTTTGAACCAGAAACAGCGGCAGAAGCACCTGACCTGGGCTACAGAGAAGCAGCACTGGAGTACCCACAGTCAGTGATCTGGGGTGCCATGTCAGCTGCTGGTGTTGGTCCACTGTGTTTTATCAAGGGCAGGGTCAATGCAGCTAGCTATCAGCAGATTTTGGAGCACTTCATGCTTCCATCTGCTGAACAGCTTTATGGAGATGAAGATTTCATTTTTCAGCACGACCTGGCACCTGCTCACAGTGCCAAAACCACTGGTAAATGGTTTACTGACCATGGTATTACTTTGCTCAACTGGCCTGCCAACTCTCCTGACCTGAACCCCATAGAGAATCTGTGGGATATTGTGAAGAGAAAGTTGAGAGACGCAAGACCCAACACTCTGGATGAGCTTAAGGCCGCTATCGAAGCATCCTGGGCCTCCATAACACCTCAGCAGTGCCACAGGCTGATTGCCTCCATGCCACGCCACAATTTCTTTCTGTGTCTTACCCTCTTGCTTGAGGGTGTCAATGATGGCCTTCTGGACAGCAGTCAGGTCGGCAGTCTTACCCATGATTGCGGTTTTGAGTAATGAAACGGGCTGGGAGTTTTTAAAAGCCCCAGGAATTTTTTGCAGGTGTTTAGAGTTAATTAGTTGATTCAGATGATTAGGTTAATAGCTCGTTTAGAGAACCTTTTCATGATATGCTATTTTTTTGAGATAGGAATTTTGGGTTTTCATGAGCTGTATGCCAAAATCATCAGTATTAAAACAATAAAAGACCTGAAATATTTCAGTTGGTGTGCAATGAATCTAAAATATATGAAAGTTTAATTTTTATCATTACATTATGGAAAATAATTAACTTTATCACAATATGCTAATTTTTTGAGAAGGACTTGTAGATGACATAAACGGAGAATATTTATTTTAGTTTTGAATCGGAACATTTAAAAGTACAAACTCAAATGATTTAAAAGATATATTGCTTATGGCTGGGTGAATAGTATTTGCTGAGTTTTGTTGAAGATTAGAGACGTGCTCCAGAAAAAAAGTTCACGGTGACTGAGAGGCAGAACGCACACCCTGTTTATTTTCTTTATTTTACAAAAGCACAATATTTTATTTCGATTGTATGTGGGCACATAAAAAAGTAGACATTTAACAGATTATTTTCTCATATTTCTTAACTCTATATGAACAGAAATGATGGTAGTACTTTAAGTCTATTTTTCTGCTATGTGAAAAAAAAACAAGCAAAACGCGCCGGTGCGTTTCTGGTCCCCAGAGGGTTAATTTTCGGATGTGTTTCAGAATGGACTTCACTGACAGAGAAAAGGCAAAACTAGCATCATGTTTATTTTTCTTTATTTGACTAAAAGCACAATACTTTGTTTATATTGTGAGTATACACAAAAAAATAGAAACTTAACAGGATCGAATGATGTATAACACTAACATGTAAGATCAAAATCAACAGAGTATTTTGAGTCTCTTTTGCACTGATAAGAAAAAAAGCGAGACTATCGCGCCGGCGCGATAGCCGACCTCAGAGGGTTAACACCACTGAGAGGTCCCAAGAGGGAACTAGAGGAGGGTGAGGAGGATTCAGTCTCCTCGCTCCTCTCAGGAACCTGACGATCAGGTCGTGCCTTCCCTAGGACTTACCTTCAACAAAGTCATGCTGTGCGGCAATGGCGGCGACATAGACTTTTAGGCTGGAGGGAGACAGCCTTCACTCCAACCCATCTTGTAGGAAGGAAAGCACGAGACTGATCGAACATCTCCGGGGGTCTTCTCGGTGAGAAGAGCACCAGTTGACGAAGAGGTTCCACTTCAACGCATAGAGATGTCTCGTGGACGATGCTCTAGCGGAAGTGATGGTAGCCACCACCGATGGTGGTAGGGTACTCAAACCTGCCTCGTCCCATCCAGGAGCCACACGTGGAGGTTCCAAAGATCGGGACGAGGGTGCCATAGGGTGCCCCGTCCCTGAGAAAGGAGGTCCTTCCTCAGAGGGATCGGCCAGGGAGGTGCTGTCGCGAGGAGTACTAGTTCGGAGAACCAGGTCCGGGTGGGCCAGTAAGGCACAACCAGAATGACCTGTTCCTCGTCCTCCCTGACCTTGCGCAAGGTCTGCGCAAGAAGGCTCACTCGGGGAAACGCATATTTGCGGCCCTGCGGCCAGCTGTGCGCCAGAGCATCCGTGCCGAGTGTGCCCTCAGTCAGGGAATAAAACTGGGCTCAATGGGTCGAGTCGTGAGAGGCAAACAGATCTATCTGTGCGTCCCCTAACTGGTCCCAAATCAGCTGAAATGACCGGGGATGGAGCCGCCATTCTCCCGGGAGGAGCTGAAACCGTGAGAGCTCGTCGGCTACACAGTTCAGAGCTCCGGGGATAAAAATGGCACGAAGCGACCTCAGATGCTTCTGACTCCATAAGAGGAGGTGGCGGGCGAGTTGCGACATACGGCGGGAGAGCGGTATGGTCCGGGGACGGCACGCACAGTCATCCGGCTCTGAGACAGAGGGGGACGAGGGGTGCACGGCTCGGGGGCGGCGCACAGTGTCGTCCGAGAACTCGGTGTGCTCAGAGACGGGAGAGTCAGTTCTTTCTGAGAATAAGGATTCTTCCCCGGCCTTCCACCGGGGAAAGGAGTGGCCCTGCTACCAGCTCCTGGAAAGAACTGAGTCCCATCTCTGAGCAGCCCGTCTCAAGAGCGCCGCTTAACCCGGCGTATAGCGGGGGGCGGGGCTGGAGAGGGCAGTGGCGTCCCCCTGCGGCCTCCAGAACCAGCCCGGGTGAACGGACGGGGTGGGAGCCGCAGGAGGGCGCCTTCAGCGGTGGGCAGACTGAGGGATCTGAGCGGACGGCAGGGCCGTCGGGACAGAATATGCCTCAGTCTGCTCATGGGCGGTTGAGAACTGCACATCGGACAGGTTAAGCCACAGGCTTGAATGGTGGACATCACCTGACCCAGGGAGCGTGCGGCCACTTTCGTCGCTCGGTGAGCAAGGTCAGTGGCGGTGCGCAGCTCGATGAAGAGCCCTGGGTCAGTCCTACCCTCCTGCATGTCCATGAGCACCTGGGCCAGGTAGACCAGCAGAATGGTCATGGCATGCAGTGAGGCGGCTGCCTGTCCTGGGCGCTATAGGATTTCGCCACAAGTGTAGACGAAAAACTACAGGCTTAGGATCGTGCCGAGAAGAAGCACTCTGAGGACACAGTTATTTTAGTATCACAACAGAGCGTTCAACCGGGGGACCCCAGTGTACCCATGGGCAGCGGCCCCGTGGAGGGGAGGAAGGGCGGAGAAGATCGCCGACAGGTGTCAGCGGCCACACCCAGAAACCAATCGTGCAGCAGCGAGCGCACAGGACAGGGTGGAAGGTTCCACTCTAGTCCGATGCTCGCGGCGGCCCGGGAAAGCATGGCCGTCATCTCAGGATCTGACTCGACAAATGCCATATGCACACCCGAAAGTGGCAGCACTGTCAAATCTTCACTTTCTGAAGATTCTAGCCCACCCTGTGATGCTGCGATGGACAACAGATCCGATTCTGGAACGTCAAAGAAAACCCGCGGGGGGTCCGAAGACGGGCCCGCGGGCGTCCCGTGATCGTTCACGGGTTGCGTCAATAAAGAGGGGGGCGTGGGGAACGGACGGATAGTCGGTGCCTTTGTTCCACACCATCACCCTCAGGTCACCCTGGCCACCAGCCGAAGTAGCACCTCACGTGGAGAGTGTTAGATCGGGGTGTGGATGAGGGGACTCTCTCTCTAACGAGATCATTGAGTCTCGACCGTAATGACGCGATGGTCATGTTCCCGCGGGGAGAACGTGAGTCATCCACAAACGCTGCTCTAGCGTGATCAAGCCCAAGCACGCAGAGCAGAGAATGTGCCCATCAAAATCGGAAATGAGTCAACCGCAACCAGAAATGCACGGGCGAGCCGTCTTTAAAAAGACGTGCCGTGTGCGATCTCTTTTATTAAAGGAAAAAACTCCACGATGTTGAAGCGAGCAGGGAGAAACACACTCACTGGCAGATCACTGCACAGATCAGCAGGCAATGTGAACTCGCTGCAGATCGCCATCACACCAACACCGGAGAATGGCTCGTCTCGTAGAGTGAAGTCAGGAATGGCTGTGGAGTGAAGAGATACTCTTGGCTCCGAAGCGAAAACATATCTGCATGTTGCCGGCGTCCTCCTTTTATACCCATGAGGTAAGGCGGAGATACGCTATGCAAATTCCGCAGACCCATGGCATTTCTTTGCCATTGGCTCGTTTTGTAATACTCGAAGTCGATAGGCTTTCTAAGCGAAACCCCATTCGTCGTCATCCGACGTAACTTGGAGTGACAACGAAAGGGAACTTTAAAAGTAGGAATTTTCTTAAGAAACCATTGTTTGTGAAAGTAAAACTTTGCCACAAAGATAAGGAAGTTACCAGTAGATTCTAAAGATTTGTTTGGGTTTTCAAAAAGACAAATTACATCCTTAATTGGTGGTGGTTGAGGAGATTCCCCCTTCCATGTTAAGTGCTTTGAGTACGCAGAAAAGCGATATATATTAATGTAACGAATTATAATTAAATTATTATTAATGGGTAGATTACCATTGAGGACTATTACTTTGTTGAACAGACCTGAGCGACGACTGATGACGTCACATGCACAGATTTACTTGACCAATCGGCGGAAGGGGACGTCTCATTCCCAGAAGCTACACCTGTCTTAAGTTCTGCTAACTCTGTTAACAGTTCTGCGGGTATCTTAGCTTTGACTTCCTTCACAGGACACTTTGCAGATGGCGTATCTTCTGACTGGACTACACTTACAGTTGTAGCAGGCTGTGGGGCATTAAACCGCTTTTTGTTTCGTCTTTCTATCTCATTATCACAAGCAATGTTAAGCTTCTCTAGCAAAACCTCATCTGATGTTTCACTATCTAGCAGGAGAGGCTGCATGTCTATCCTGATACTGTCACTCTGGAGACCTGTAAGGACTGTGTGTAAACACATGAAGCTGGACTAGAGCAGGGTCATACTTAAGCCTTGATTCTGACTCCTGGGATGCATACAGTACTTTCTGCCTCAAATCTAAGACGCGCATCAGGAAGCTTTGAGGGGTCTCCTTGCTATGCTGTGATTCTGAAGCTAGCAGTTTGTAAAGCTCTGTTGCGCTCTTCTCTTGGAAGTGGGAACGCAGGATGCATCTCAGTGTGGGAAGAGTTAGCTGGGGTTTACCTTCCAAGTAGCTGCATAGCTGTCAGCCTGGAGAAATAGCTCTGATTACTGCATCTAAAATTTCTACCTCAGGATAGGCCCTGTTAAGTCCATACTCAATCTGATGGGCGAGGCTGGAAAAAGTCAATTTATCTTTCTGGCCCGGTTCACCTATCTGACCAGAAATTTTTAACTCTTTGTGCCAATATTGGCTGGGCTGTGGCTGAGCGCTGGGTGAGGGCTGCTTGCTCACCTGAGGATGGGCAGGGGGTTGGGGCTGGCGCAGAAAATCACTGACCATTGCACTGACTGCAGTAATCTGCTCAGTTTCCACTCCCTGCTGTGGGGTTACAGTTCTCAGTTCAATATCATGTTCAGTTTGCCCTGTTTTGTTATCTACGCCACTGATCATCTCCGCCATTTTGTCTTTAAGTAGCAACAATTCCGACATGCCGTCATCTTCTAACTCTGCCACTTCCTCTCTTTCGAGGAACATCATAATACGAGTCATCAATGATATGCGGGATTTGTCTTTAACATCTCTTCTCTGTTCACCTGATATGTCAAGGAAATCACATATCTCTAGTAACTTGTCTTTAGTCAGGGTGTGCAATTCTCCTACTAACTCTTCCTGTAGTTATTCCACGGTGGTTGTCATGTTGACAGGACAGGAGGAACTTTTACCGTGCAGGAGTTGACTGAATTAGATGGTCTTTACTGTCTCTTATGATCTCTTAATGGCCTCAGTTGACACGTACTTAACCACCAACTTCCAGCTCCCCTCAAGCGAACACTTTCCTCCCTGCAGCCTGCCCGGGTTGTTATGTGTGGATTTAGCTGGCTCAGAATTCAGCCACCAGAATGTGGACACCGGACATCTGAACAGCAATCCCAGCGGTGCCTCCAAAAAATGTTACGCCCCTGAAAAAGGGGAGAAATAATCACGAGAGTGATACGGTTAGGTTTCCTCACTGAAAACTTTAGTGTTATCCTTTTTTTACAACAATACAACATTTTATAGATCAACAGGAAATAGTAGTTTTACAGAGTACAAGGCTTAATAAAGTCACAACAGCATACTGTAATTCACTGAAACATATAGCTACTCACTTTTCAATATAACTGGCAAGCACAAAGTAGCTTTAGCTCAGTAAACCATAACTACATTTACCAAAAATGTCAATAAAGTGCTTGAAACACATTATACAAATAACACTGCAAAACAGATTATTAACTGCGTACATGTTAATTCACAATTGACATAAAATGGCGGCTACTCTCGGTACGAAGCTATTTTCTCTGTAACCGAGCGGGGGCTCCGCTCACACACGCATCATATAACACTCTACAAACTTAACTCTAACTTGCTCAAAATGTTACTAAAACACACATTAAACACTCTTGTCATATTAGCAAGTTATTACATTTAATTAACTCAGTTTTACATCAAGAACGTACCTGAAAAAGGGGAGAAATAATCACGAGAGTGATACGGTTAGGTTTCCTCACTGAAAACTTTAGTGTTATGAGGAAAAGACCACGATTTCCCCGGAAACTTGGGTGGAGACAAAAGCAATCGATCACAGGCTCATAGATTAAGATCACTTTGTAGATCACAGATTAACACTTTTACCCTTAAATAAGTAATCAATATACAGTCATGGTCAGAATTAATGGCACACCTGGTAAATATGAACTAAACTGGCTGTAAAAAATAAATCTGCATAGTTTATCCTTTTGATCTTTCATTCAAAAAATTTGCAAAATTCTAACCTTTCATTGAAGTAAATGAATTGAAAGTGGGGGGGAAATCACATTATGAAATAAATGTTTTTCTCCAAAACACGTTGGCCACAAATATTGGCACCATTTTATTAAATACTTTTTGCAATCTCCTTTAGACAAGATAACAGCTTTGAGTCTTCTCCTATAATGCCTAATGAGTTTGGAGAACACCTGACCAGAGATCAGAGATCATTCCGTCATACAGAATCTCTCCAGATCCTTCAGATTCCCAGATCCATGTTGGTGCTTCTTCTCTTCAGTTCACTCCACTCATCAGGTCAGGGACTGGGACGTTCATGGCAGAAGCTTCATTTTGTGCTCCGTAACACATTTTTGTGTTGATTTTGATGCTTGTTTTGGATCGTTGTCTTGATGGAAGATCCAAACATGGCCCATTATAAGATTTCTAGCAGAAGGCGTCAGGTTTAGATTTTTTATCTGTTGATATTTGATAGAATCCACGATGCCATGTATCTGAACAAGAAGTCCAGGACCTCCAGCAGAAAAATATGCCCACAACATTAAAGATCCAGCGGTATATTAAATTGTACACATGGGGTACTCTTTATCCTTGTGTGCACCAAACCCATCTAGCGTGTTCGCTGCCAAAAAGCTCTTTTTTTTGTTTCATCTGACCAAAGAAGCCTGTGCCGTTTGCAGTTCCAGTCGTGTCTGACAACTGAATTTGTTTTGTTTTTTTAGTTTGTTTTTGGATGAGCGAGGAAGATTTTTCTTGAAACCCTCCCAAACAACATGAGGTGATGTAGGTTTTTTTGTAGTTTTTTTTTGTGGCTTTCTGACCCCCAAGACTCAACTAATCTCTGCATTCTCCATCTGTGATCCTTGAAGAGTTGTTGGCCACTCAAACTCTCCTCCTCACTGTGCAAGTTGACGGCTAGTTTTGAACATTTGACTCAGGTATAATAAGTTATTTTGACAGGCGTTTTTGATTTTAACATAATGAAGATAAGCTTTGATGATAATGGTTTGTCAGAAGTGACAGAAGGTTTGAGATTTATTGTCTTTGATGTTATTGGCTTTGAAAAGTCGTAATTCCCCACCACCCCCGGTATTTCCGAGCACATTGCCAGGGACAGTGAGGAAGTTTATGAGTTGAAACACATTGATCTTTAAAATGGTTATAAAATGTACATTTAATCATTTACAAAATATCTTACACATTGATCTTTAAAAGTGTATAAAATATATTTTCAAAAAATCATCTTACCATTTCAGAGTACTGAAGAATTGGGTTAAAGTTGAAAAGTTGAAAAGAGTTCCTCCGAGTGATTCTCTCACCGGCCTTTTGCATTTTGACAGTCTTTGAGCTAAATGTGTGTGACATCCGATATCCTGGCATTCCTGAAGCATACTATATACATTTGCTGTGTCTCTGTGTCTCTGTGTGTGTGTGTGTGTGTGTGTGTGTGTGTGTGTGTGTGTGTGTGTGTGTGTGTGTGTGTCTCTCTCTCTCTCTCTCTCTCTCTCAAACACCAGCGCATGACAGGCATGGTCTCCGCGCTAAGTGTGTGCGTCTGTCTGTGAGTGAGTGAGACACTAAGTTACCCTATTCCAGCATCCCCCTCCTGGGGAGTGAAAGTGAGAAAATATCTCACACTAAGTAGAGTTGAAAAACATTAATTCCTTATAATAAATATCTTACTGAAGCAATTATTTCAAAAATAAAATAATCTTACCTTTTCACTATGGTGAAGAATTGGATTAAAGTTGACAGTCTCTGAGCTAAATGTGTGTGTGTGACATCCGATATCCTGGCATTCCTGAGTATGCTATTTAAATGGAGATAGTGAGAAAAAGAGATTTTTTCCAATAATGGCACATATCTTACACTAACGTTGAAAAGCACTGATCTTTAAAATTATATAAATGAAATGGTTAATAAAATATCTTTTCAAAACAAAAAATAAATACTTCTTTCAGTACTTCCTGGGTTGAAGAAGTAAATCTACCGCCATGTGTCTGGCCTCGTGGGTATAAGGGTTTGATTTAATGGAAGTTGTGAAGGTTTTATGTTTGAACTTTGACACGGGGCTTCACAGGATCTCCCTCCATATTCCAGAGGAGAGGGGATTGCTGAGGACGGTGAAAGTGAGAAAAGAGTTTTTCTAATAATGCCACATATTTTACACTTAAGTTGAAACACATTCTGTTCTTTAAAAGTATATAAATTAAATATTTGTAAAATTTACATTTAGTCATTTACAAATATAATATTTTCACATTAACTAAAGTTGAAAAACATTCTGTTCTTTAAAAGTATAAATGCAACGGTTATAACATTTACATTTAGTCATTTACAAATATAATATTTTCACCCTAAGTAGAGTTGAAATACATTCTGTTCTTCAAAAGTATATAAATGAAATGTTTATAAATTTACATTTAGTCATTTACAAATATAATATTTCAGAGTTTTTCTAATAATGACACATATTTTCACACTAACAGCAGTTGAAAAAGTTGAAAAACATTCTGTTCTTTAAAAGTATATAAATTATATGATTATATCGTTCATTTTAAAAATAAACATCTTTTCTAAATTACTGAAACACAGTGCACCAATTAGTTTTGTTTTAGATGAACACAAAATAAAGAAAATCATCTTACATTTTCAGAGAATTGAAGAAGTAAATCCCAACACATCATTGTCCATATAAGGTATGAATGTATTTACAAAGATGCAATAAGTTTTGATACAAAATATCCCAGAGTGTTTTTCTCCCACACCGGCGTTTTGACAGTCCGTGATTCAGAGTGGAGGAGGAATGGGTGTGTGTGTGTGTGTGTGTGTGTGTGTGTGTGTGTTACATGATGTTGATGTTACATGATGAATGTTGATTAAACATTAAAATTTCAAAACATATGGATGGGTAAATGGATCGCAATAAGCTCTGTAACAAGCGTTTAGAAAGTAGCTAGGATGTATTTTATTTTGAGCAGAGTTTAAGTGAAGTTTTACCAACTACTAAGATGTTAAAGTTCAGTTATAGACCTTTAGCGCATTCAAATGTATTGAGTTTTTTATTGAGTAGCCGAATTCAGGGTTGTTCAATAGTTATCAAGCACCCGCACTTGGTGAGATTATTCAGAAAAAGCGACAAAAGTAATTTTCTGATAAATCATCGTACACGGATGCACTGTGTTTTGTTGTATGCAGAGATTTTGAGGGTCACTCAAAGATGTCTTAATTCTTTGTTTTGGTGTATTTTTTAAAACATAGATAGATGTTTTTCACGACCTACATAGATGTTTTACACAAAAAATATTTCAGAGATCCTTGTGCGGTATTCTATAGCCGCATAAGGGGTAAAATATACATTTAAGACCTATTTAAAGGTATAATATAATGTAAATGTCTCAAGTGAAGATGATGGTTTGAACCATCATTTTATTAAATTACACCAATTCCTGTGAATACTGTCGTATATGAACAAAGAGAAGACATAGAGTTCACTAACATTACCGCTAACTGTAGGAAACAGATATCCAGGGGGAGAGCGTAAAGAAAAACACCATACAAAACATTACAATCACACCCGGCGATACGATAAGTGTTACGATAGTGTTGTTAAAATGAAACCGCTGTAAACAATTTAAGAACACTAGAGCTCTTCAACATGCGGTTCAAATAACAATGTTCAGTATAAACAAGAATCCAACTCTAATGCGACTGAGCTCGTTTCACATATAACTGTTGATAGTTAGGTATAATCGTTAGATAATTTATCAAACAATTGAAATTTACGATATGTTAAAACATTTTGATGATGGGGCAAAAACTGCTTACCACATGTTTTCATAGCTTACCGTCTGTTTTCTGGATCAGACCTAAAACTCTGGTGTCAAAGTATTGATGTGAACGGAATAAAAATGAATCATCCCACCTTACACGTAAAAATACTGCTTATCAAAGGCAATTCATTAGCTTAACTGCTGTTCGGCTACATGCACAACATAACTGTGTATCTATGACCGTGCTGTGAAATGTGCAATAGTTAGACGAGTTTGAAGCGTAATAGTTTTATAGGTACCATAAAAACAGTAATACTCATCTTTCATGACGATGTTTCGTAGATATAGCAGAAAGATGTTCTAAAAGAAATTTGATTGGTTTAGTCTTAAACACTCACATAGAAGGATTTAATTCTCTTTATGCTATATTTGCCCATGTTTCTCATAAATTCCTAAATGTTTGACCACGCTCGTAGACTATAGTTTTGCAAACTGTACAAAAACAAAAAGAAACAATATGTAAACGGCGTAATCGACTAGTATATAAAATGTCAATTACAAACATTCAAAACTGATTACAACTGGTCTTCCTGTATTTGTTTTAAATGGTTCGTGCCGTATTTACTTTTTTAGCAAGTTGGCCTCTAGAATTTACTTTTGTGCAATTTTATCAGCCGTAGTGCGGGACTTTGTTTAACATCCTCGAGCTTTAATGAATACGCCTATCTCAGCGCAATAGTCAGTTGTGATTCTGCTGTAATAGTTTAAGTGTAACACAACACCCCCTTACTTTTTGCGTTAATACTTTGTGTGATTTCACATCGTAGATAGAGGGAAAGTTGCACTAAACAAAGTATCAATTTAGTTATCAAACAGAAATACTATCGCTTAAATTATTAATGGTCATTTATTCCTATAAACACTGTTGACGGCTCTCAAAGAAAAGTCTTTACCTAAAACACATACAGTCCGACATTCAAAATGTGAAACAGTGTCGTCTGCTATCTGAATAGTAATAAAACCATCATTTGCGAACCTTTTTGTATTTATTATAAACGATGCTTTTCAATCCTCTTTTCTTAGTGATTTGGTCTTTTGAATCTTACATGGATGTTTTGGACACGAGTGATTCCTGTATAAAGATTATGTTTTAAAGGTAGGCCATAGTCTTTACAAGTGTGTGACAAAATATGTTATATACATATTGCTACGGTGTGACAAAATATGTTGTTGTGTAAAAATAACCCAAACATTTAAGCACAACTATTTACACACATACAAGTGGGAGAAGTGGGAGTGGGAGAATATCTAATTGTAGCTTGTGAACATTGCATTATCTGATTATTTGGGTTCAGGGAACATCATTAGCTCATACATCTCTTTAATTTGTGCTGGATGTAAAAAATAAAAAGGTTAATAACAAACAAACAAAAACTTTAAATCAGCATGAGACCATAATATTAATAAATAAAATATGGTTTAATTAAAGTTGGATAATGACTTGGATATTATTTTCTTTTAGTAAAGCTATGCCTGGATCAGCCAACACAAAGTTTTGCGTTGTGGGTGAGACCGCACAAAAGATTACACCAATATTAGCTTTCTCGAACATTGCACAATTGCACTATGTCTGAAACTTGGTAATCAACATGCATTTCTAGGTCTGTCAAAAAATTATCTGTTATCATGGTTTAGTTGTATTTTAAAACATTGCTTTTTCTTAAAAAACTGAAATAAAAAAAATTGGTAGCATGATTATCTTGTTCATCATGTAATAACTCCATATTTATCAGGCTGATATTTGTAGAAATAAGCAAAGTAAATGTATAAAACAAAAAGAACCAGTTAATGGCCTTGCGTCCGAACACTACAGGTATGAAGATATGTTTGGTTTTGAACTTTTTATTCTAACTTTAAAGCTAGATTATCCTTTGAAAAGGTTAATACAGTATTTGATTTTTGGGGGAACGTTGCAAACTAGCGTCGTTAAACTTAATCTTTGGTTTTTAAGGGAAATTAAATATTCTCGGGAGACCCCTTGACCCCTGAAGTTATGACTTCTGAAGATCTCTCACGTGTAGATTCACTCGGTTGAAAAATGCTGTTTTGTAATTTACACATCTGAAATTAAAGGTACAGTAGTTTTTTAAAAAGTATTTTATTAGCTAAAATCAATGTCTTTATTCATAAATATGATCTCATTGGTGTAAAATTAGCCCTGCCAATGATCTGACTTATCCTCATAAGCGAAGAATTTCTTATCTTTAATTACATGGTACGGGTAAGTCCATGGAGACCGCCGTGTCGTTCCGCCATCTTGAAAACTATAATAGCAGAGAGGGACAAAAAGCACTAGCCAACCTCAACGCGTTTTCGTTCAGAGCCGGCTGACTGAACCAGAGACTGAACCCGCTGAAGCGCCCAAGGAGGTCAGTGAGAGGCGCTTGTTGTCACTCCCCCGGCAAATTTGAAAGGCTGTACTGCGCGGTACTTCATAATGCAATCCTCGTAACCAAAAAGCATAAACATTTTATTTAAAAGGAAACGTGACCGGCAAATTCAAAACGAGGGTAAATATTAGCTTTTCCCCGGTGGATAGAGCTAATGAAGGAGAAAGACTTTGAAAGGGACTCCAAAGTCCTGCTTTCTTCTCGACAGGTAAGTCAATGTTATGGTCTAAATGACACACTTTTTTTCATTGCTTGATTGTTTAATTTATTATATAGGTAGCGTAACAGTAGAACATGTATAGTTAAACTCGATGATGTGCTATTGGAAGACATGTCGTACTGTAGCTTCATGGCACATAACGGTTACCGTAGTTGCAACACGCTTTTGAAAAAGCGATGCGCTAGAGAGCACTATTCGTTTGAATGCAAAATACAATTTCACCGCTAGATGGGAGAAATTCCTTCACAGCGTACCTTTAAGGACTAAATCCGCCAAAATGGAGGAGGTCAAAGGGCATGTTTCCTGCTATAGTATCATCAGCTCTCCCAAAGGCTGTTCCAACAGACAAACTGTCGCATCAACAAATGATAACATTTTAAAGTTCTACATATATATTTAAGTAGATAACCGATAGTATATTCTCAGTAAAGGGTTTCACCCTGTGTGTTTCCACACTGATTAAGGATAGTTCGGGAGATACAAGAAAAGTAAAAAATGATATACACCTTATACGTGCAATAGATCATATAAGATCATGCTTTGAATTAAGACGAGTAAAATTAAATATACTGCGTGATGGACCGCAGAGGCACATCACCTCTCTGAAAATGTACGGTGGTTTTCTAAATGATACAACTTAATCTAAATAAGAGCAATGTAGAGTCCTGGGATTTCTTAAAAACAAAAACAACAACTACAAAAACAAAAACATTGTGACAAACTTTGACAACATGTTTCATGTGGCATGGACAAAATTACTGTTTGAAATATTTTTGTATAAGATCTGAGATACTAAAGTACAGTTTTTGCTTTAAAATTTTAAAATTGCTTTAAACTATTTAGTAAAAATAATACCTTAGGTTAAATTTATGTAAAATAATTTATATCATACATAAGTCTTCTAAGAAGATAAAAAGAAGATACGATTTTAATAAAACGTTAAAAATTTGATTTAAACATTAACGTTAAAACTTTTGATTTTAAAAGATCTAATTTAAACTTTTAATATTATGCTTTTAAATGAATTTAGTATGAATAAAACTCTGGAAAGCACACTAACTTTACTGTGACAGTGTACCCCAGAAGCTCATCTGTCCTGCATCTCGGGGCTCAAGCATTCATTTCACCCTGTAGTTTATCACTGAAGGAACCAGGAGGGCTTTGTTTATGACAACTTAAATTATTTGCTTTTTGGACTGTTTTTATCATTGCATAAAGAACTACATCTTCGGCACTATGAAAATGTAAGGTTATATATACTTTTATTTTATATATATATTAATTAATTTAGCTAAAACTATGATCAATGTAGCGTATTTGTTTTTATTAAGACTTAATTTAAAACATCTTTTATTTTTAAAAGATATAATTTAAACTTTTAAGATTAACTTTTAAGATTAACACTAAAAAACATTCCCAACATCTCATACTGCTCACTGTCACTCACACACACACACACACACACACACACATTCCTCCTCCACTCTGAATCACGGACTGTCAAAACGCCGGTGTGGGAGAAAAACACTCTGGGATATTTTGTATCAAAACTTATTGCATCTTTGTAAATACATTCATACCTTATATGGACAATGATGTGTTGGGATTTACTTCTTCAATTCTCTGAAAATGTAAGATGATTTTCTTTATTTTGTGTTCATCTAAAACAAAACTAATTGGTGCACTGTGTTTCAGTAATTTAAAAAAGATGTTTATTTTTAAAATGAACGATATAATCATATAATTTATATACTTTTAAAGAACAGAATGTTTTTCAACTTTTTCAACTGCTGTTAGTGTGAAAATATGTGTCATTATTAGAAAAACTCTGAAATATATTTGTAAATGACTAAATGTAAATTTATAAACATTTCATTTATATACTTTTGAAGAACAGAATGTATTTCAACTCTACTTAGGGTGAAAATATTATATTTGTAAATGACTAAATGTAAATGTTATAACCGTTGCATATATACTTTTAAAGAACAGAATGTTCCCTTACGAAGGGAACTCAACGATGCGTCGATCGACGCCATGGGAACGCCCCCAGCGTGACTGCGTCTGAAGCATCTATGTCAACTAGTCCAATGGAAAGAATGAGCGTCACGGGCGGGTGACGTCATGACCAGGAAATGATAAAAGCACATCCGGTGCAAACCGGCATTAGCTTCTGTTGCCTCAGCAAGCGATCTGTGTTATACTGTCTCTGTCTATTTATTGTTGTCTGTTGCAATTTATTCGGAAACGTTATGGCGAAACAAGTGTACAAGCAGTGTGTTCCTCCCTGCCCGCGTTATTTAACGGGTGGGGACACACACAAGCTTTGTGTCATTTGTTTGGGAGTGGAGCATGCGGTCTCAGCCTTCGAGGAGGCTGAGTGTCAACACTGTGAAATGCGAATACCGCTCCGCATGCTCCGCTCTCGCCTGTCACTCTTTGATGTAAAGAGTGGGCAGGCTCGCGATCCTCAGGGATCAGGACCCGCGTCTGCCGATGCGGCGCGGAGAATGCATTCCTGGGGATCGCGGAAGGATCTTTCGGAGGGGTTGGAGACGTAAGGAAGGCCTTTTCTCCTTCCTTACCCGGAAGATCCAGCGCTCTCCCCCCGGTGTCGGAAGCACGCTCTGCGGTTTCTTCCGCCCGGGGAGAGAGCCCTCCATTACTTCAATGCTCTTCCTCCAAGGAGGTCGATGTTATGAGTATGGAGAGTGAAAGCACACACAGGGGGGAAAAAGATTCACAATTTATTTCCCCAGCATATGATGAGCTGGTGGATGTTATGTCACGGGCTGTAAAAAAATAAATAAATATTGTATGGCCATCTGAGAATAAAGGCGCTCGTCCTAAAAGTAAATTAGATGAGCGCTTTTTATCATCCACTACATTATCTCCACCACGAGAGCTTCCCTTTTTTCCTGATCTTCACAATGAAATATCGAAATCGTGGAATAAACATTACTCTTCACGACTTTTTAGCCCTCAAGTTAACACTTATTCGAGAATAAGAGGGCTAAAAGAGTATGGTTATGAGGCGATGCCCCAGGCGGAACAGAATTTAGCATAAAAAACAGCTATCTTTCGCCTGGTCCCGCATCGTCCCTGAAAGCCTCGGCTTTGCCCACTAGACCGCTTAAAGCCACCTCGGTTTTAGTGGGCAAAGCTTATACGGCAGCAGGTCAAGCTGGAGCATGTCTGCATACAATGGCAAAAAAGTGCTACAGGCGTATCAAGCTGACCTGCTGGGGGATCTGGATAGTAGTGAGGGAATTACTCATGACGATATTCGAGAACTTCGTCGTGCTACCGATCTTTCTCTCAGGGCTACTAAGGAGACCGCCAGAGCAATTGGGCGGTCTATGGCAGCCTTGGTAGCTACTGAGAGACACTTATGGTTAAATCTGTCAGAGATTAAAGAAAAAGATCGAGCTTTTTTATTAGATGCTCCGCTTGAACCTTCTGGTCTCTTTGGCGACGCAGTCCACGCGGTCGTCGAACGATTTCAGGAGTCTAAGAAGCAAGCTGACGCTTTTAAAAAGTTTATCCCTCGCCGTGTCCAGCCCCCTGGGGCTGCTGGGCGTGAGCAGACCCAGCCGTCGAGCTCATCATATCATGTGCAACAGAAAGAGAGTGTTTCGTCTCGTGCACCTCCACAAAAACAATGGAAACAGGCGCAACACTCTCAGTCGAAGTCTTCTAAGTCGAAGCCGGATCTGAGGACCGTTCTTCAGGCGAAGAAGACTTCGGCTCAAAAAAAAAAAAAAAAGAGGTCCTGACGTCACTGGCGTCAGACCTGTGAGGACAGCCCCGACCGAAGTGGAGCGGTGTACACCTCAGAATACGGTGCCCGTTCCACTTCGGGGTCCTCACGGGACCGTTCTGCCAACCCCGTCACCCTTGGTGCTTTGGGGCGCAGCGGTCTCCAGCGAGTCGCTGATGCTATGCTGCGGCACTGCATCGGTTTCGCGCCCTCTGAGGGGGGTTTTAGAGCAGCCAGTTCAGGTAGTTCCTGCCATTATGTTTCAGGCTCCGGGACTGGCTGTCTCGTTAACACCAGAGACCAGCCTCGAGAGGCTGGTTCCCTTAGTAAATTTTCTGGCAGCGTGGAAGCTTCTGCCGAATATTTCTCGTTGGGTCCTGCAGATTGTAGAGAAAGGATACAGAATCCTGTTTGGTTCACGTCCTCCTCGTTACAGCGGGGTGTTGCCCACAGTGGTGCATCCCGAGCAGGCTCTGGTAATGGAGCAAGAGGTAAAGGCCCTGTTAGCGAAAGAAGCTATAGAACAGGTGTACTCACCCGACCGAGGTCGGGTTTTTACAGCCGTTATTTCATTGTTCCAAAAAAGGATGGAGAGTTGCGTCCCATTTTAGATCTTCGTCTGTTAAATCGTTCAGTACAGGAACTCAAGTTCTAGATGCTGACACTCAAACAGATCGTGACTCAAATCAGATCCGAGGACTGGTTTGTCACGATAGATCTGAAGGACGCTTACTTCCATGTCTCCATCTTCCCTCAGCACAGGAGGTTCCTAAGGTTTTCTTTCGGGGGCAAAGAATACCAGTATTGGGTACTTCCTTTCGGTCTAGCTCTATCACCCCGCACGTTCACGAAATGCGTAGATGCAGCTCTAGCCCCGCTCAGGCTGCAGGGCATACGTATTCTGAACTACATCGACGACTGGCTGATTCTAGCGGAATCAGAGCAGTTGGCGGTTCGGCACCGAGGTGTCGTTCTCGCTCATATGCAGATGTTGGGGTTGAGGCTCAATACCAAGAAGAGTGTGCTTTCTCCAGTACAGAGAACCACTTTCCTTGGTGTGGTATGGGATTCAGTGACGATGCGGGCCACCCTATCGCCCGTTCGTGTAGCTGCTATCCTGTCAGCCACAAAAGAGCTGAAGCTAGGCCAGTCACACACTGTAAAACAGTTCGGGAGACTGTTGGGTCTTTTGGCAGCTGCGTCCAACGGGATACCTTTTGGCCTGCTGTACATGAGGCCTTTACAGTGGTGGCTCAGGACCAGAGGGTTCTCCCCGAGGGGAAACCCACTTCGTATGATCAAGGTCACGCGGCGTTGCTTTCGTGCCTTAGTTATATGGAGGAAGCACTGGTTCTTAACCCAGGGTCCGGTGTTTGGAGCTCTTTGCCATCGAGTTACTATCTCGACAGATGCTTCCCTCACCGGCTGGGGAGCGGTAATGGAAGGCCGCTCGGTTCAGGGTCTGTGGAAGAGTCATCATCTCTCGTGGCACATAAATTGCCTGGAGATGATGGCTGTCTTCAATGCGTTGAAGCAATTCCTCCCAGACCTGAGGGGTCATCATGTGCTCATCCGTACAGACAACACATCGGTGGTCTCTTATCTGAACCGTCAGGGGGGTCTGAGGATCCTCCTGTGGTCTCTGGGGAAGGTACTCTCCCTGAGGGCAGTGTATATTCTTGGGGACCAAAATATTGGAGCAGACATCCTGTCGAGGCAGGAGCTGAGGCCAGGGGATTATTTGGGAGTTTTACGGCCAAGCAGAGGTGGATCTGTTTGCGTCTCAGCATACGACGCACTGTCCACTTTGGTTCTCCCTTACTCACCCAGCCCCCTGGGCTGGATGCTATGGTGCAGACGTGGCCGAGGCTACGTCTGTACGCATTTCCCCCTGTTGCTCTGCACCCAGGAGTTCTGGAGCGAGTTCGCCAGTACGGAATAAGCCTACTGCTAGTAGCACCACGCTGGCCGAGTCGGATCTGGTTTGCGGACCTGATCCATCTCTTAGACGGTCCTCCCTTGGAGAAATCCCGATCAGGAGAGACCTTCTGTCTCAGGCCGGGGGCACAATATTTCAAAACCCCCGACCGGAGATTTGGAACCTGTGGGTTTGGCCTCTGAGGGGGCCCAACTCATAGAGAGTGGTCTCTCAACTGAGGTTGTTGAGACCATTCTAAGCTCCAGAGCTCCAGCTACTAGGAAACTATATGCGCTTAAATGGAAAGTTTTTTCTGTATGGTGTCACCGACATCAGTGGGATCCGGTTAACTGTTCTGTGAACACAGTACTCGAGTTCCTGCAGGAGCGCTTTACGTCAGGTCTATGCCCTTCCACGCTTTAGGTCTACGTGGCGGCCATTGCGGCTTACCACGCCCTGTGGGGGGTACATCGTTGGGTCGAGACCCCCTGATTTCACGTTTCCTTCGTGGCACACTGCGGACCAGGAAAGGCTGAACCTCTTGTGTCCAGTACGATCACTGGATACTTATGTTTATCGGACATCTTCAATGAGGAAGTCCGACCAGTTATTTATTTGCTTGGATCACCTGAGAAGGGTCTTCCTGCTTCTAAACAGACGGTTAGTAAGTGGATAGTTGAGGCTATTTCACTTGCATACGAGTACTCTGACCAGCCGTGTCCTTTGGCGGTCAGAGCTCACTCTACGAGGGGTATGGCGGCCTCTAAAGCCTTATTACATGGAGTTTCTCTTCAAGACGTGTGTGATGCGGCAGGCTGGTCCTCACCGCTCACATTCATTAGGTTTTACTGCCTGGACCTGGATGCTGCCCCAGGTTCTCAGGTGCTTAGTGCTTAGTTACAACAGACTAACACTCAGGTACTTGGAATTCTGGCGCTTTGGGTATTCTCGTTCCCATGGCGTCGATCAACGCATCGTTGAGTTCCCTTCGTAAGGGAACGTCTCAGGTTACTATTGTAACCATAGTTCCCTGAGAACAGGGAACGAGACGATGCGTCACCCTGCCATACTTCCTGCATCCCTGTGATCGGCTTGCTTCGGCAATTTTCAAAGCTAATGCCGGTTTGCACCGGATGTGCTTTTATCATTTCCTGGTCATGACGTCACCCGCCCGTGACGCTCATTCTTTCCATTGGACTAGTTGACATAGATGCTTCAGACGCAGTCACGCAGGGGGCGTTCCCATGGCGTCGATCGACGCATCGTCTCGTTCCCTGTTCTCAGGGAACTATGGTTACAATAGTAACCTGAGACGTTTTTCAACTTTAGTTAATGTGAAAATATTATATTTGTAAATGACTAAATGTAAATTTTACAAATATTTCATTTATATACTTTTAAAGAACAGAATGTGTTTCAACTTAAGTGTAAAATATGTGGCATTATTAGAAAAACTCTTTTCTCACTTTCACCGTCCTCAGCAATCCCCTCTCCTCTGGAATATGGAGGGAGATCCTGTGAAGCCCCGTGTCAAAGTTCAAACATAAAACCTTCACAACTTCCATTAAATCAAACCCTTATACACACGAGGCCAGACACATGGCGGTAGATTTACTTCTTCAACCCAGGTGAAAATGTATTTATTTATTTTTTGTTTTGAAAAGATATTTTATTAACCATTTCATTTATATAATTTTAAAGATCAGTGCTTTTCAACGTTAGTGTAAGATATGTGCCATTATTGGAAAAAAATCTCTTTTTCTCACTATCCCCATTTATATAGCATACTCAGGAATGCCAGGATATCGGGTGTCACACACACACATTTAGCTCAGAGACTGTCAACTTTAATCCAATTCTTCACAATAGTGAAAAGGTAAGATGATTTTATTTTTGAAATAATTGCTTCAGTAAGATATTTATTTTAAAGGAATTAATGTTTTTCAACTCTACTTAGTGTGAGATATTTTCTCACTTTCACTCCCCAGGAGGGGGATGCTGGAATAGGGTAACTTAGTGTCTCACTCACTCACAGACAGACGCACACACTTAGCGCGGAGACCATGCCTGTCATGCGTTGGTGTTTGAGAGAGAGAGAGAGAGAGAGAGAGAGAGACACACACACACACACACACACACACACACACACACACACACACAGAGACACAGAGACACAGCAAATGTATATAGTATGCTTCAGGAATGCCAGGATATCGGATGTCACACACATTTAGCTCAAAGACTGTCAAAATGCAAAAGGCCGGTGAGAGAATCACTCGGAGGAACTCTTTTCAACTTTTCAACTTTAACCCAATTCTTCAGTACTCTGAAATGGTAAGATGATTTTTTGAAAATATATTTTATACACTTTTAAAGATCAATGTGTAAGATATTTTGTAAATGATTAAATGTACATTTTATAACCATTTTAAAGATCAATGTGTTTCAACTCATAAACTTCCTCACTGTCCCTGGCAATGTGCTCGGAAATACCGGGGGTGGTGGGGAATTACGACTTTTCAAAGCCAATAACATCAAAGACAATAAATCTCAAACCTTCTGTCACTTCTGACAAACCATTATCATCAAAGCTTATCTTCATTATGTTAACATCAAAAACGCCTGTCAAAATAACTTATTATACCTGGGTCAAAAGTTCAAAACTAGCCGTCAACTTGATATATCATACCCGGATCAAAACCAACTGTCAAAATGACGGATCATTTCCAGGTCAACAGGGCAAAGACAACTGTCAAAATAAATTATTATACCCCACAGCTGCCATACCCCGGATCAAAGACAACTGTCAACTTGATAGATCGATAGGTCAAAGGTTAATCCCTAGATCAAAGGGGCCTCCGGAACATCCTCCGGAAGGTCAAATGTTAGCCCCGCCCACCTGTCAATCATAGGGTCATAAATCATCTTGACACAAGGTATCGGGTATTACTACTGCTGGACAATGTCATGTTCCTAGTCACCCTGGTGTGCTAAAAAAGGTAAATATTAATGGGAATATACTTCAGACATATTTTACTCGTAAAAAAAAATTATAGGGGTGCCAATAATTGTAGCCAACGTGTTTTGGAGAAAAACATTTATTTAATAACGTGATTTCCCCCCCACTTTCAATTCTTTTACTTCAATGAAAGTTTAGAATTTTGCAAATTTTTTGAATGAAAGATCAAAAGGATAAACAATGCAGATTTATTTTTTACAGCCAGTTTTGATCATATTTACCAGGGGTGCCATTAATTCTGACCATGACTGTAACGTTTACACATACTATGAACTTACTAAAACCTTTTAGCTAATAACAGTATAAAGTATTTCCTTTAACCTGTCACACATGAAAACGGAAATAAAGCTGTCAAAATACCTGTAAATATGAACAGAAACCACACTCTAAAAATCGACAAGTGTCTATTGTGTGCAATCTTTTGTATAGTGTCTAACATGTGGTCAGAAAATCTATATTTGTAACTTTTCAACAGAAGCAACTCCCCACAGCAGTTCTCTCTGGCTCTGGAGATTGGTCGCACTCAGAGGGAAACAGCGCCACCATTAGTACGAGCGATCCTATCACTGCAGGATTTACTTAAAGAACCCTCAAACTACAACCCCAAATCAGAAAAAGTTGGGACATTTTGTAAAATGCAATAAAATCAAGAATCTGTGATTTGTTAATTCTATTTAACCTTTTATTAACTGACAAAAGTACAAAGAAACGATTTCCAATGTTTTCACTGACCAACATAATTGTATTTTGTAAATAAGAACAAATTTAGATTTTGATGGCTGCAACACACCCCCAAAAAGTTGGGACAGAGACATGTTTACCACCCTGTCACATCACCTTTCCTTTTAATTACACCTTTTAATCATTTGGGAGTTGAGGATACTAATTGTTGGAGTTTTGCTAGTGGAATATTTGCCCAATCTTGTCTGATACAAGACAGCCGCTCAACAGTCTGTGGTCATCGTTGCCTGATTCTCCTTTTCATGATGGGTCATACAGTTTCCATAAGAGACATATCTGGACTGCAGTAAGGCAGGCAGGCACATCCCTTCTATGGTGCAGAGTGTCTAGAAACCACTCAGTTTTAGCATGTGCAGAATGAGGCCTGGCATTATCTTGCTTCCCAGGAAAGATGTCATCTTGATGGCAGTTTATGTCTCTGTACAATCCAAATATGTGCCTCCATGTCAATGGTACCTTCACAATAATGCAAGTTACCCATACTGTTTGCAATGATGCACCTCAATACCAGCACAGATGTTTGCTTTTGCACCTGTCGCTGGTGAAAGTCTGGTTGGTCCCTTTCGTCTTTGGGACTGAGAACTCTAGGTCCATTTTCTCCCAAAAACAAGCTGAAACATGGACTCATCTGACCACAGCACACATTTCCACTGTCTTCTAGTCTAGACCATCTGAGATGAGCCCAGGCCCAGAGAACTCGCCGGCATCTCCACATAGAACTGATGTAAAGCTTTCTCCTTGCGTAACAGAGACTCAAGTGGCATTTCTTGATGCAGCATCAGACTGTGTTCAGTGAAAACGGTTTTCCAAATGACTCCTGAGCACATGTGGCTGTATTTAACAGAGTAGCATGATGGTATCTTGTGCAATGCCATCTGAGGGCTCAAAGGTCACGCACATTCAACAGAGGTCTACTGCCTTACCCAACACAGACTGAGATTTCTCTGGATTCCCTGAATCTTGTGACAATATTATGTATGGAAGATGATAAAAGACATACATTCTTTGCAATCGTGCATTGAGAAATGGGATTTTTTAATTGTTTGACAATTCTCTATTGATATTTGGCACAAAGTGATGAGCCATGACCCATCTTTGCTTAAAAAGACTGAGAAGCACTTTTACACTCAAACATGATATCCTCAACTATTACCAATTCACCTGGGGCCTGTTTCAGAAAGGAGGTTAAGTGAAAACTCTGAAATGAGGGAAACTCTGGGTTTTCCGTTTCAGAATGGGAGGTAAGTCAAACCTGAGAAAGCAGGGTAAGTCAAGCCCGTTTCTGAAAGAGAGGTAACAGTTACCATGGTAACTTACTCTGTGAACCTAACCTGGTTGGGAGCAGGTTTTCTTCGGTAAACCCAGAGTTTATTTCGGTCTCCTCCCCTTTTTTAAAGAGGAAGCGGTGTTTAAACACCTCATTCTTTCGGTACATTTATTCATTGCTGATTTTTTTCCTTTTTTTTATAAGATAAAGTCTATATAACTCCTTAACTGGCAACTGAAAATACAGTAGATTAGAGTTACATCATTCTAAACAAATTCTACAGAATTAAACTGGCATTTACTGAAAATCACTGAACTGTGTTCATCTGTGCACCAGAAGTTGATGGACCTTCCTCCTACTGTTCCTCCACACTCTGGGGACGGGGGAGAGATAAGAATGTCCTTTTATACTTAGATATAAACTTAGATTCTATAGGCTACTCCACATAAAAATGTGAAGAAATGTGAATGTGTAGATTGTTTGATGTGTAGACTCATAATATTAACATTACCTCTGTAGACCTCTATGTGGCTTCAGAAACTGTTTCTTCATCCCCATCATCCTGATGAGCATTTAGTTGAGAACACTTTATAATACTATTTGTCATAATTTCTGATGTATTGAGTAGGCTACTTCCAACTTCCAACTGTTCTGTTGGGACAGGAAGCTCCAAAAGACAGATATAACAGAATCTGTTGGGAATAACGAAAAACCCAACCCAAAGTAAAATATATGGAAATATCAAAAATAGCCTATATAAACAATAACACATATGCTCAAGCCTTACCTGATTGAATTATGTTTTTATATTTCATTTTCAGCTGCGGCCATGTTCTTTTAATGCCTCCAGGATTGCACATGAAATTTAAAATGAGGTTGAATAACATACTGTTCTTCCAGTTTCACCTCTGATATTATAACAGTTGGGTAAGTTACTCTAAAATAGTTATTAATTACTAACTACAAATTACATCTTCAACAGTGTAATTAGATTAATGTAATAATTACTATCTCTAGAAAGTATTGGTCTACTTATTACTAATTACTTTCTAAATCCCAGATCAACCTCAACCACTTGAGGAAAACAAAAAGAGACAAGAAACTGCACTTTTAATGCTTTCAAATTAACAATATACAATTGCATGAATTATTCTTGAATTGACCAAAGTGTGTAGAGGGAGAAGGTTACATTAAAAATATAGGCCTACCTTTTAAAATTTTTATGTTGAATCCCCTATTGTTTTATACAGAATGGTTCTATAGTCTATGCAGAATTTAATGCAATGACATCAGATTTTACTTTATATTACAGAAGAATTAAGAGTAATCCCTTTAATTAAATTACAGTATTTAGATTACTTGGTAATTAATTACACCCTACTGTATAACAGTAATTATACTCAAGCAACTATTTTCTCCCAAACTAACTCTCTGTCCTTAGCCGCTGCTGCCGTGTTGCTTAAAAAAAAATGTGTTCGTACTCTCCATATGCTTTTAGAAGCACATCCAGTTCTGCTGGTGAGAAATATGCAGACCTCTTTTTGTCTGGCGCTGTTGCCATGGTGACTCATATTATCTGCGCTCCATTGATAATGGCTTTTTATAGTTGTGGTGCACGCGCTTAACTCAGAGTCAGTCAACTTAGAGTTGATTGAACTTACTCATTTCAGCTGTTCTGCAACCGAAAACTCAGAGTTTCCCATCTCAGGGTAAGTCAACTCAGAGTTCAAGTTTTAACTCAGAGTTGGTTGAACCTCCTTATTGAAATGGGCCCCTGCTCATTGTGGACTGTTTCAAAATAGTTGGATAATCTAATTTGGATAATCTTTTCACTTTTATTTGGTCTCTGTCCCAACTTATTTGGGGTGTGTTGCAGCCATCAAAATCAAAATTTGTTCATATTTACAAAATACAATTATGTTGATCAGTGAAAACATTGGAAAACGTTTCTTTGTACTTTTGTCAGTTAATAAAAGGTTAATTAGAATGAACAAATCACAGATTCTTGATTTTATTGCATTTTACAAAATGTCCCAACTTTTTCTGATTTGGGGTTGTACAATATTTATCTCGTTACAGATAGAATAAATCTTTTTGTAGGAGACTTTGCAGATCTTTTACATGCACAATCAGCTACATAACACACTAAAGAAAAAGGAAGACATGAAAACGCGTCATATGACCCCTTTAATACATTAATACAAATGTAATACAACTACTATTAAAAACATGATGTATACACTTCCATTGTTTGTTTTCCAAAAGTGAGCTTGAACTGTTTTTTTCCCCTTCATAATTATGAAAAATGAATCTTTCATTAGTCTTTGTCTCCCTCTGCTGGTACATACACAAACACAATCAGGCTCTATATTTACTCTAAAATTCCAACATTTTTAAAGTTTATACTGTGTGTTTATACAAATGAAATGGTTAATCTATGAATGAGAAACTGTAATTTTCTGCTGTGAAATAAAAGGTGTTTCACTGCCGCCTCATCAGGTCTGTCAGAGGATCGTTGAAATCTAAATGAAGTCGTAATTTATAACAGTGAAGTCACTGTATCTTCAGTCTCTGTTGATTCTGTTGACTGTGAGTCTCTGTAGTGGATCCTTATTCACCATCAGATGATCATCAGAAGATCAGACTGTCATCTATAACCTAAAATAAAACACAAAAACAGTCACATATGCAGTATGAGATATTACATCTAACACATCTTTTCATAAGAAAACTAACTAGATAATCTATATTAATTCATTCTCAAACATGATAATATAGCTTCTATCTGATGCTCAGTCACTTTACAAAATCAAAAGCACATGAAAGGTCACTTTCACACAACGGACAGCTGATCCAGAACCAGCAGAAATGATCATTACACTCACTACAAATTTAATATCAGTTAATAAGAAACATCCTAAATCTCAGATTATTACACAGATTAACCAAATCTGAAGCGGCATAAAATCACAAAATGTGCATTTACATAGAATGTAGAAATCGTTAAGAACTATTCTTACACTAGTATCTCCAGTTTATAATGTGGATCATCCTTCAGATCCTTTAACAGCTTCACTCCAGAGTCTCCTAGTTTATTATATGACAGATCCAGTTCTCTCAGGTGTGAGGGGTTTGATCTCAGAGCTGAAGCCAGAGCAACACAACCTTCATCTGTGACACCACAATCACTCAACCTGTAGAGAACAATGACACACATTAAGCCTATATTCAGAGATAAACACAACACTTAAACAATAAATAACATAATAATGTCAATATGAAATATATAAAATACTCATTAGTTCATGTTGTTAAATTACATAAATTTATGGGATTCAATATAGGCCTACAGTTTGTACAGTACAAAAATCATTATTTCTATAAGTACTCATAAAACATGGAAACCGAAGATGTGTGTGTGTGCTTGATGTGTTTGTAAACATTTTAACCCTCTGGGGTCGGCGGTATCGCCGGCAATACCAGCTCACTTTTTTCCTTATCAGTGCAAAAGAGACTCAAATTACTCTGTTGATTTTGATCTTACATATAAGTACATCATTACATCCTGTTAAGTGTCTATTTTTTTTTGTGGGTACTCACAATAAAAACAAAGTGTTGTGCTTTTCGTCAAATAAAGAAAAATAAACATGATGCGCGTTTTACCTTCTCTCGTCAGTGAGGTCCATTCTCAAACGCGTACGAAAAATGAACTGTAACTCTGTCAATACTTGTCACAGAGATACGAGAGATTTCTCTTTATGAAGCTGAAATTCTCTTCTTTTAAATGAAGTAATTTATATAAAAAAACAAATATTTTCAGTTTATGTAATCTGTATGAAAAGAGAGAGATGTCAGTATTTTTCTTTCCAGCTCATTATACCTCATTACGCGTTAATGTGCCACGCCCACGGAGAGCGTGCGGTATTCAAACGCAAATGATCTAAGGCAAGCCATTCAAACATGCCAACACCCACCAGCTGGATTATAAAATCATGTTTAGTAAGTTTCTTACTACCGCTGTGAACACAGCGTATCCCTACCCTGTGAGGAATAATACTAATAACCCTGGAAAATGTACCAGAAGTGCTGGTAGTTTCATTTCGAGGAGCAACGGATCCAGCTTATGTAGTAAGTCATTTATTCTTAAGTGCTTTGTTCTAATCACGATATTGGATAGTGTCTGTAAACCGCAAAAAGACTGTTTAAATATGAATTGCGTGTCTGTGTGTAGGCTAAATGATGAATGAACGGCACAGGCCCGTGCGCTTTGTTTACTACAGTTATACAGCGCGTGTCTGTGCCGTTCATTCACTCTCGCACCTACATTAGTAAACATGTTATTAAATTTACATGAACACATCCAAACTATATTGCTATAGCCTACTAAGATGAGTAAAAATAGACTGAAATATGTTGAAATAAAATGTCTGTATAAGCAACAAACTGCAAATTAACATGTATATGCTAATATATCATACACAATATGTTACAGACTAAATATGAATGTTTAGACAAGATTTTGTGATTAGTTTTGGATAGATTATAAAGTTTTGACTGTAAAAAAAGACTACTGTCACATTAAATAGGTAAGCTTTTGTTCACCAATTTCTGCTCATGTTAAATATACTATATGATGTTTTGTCAAAAATAAAGAAGGTATATTGAATTATCAACTAAGATGTTATTATAGTGTTTGTTCCAATATTCAAAATAATGAATCCTTACCTTTTTTAATACGTATGATAAAATGTATACTTTTTACAAAGAAAGAATACACTTGAAATATTGTTAAAATTGTAATTGTTGTTGTAATTGTAACCTATTTGTAATTGGTTACAATTTCTAATTGTAAAATATGTATATATAGATAATTTCTTTTGTCCTTGCGTTCTTTGGGACCCTGTGACACACCTGTGTGAGGCTAATTAATATGCAGCTCATTATGTATGTGGCACATTATCCGGCCTTGGTCTTCTCAGGTGTGAACACGCCTCCACGCATATTGCCTTTCCAAACAAAAGGTGTCTTATAAAATTTAAATCAATGTATTGTTTTGTGTAAATGATTAGGCAGGATGATTTTCAGATCATTTTGAAGCAAAAAATCTAGGCAACAATGCCCATTAGTCAAAAGTCTTGTAGACACATATTTAGTATGTGTTTTGTGGCCTTATTTCAGACACTTTAAGTTTTAGTTTTTTCAATAACCATGCATAAACAATATTCTCTCAAAAATACAAACATGTACATACATGTTGCTCACATATTACGGTAGCCCTGTTTGTGCTATATAGAGCGAATTTACACCTTTGCCATTAACATGTTTATAAATAACTGAAAAAAGCACAAATGTCAGAGCATGTCAGAACACCTACAGGACCCAGAAAACCCCTCAGACCCCTGAGGGTTAAGGGACGTGTGTGTGTATGTGTGTGTGTTTTAGGGTTGGGAGAAAAAAATCAATTCACCAAACTATCATGATTCTTTTTTTTTTACGACTTTAAAATAGATTTTTTTTTATTCCAGAATTGATATTGATTCAAATTAAATTGCTTTATTTTTGTCCTTGCTTATAGACAAGGTTGAGAGAAGTTAGCCACACTTGTTCAACAGAGGATGAAATGTGTCGTTATCTATGAGTGTCGCAAGTGGACGTGTCGCAAGTGGACGTGTGGAAGCGACGTGAGACTGAATGCACTGAAAAGCCCTCGCGCTACTCATATGCTGAGAGAGAGATAAGACAGTAGAGCTGCACGATTCATCTTTAAAACACTGTGATCTCCATTCAAACACACACAATCTTTTCCCAATTCAGTTGTCTATTAAAACTTTGACAAAATCATATAGCAACATTTTAAAACTGTTGGCGCTAAAAAATAACACAAAATAAACAAAGTAAAGATGAATTTGACTGATAGCATTATTATTTTTCAATATTTCCATAGATATGGTGATATATTGTTATCGTGTGTAATTTTGGCCATGATAATCATGTAGTGATAAATCTGATATGGTGACAGTCCTGGTTCAGGTGAAACACACCACTTCCCTCTTTTCAGCTGCACACACACATATATAATAATAATAATATATAATGTGTGCAGACACACATTTTGAGGCAATGCTCACGCTTTTGCAAGGGTCTGTTTGCACAAGCATTACAAGGCAAGTTGATTTACACCAAACATTTGTGCTTTAAAAACCCTCTTCACTGTAACCTGCATCTGTTGTCTGGTTTGTAGTTCGTATGGTTTATTTAACTGTTAGTTTTACTGTGTTTTGGGGATAATAATATAGTGAGATGTAAATGTTCCTCTTCAGTGAGACTCCTCACCGCTGCCTTCTACCGCCGGCAGGATCTGACGGTTCAAGCAGGAATCTGTCGCTGAACCGCCGGATGGGGCTTACGCCAAACATATATTATATACACTATCTACATATTAATACTTATTCACTCAGAGTCTTTATGGTAGAGATGATCTTACCTCAGTATCTCCAGTTTACAGTGAGGATTCGCCAGTCCAGCAGAGAACAGCTTCACTCCTGAGTCTCCTAGTTTATTCTTAGACAGAATCAGTGTTCTCAGGTGTGAGGGGTTTGATCTCAGAGCTGAAGCCAGAGCAGCACAACCTTCATCTGTGACACCACAATCCTGCAACCTGTAGAGAATAATGACACATATTAAGCCTATATCCAGAGATAACCATAACAATAAAATAACAACATAATGCTGTCAATATGAAATATATAAAATACTTATTATTTCACATTGTTAAAATACATCAGTTAGGATTAGGGGATAGAATATACAGTTTGTACAGTATAAAAATCATTATTTATATGGAAAGTCCACATGAAACATGAAAACCCAACGTGTGTGTGTGTGTGTGTGTGTGTGTGAGAGAGAGAGAGAGAGAGTGCTTAATGTATTTGTACACGAACGTGTACGTGTGTGTGTGTGTGTGTGTGTGTGTTAAGGCTGGGAGAAAAAAAATCAATTTACCAAACTATCGAGATTTTTTTGGTTACGGTTTTAAAATAGATTTTTCTTATTCCAGAATCGATATTGATTCAAATTAAATTGCTTTATTTTTGTCCTTCCTCATAGCCGAGGTTGGCAGAAGTTAGCCACTCTTGCTCCAACAGAGGATGAAACGTGTCGTTATCTATGAGTGTCGTACTATCCCTCTCAAGTGGAGCGTGGAAGCGACGTGAGACTGAATCAGTGTTGCCAACTTATCGCCTTTGTCGCTATTTTTAGCGACTTTTCAGACCCCTTTAGTGACTTTTTTTTTTAAAAGCGACTAGCGACAAATCTAGCGCCTCTTTGGTCAAACCTCAGTAAACCCCAGATGTTGTCAGTGGTTCGAGCGCGAGCTCTTTCTCCTGCCGTCACTCTCTCTAGCTGCGTCTCCCCTGTTCAGTGAATGGCTGAGAGGAGCAGCGGCTCATTCTTCTGTTGAGCGCACGGCCGCTGACAGATGGGAATCAGCAGTGTTTCTCACTAACGCATCACTTATCTGCTTCTCTTTTGTTTTAGATTTAAAGAATTTAGTTTTGACCATTTTAATTTCCTTTCTTTTCTTGTGCTTATTACTTGTAATACGCACTATCACAGAGCATTAGTCCATCCAGTTCCCGAACCCTCAATTCAGATAATTTTACACATATAAAAAATGTAGTTATTCACTATATCATTGCTACTCATTCTATTGTCTGACAAAAAAAATAGGAAATGAGAACATCTTTATTTGGACATTCGACTATTTTATATTATATTAAAATACAGTATGCAAGCATGAATTTAGAGAGAAAACATTAGGCAGAACGCAAGTATGACGCAATGACGTCATGAATATGCTAATTGACGTATGACGTCATCTAGCGACATTTAGGGAAGGCGTTAGCTACTTTCCTTTGAAAATAGTTGGCAACACTGGACTGAATGTACTGAAAAGCCCTCGCACTACTCATATGCTGAGAGAGAGATAAGACAGTAGAGCTGCACGATTCATCTTTAAAATACTGTGATCTCCATTCAAACACACACACGATCTTCTTCCAATTCAGCTGTCTAATAAAACTTTGACAAAATCATATTGCAACATTTTAAATCTGTGTTGACGCTGCCACTGACCCAGAGAGAGTTGTCATGAAACAGCTTCACAAAACGTCTTTTAAACCTCATAATAGTATCAATATTTCTGTGATACAATATTTCAAATTATCATAAAAGTTTAAAGTTCAAATATAAACACTGATGTCTACGGTAGCGATCACAATAGAGTAAATCAGCTTTTAATAGAAACTTGGCACTTAAAATGAAGCATTTATCGATTACATTGTTTCTCCACTTAGGTGGCGACAAGTGACTTAAAAAATGGATTTATTTAATTACTTATTCAAGACAATGAAGTACTGTATAATGCTTCTGAAATAAAACTCAGAGAGATGTGATGAATTGTTTTTGTAAATATGACTCATCTAATACATCATGTACAGTCTGTATAAGTGTATGATTTAACTTTTCCCCATAGTCTAGTGTTAAAAACAAATCACAATACATTGTAATATCGAATCGCAATATTGTAGAATCGCAATTCTTAAAAATTGCAATACATATCGTATTGCCACCCAATTATTTGTATATAGTCTCTTAATACATTAACTACAGCTTATATACTATTCATTAACTATGAACTAATAGTTTGCAAATGATTTATAAGAGCTGTGTTACTGTATACTTGTGATAAAGTGTTACCATTATTTCAAACTGGTCGCAATAAGTAATAATAATAATTAATAATAATAATAATAATAATAATAAATAATACATTTTATTTGTAATGCGCTTTTCTTAAACCCAAAGCGCTACAGTAAAATAAACAGAAATAACAAGGGCAATAGAACAATTAAAGAAAAACAGCCTTAAATAAATGTGTCTTAATCATCTTTGTAAAGTGTCCCAGTATTGGTGCATTTCTGATGGTAGGAGGAAGCACATTGCAGAGCTTGGGGGCTTTGTATGAAAAGGCTCTTTCCCCCATGGTGTCAAGCTTACATGAAGGCTGATGTAGTAAGAGAGAATCAGAAGAACGGAGAGAACGTGGAGGAGTATAAGGGATGATGAGATCACAAAGGTACTCTGGTGCAGTCGCATGTAGTGCCTTGTATGTTAGTATAAGAATGTTAAAATCAATTCTTGCATTTATGGGAAGCCAGTGCAACTGTGAAAGCACCGGTGTAATGTTTTCACGAGGAGAAGTAGTGTGTTCACGGCAGAATTTTGAATATACTGTACTGTATCCTGCTCAGAGTTTTAGCTAGAAGACCAGAGAACAAGGCATTACAATAATCTAACCTAGTTGTAATAAAGGCATGTATAAGCCTTTCTGTGTCTGCAAAAGAGAGAAAAAGCCAAAATCGAACAAAGTTTCTCAGATGGTAAAAAGCCATTTTAGAGATGTTTTTTATTTGTGCTTCAAATGTTAGCTGTGGATCAAAAATGACACCAAGATTCCGCACCAGTGAAGTGGGAATTACCATGCTAGAGTCCACAATCACACTAATCTCAGCCTTACGAGTAGCCGCCACTGTACCAATCGCATCAATTCAGTTTTGGAGCCGTTCAGTTTCAGGAAGTTAGTCTGCATCCATAAACTGATCTCTGCTAGACAACTACGCAAAGCTATTAATGAGCAATGAACATCAGGACTAGTGGTGATGTAAATCTGAGTATCATCCGCGAAGCAGTGATACCCAAGACCATATTTCCTTATGATCTGCCCAAGTGGAACTGTAATTGTACCTTTTGTATGAGATGGAGTGGTGATTCTTTTTCAAAAATAATAATAAATTCAATAAAAAACAAAGTAAAGATGAATTTGACTGATAGCATTATTATTATTCTTTTTCAATATTTCCATAGACATGGTGATATATTGTTATCGTGTGTTATTTTGGCCATGATAATCATGTAGTGATAAATCTGATATGTTGTCAGTCCTGTTTCAGGTGAAACACACACCACTTCCCTCTTTTCAGCTGCACACACACATATAATAATAATAATAATAATAATATATAATGTGTGCAGACACACATTTTGAGGCAATGCTCACGCTTTTGCAAGGGTCTGTTTGCACGAGCATTACAAGGCAAGTTGATTTACACCAAACATTTGTGCTTTAAAAACCTCTTCACTGTAACCTGCATCTGTTGTCTGGTTTGTAGTTCGTCCGGTTTATTTAACTGTTAGTTTTACTGTGTTTTGGGGATAATAATATAGTGAGATGTAAATGTTCCTCTTCAGGGAGACTCCTCACCGCTGCCTTCTACCGCCGGCAGGATCTGACGGTTCAAGCAGGAATCTGTCGCTGAACCGCCGGATGGGGCTTACGCCAAACATATATTCTATACACTATCTACATATTAATACTTATTCACTCCGAGTCTTTATGGTAGAGATGATCTTACCACAGTATCTCCAGTTTACAGTGAGGATTCGCCAGTAGATCAGAAAGCTGCTTGATTCCTGAGTCTCCTAGTTTATTCCCAGACAGATGCAGTTCTCTCAGGTGTGAGGGGTTTGATCTCAGAGCTGAAGCCAGAGCAACACAACCTTCATTTGTAAAACCACAATCATACAACCTGTAAAGAACAATGACACACATTAAGCCTATATCCTGAGATAAACATAACACTTAACCCTCTGGGGTCGGCAGTATCGCCAGCTCACGTTTTTTCTTATCAGTGCAAAAGAGACTCAAAATAACCTGTTGATTTTGATCTACATATAAGTGTTATACATCATTCGATCCTGTCAAGTGTCTATTTTTTTTGTGTATACTCACAATAAAAACAAAGAGTTGTGCTTTTTGTCAAATAAAGAAAAATAAACATGATGTGAGTTTTGCCTTCTCTCTGTCAGTGAAGTCCATTCTGAAACGCGTCCAAAAATTAACTGTAACTCCGCGAATACTTGTCGTACAGGCACGAGAGATTTTTCTTCATGAAGCTTGAACTCTCTCCTTTTAAATGAAGAGAAGTTTTGAATTTATATAAAAAAACAAATATTCTCAGTTTATGCAATCTGTATGAAAAGAGAAAGATGTTAGTCTTTTTCTTTTCAGCTCATTATACCTGATTAATGTGTTAATGTGACACGCACACGCTATTCAAACACAAATGATCTGAGGCAAGCCATGCAAACATACCAACGCCCACTTCAGCTGGATAAAACACATCAAGTTTAAAAAGAATCATGTACCTTACCTTGTCTTGCTACGCTGAGAGGAATAATACTATCTAATAATCCTGGAAAATGTACCAGAAGTGCTGGTAGTTTCATTTCGAGGAGCAACGGATCCAGCTGATGTAGTAAGTTATTTATTCTTAAGTGCTTTGTTCTAATCGCGATATTGAATAGTGTCTGTAAACCGCAAAAAGACTGTTTAAATATGAATTGCGTGTCTGTGTGTAAATGATGAATGAACGGCACAGGCGCGCGCGCGCTGTTGTTTACTACAGTTATACAGAGCGTTTCTGAGATGAGTAAAAATAGGCTGAAATATGTTGAAATAAAATGTCTGTATAAGCAACAAACTGCAAATTAACATGTATATGCTAATATCATAAACACGATATGTTACTGACTAAATATGAATGTTTAGACAAGATTTCGTTGATTAGTTTTGGATAGATTATAAAGTTTTTTTACTGTAAAAAAAAGACTACTGCCACATTAAATAAGCTTTTGTTCGCCAATTTCTGCTCATATGTTAAATATATAGTATGGGATGTTTTGTCAAAAATAAAGTAGGCCTAGGTATATTGAATTATCAACTAAGATGTTATTATAGTGTTTGTTCCAATATTCAAACTAATGAATCCTTACCTTTGAAATGCGTATGATAAAATGTATACTTTTTACAAAGAAAGAATACACTTGAAATATTGTTAAAATTGTAATTGTTGTTGTAATTGTAACCTATTTGTAATTGTTTACAATTTCTAATTGTAAAAAAAATATATATATAGCCTATAATTTATTTTGTCCTCTGTAGCGATTCTTAGCTGAAATAAAGGGAATTTTAACAACTGATCGTGGATATGATCAGTGAATCGACTACAATTTATAATATTACCCTTAACAGGAATATTTCGCCAACGTATCTGTATGGACAATTCAATACAATGGATTATAATCAATTATCCATACAGGGAGGCAAATTTAGATCAATTTTTATATCATTAATCAATCACAACGTCTTTATAATTAAATATTAATATATCAATTGTCTCAAATAGATCTATTCTCAGGATAACCCCTAATGGAATTAATTTGTTATCGAATGGTTTGTTCGTTCAGCGAACTGACCATATGATCTTTTATCAAATCACAAGAGGAGCTATACTTTTCATAGACTTTCAAGACAGACTGTTCTTCTGGCCATGAAAATCAGCTTTCTCGTCTATAAAAGAAGATACTATTTAAAGTATCAACAATTTGTAAAGCGTGTAGCTTCGATCGGGCATTAAAGGGACTTCCTAATATGAACACACAACAGAGTCAATAAATGAGTATACATGGATTTAATAAAGGAAACACTACGTATATCGGTGACTAAGATTACATGGAATAATCTGTGGTTCTTCCGGGGCGACGGAGTCGCAGCGAATTTAAAGGTCCCTTGAAAGTGAATTTCCTCAAAGAAAATAATTCAGGCTAAGTTCATTTCACTCGTCTGTGAAAGTGGAATAGGGGAAAAACAAAAACTTAACGAAAAACAAACAAAAGAAAACAGAAGACAAAGAGAAGGCTTGAAGAGCCTTGAAGAGAGTTGAAGAAAGTTGAAGAGAAACTAAGCTTGAAGAGGTAGTTGAAGAGATAGAGAAACCGCTGGTCAATGACTTTAAAGGGTGTTTTTTCACGATCTACTATATAGATTCAGCTGAGACAAACCGAGAGGTTTACATCGATACTAAGAAAGATGTGTCTGGCACATCCAACAACAGAGTCACATTCATATGCATGATTCTAGGCATTTAGAGTTTATCTAACACATCTAGAGAAGTCATAACTATACTACAACGAAAACAGAACACATTGGTATACATGAATGTATTTTACCCTTGTCAGAACTACTTATTTCTGACTTCAAATGTGCAGAATGTCTGTATGTGTGTGCGTTGTTGCATTTTCACCCCGAAGTTCTTTCCTGTCGGGAAGAGTGGTGTTGGGGTGATAGGAATTTGTTTGAAGCTCACACGTTCGAGTTTATGGCTGTTGGTTTTTCCTCTCGCGTATGCCACAAAAGTGTCAGTGGGGCAATTAGGACCCAGACTCTGTGGTGCCAGGCCTGAGTTACGGATCAGAGTCAGAGAGGTTAGAAGCATTTTCACATGTATAATTGAATGAGTCATCCTGATACAGTCCAGATACGCTAAACCTCGCATTCTTTGGTACCCAGTGACACACCTGTGTGAAAGGCTCATTATGCAGCTCATTATTTGGCTCATTATGCGACCATTGTCTTCTCAGGTGTGAATCACACCCACCCGCATATTGCCTTTCCAAACAAAAAGTGTCTTATAAAATTTAAATCAATGTATTGTTTTGTGTAAATGATTAGGCAGGATGATTTTCAGATCATTTTGAAGCAAAAACTCTAGACAACATCCATTAGTCAAAAGTCTTGTGGACACATATTTAGTATATGTTTTGTGGCCTTATTTCAGAAACTTTAAGTTTTAGTTTTTTCAATAACCATGCATAAACAATATTCTCTCAAAAATACAAACATGTTGCTCACATATTATGGTAGCCCTGTTTGTGCTAAATATAGTGTAATGACACCTTTGCCATTAATATGTTTATAAGCAACTGAAAAAAATGTCAGGGCATGTCAAAACATCTCAAGGACCCCAAAAACACCTTAGACACCACAGGGTTAAACAATAAATAACAATGCTGTCAATATGAAATATAAAAAGTGATAAATATATAAAATACTCATGAGTTCAAATTGTTAAATTACATCAGTTAGGATTAGGGAAAAGAATACACAGTTTTACAGTATAAAAATCATTATTTCTATGGAAAGTCCCCATAAAACATGGAAATCCAACATGTGCGTGACTGAGTGAGTGAGTGAGTGTGAGTGTGTGTGTGTGTGTGTGTGTGCTTATTGTATTTGTAAACATTTTAAGGAACTGGTGTGTGTGTTAGGGCTGTGAGAAAAAAAAAAGATTTTCCTATCGCAATTATTTTGTTTAAGATTTAAAAAAAAAAAAATTATTCCACAATCGATATTGATTCAAATTAAATTGCTTTATTTTTGTCCTTGCTTATAGACGAGGTTGACAGAAGTTAGCCACACTTGTTCAACAGGGGATGAAATGTGTCGTTATCTATGAGTGTCGTAATATCCATTTCAAGTGGAGCGTGGAAGCGACGTGAGACTGAATCAGTGTTGCCAACTTATCGCCTTTGTCGCTATTTTTAGCGACTTTTCAGACCCCTTTAGTGACATTTCTTTTTTAAAGCGATTAGCGACAAATCTAGCGATCTTTTTTTTTTGTGGAGAGTAGACATGAAACAGCTTCACAAAAGGTCTTTATAATAGTATCATTATTTCTGTGATACAACATTTCAAATGGTCATAGAAATACTGGGATAAAAGTTTAAAGTTCAAATATAAACACTGATGACTACGGTAGTGATCACAATAGAGTAAATCAGCTTTTGATAGAAACTTGGCACTTAAAATAACGCATTTATCAATTATACTGTGTCGCCAAATGCCTGTTAAAAATTTATTTGCAATTGAATTATTTATTTATTAATTCTTAAAAATTGCAATACATATTGTATCGGCACCCAAGTATCGAATCAGGAGATAGGTGCATCGTCCCAGCCCTAGTGTGTGTGTGTGTGTGTGTGTGAGTGTGTGTGAGAGAGAGAGAGAGAGAGAGAGAGAGAGAGAGAGAGAGAGTGTGTGTGTGTGTAAGAGAGAGTGAGAGAGAGTGAGAGAGAGTGTGTGTGTTGTGTGTGTGTGTGAGAGAGAGTGTGTGTGTGTGTGAGAGAGAGTGTGTGTGTGTGTGTGTGTGTGTGTGAGTGTGTGAGAGAGAGAGAGAGAGAGAGAGAGGGAGTGTGTGTGTGTTTGAGTGTGAGAGAAAGAGAGAGAGAGAGTGTGTGTGAGTGTGTGTGAGAGAGAGAGAGAGAGAGAGAGAGAGAGTGTGTGTGTGTGTGTGTGTGAGAGAGAGAGTGAGAGAGAGAGAGTGTGTGTGTAAAAGAGAAAGAATGAGAGAGTGTGTGTCTGTGTTTGAGTGTGTGTGAAAGAGAGAGAGAGAGAGAGGGAGTGTGTGTGTGTTTGAGTGTGAGAGAAAGAGAGAGAGAGAGTGTGTGTGAGTGTGTGTGAGAAAGAGAGAGAGAGAGAGTGTGTGTGTGTGTGTGTGTGAGAGAGAGAGTGAGAGAGAGAGAGTGTGTGTGTAAAAGAGAAAGAATGAGAGAGTGTGTGTCTGTGTTTGAGTGTGTGTGAGAGAGAAATGAAAAATATAAGTAGCCTATAAAATAAACAAATTATTGTGCCATTAATTAGCCCACAAACAATATTTATTTTAAAGCCTAAAAGGATTTATTTAATGCAAAACTGAAACCAGTGGCAGGCGTTTATCTGTAATAGAGTGTTATATCTGTTTATATTATTATTAGTAGTAGTATTATTATTTTATTACTGTGAATTTTTATATTTTATTTATTTATGATCGCATGTTATTGTCAAGTGTAAACGCAGCCTTATTTGTATGACCATATGTGTTGGCATTTCATATTAAATCCTTGATTCAGGGAACAGTGATTATTTTACACGCATTCCAGTCCAAATGTCGTCTTCAATAAAAAAAAAAAAAAAATTACTTTTATTAAACACAAAGTTTTTCATTTCAAAAGCATTTCTAAATTCAGTTCATATTTCCAACAAACGAAACTCCGAGCCAAAATAAGGAAGTGGTCCCCTGCTCATAATTACAAAATTACAATGAATGGACCGTGTTAATCCTGACTGTGCTGAGATTGAGTGTGTTTAAAGTAAAGGGTGTTAAATGTATATCATGATGTCAAAGTGTGTTTTTCAGTGTGACTATCAGTCCTGCAGTTTCACCTTAAGTTTAGAGAAGTGCTCCAGAAAAAAAGTTCACAGAGATTTTAAGGGGGTTAAAATCTTCCCGGTCTACTGACATTTGTTAAGACATCTGCTTTAAACATTACAATCCTCATGATAACTTTTGTTAACTTTACAAAAAGTAAATCTACTTCACTAGCTAATTACTCCTCGACAGCGATGCCATAGAGATACAGAGCTACCGCAAAAACAGAAGTTCAAAGCCAATATTCTAAAGATGGCTGCGCGCTTGTTTCTCTGGCGCATAAGGTCTATACTTTAAATGAGTGCACCCCGCAAGATTACTGTTATAAACATGAACCTCGTCTGAAAGGCAAAGGGGGAGGTGTTGCTGTAATTTATAGTAATATTTTCAAAATTACTAAGAAGTCTAGTTTCAAATATAATTCTTTTGAAGTGTTGGTGCTTAACCCTCTGGGGTCTAAGGTGTTTTCTGGGACCTGGAGGTGTTCTGACATGCTCTGACATTTGTGCTTTTTTCAGTTGCTTATAAACATATTAATGGCAAAGTTGTCATTACACTCTATTTAGCACAAACAGGGCTACCATAATATGTGAGCAACATGCATGTACATGTTTGTATTTTTGAGAGAATATTGTTTAAGCATGGTTACTGAAAAAACTAAAACTTAAAGTTTCTGAAATAAGGCCACAAAACACATACTAAATATGTGTCCACAAGACTTTTGACTAATGGATGTTCTCGCCAAGAATTTTTGCTTCAAAATGATCTGAAAATCATCCTGCCAAATCATTCACATAAAACACTACATTGATTTAAATTTAGTAAAACACTTTTTGTTTGGGAAGGCAATATGCGAAATGGGCGTGACTCATGTATAATGGTCTGATTCTCACTTGTGAAGACAAAAGACCTGCATAATGAGCTTTTCACAGGTGTGTCACTGAGCCACAAGAAAGAATACAAGGACACAAGAAAAGAAATATATATATACTACAAAATTGGTTCACAGTTGGAAACATCTAGAAAAAAATAATATTTTTCCACTTGTATTTTTGCTTGCAAATTGTAGAATATCCAAGGTGAACATTTCTAGTAATTGTGTAGTTAATTCTCATACTGTATTTTCAGAAAGTTTTGGATATGTATCCTCTCCCCAAATTTGTCACTAATAAAACACAATACAAATAATTTGAAGAGAAGGCTTATATTGACCTTTTAAGATTTTGTTTACATCTACCTTGTACATATATTATTTGCTATTTTATTAAAAAGGTTACAATTACAGCAACAATTAAAATAACAATATTTCATGTGTAATATTTCTTTGTAAAAACTAAAGTATACATTTTATTATACGTATTTCAAAGTTAAGGATTCATTAGTTTGAATAAAGCCTACATTGGAACAAACACTAAAATAGCATCCTAGTTGACTTTATTTTTGACAAAACAAACATAGCCTAATATATTTAACATTTGAGCAGAAATTGGTGAACAAAAGCTTATTTGATGTGGCAGTAGTCTAGTTTACAGTAAACAGTTAATAATCTATCCAAAACTAGTCAACGAAATGCTGTCTTTCATATTTCGTCTGTAACATAGGCATATCGTTTGTTGTTTTTATGATAGCCTATATTAGGGCATATCAATATTAATTTGCAGTTTAAAACGTTGCTAATACAAAGACATTTTAACTAGAGTTGAGCCGGATACTCGGCTGAAACGAGTATCCGGTACGGATAAAGCACTTTTGCCGAGTACGAGTATAATACGAGTAATACGAGTCAATATCTGTGCTCGGATTGAATAAAAATCCTCATTGGGTAGCTGACTGTGTCTGCGTTCTGTGATAGACTAGTCACAGCGCCCCTCCCCTACACGCATACAGATTTGATTTATTGTGCTGCTGTGTCCCGCTCTGCTCACTCACACACAGAACACTCTCTCTCTCTGTCTCTCCCTCAGTCACTCAGGTTCGCGGGTCTTTTTTCCGTTAACGTTTAGGGTTTCTTCAGCTTCAGGTTTGTTTTTTTACTTCAGTTTGTAGTACACTTACTTATTAACCAGTAGAGTTCTGGTAAACGTGGGGTTTGTTCAGACGTGGTGCTTGGTAGAATGCGACTCGCGTTGCGTCTCTGCCTGTCGGAGTTTTTTTCTTCTTTTTTAAACCGTCAGCAGTTTTTTTTACTTCACGCACTTTTTGCTGTATTTAATTTAAAAAATATAGGAAGTAGTGGTATAAAACTATATTACAAATTAATTAGCTAGTTACACACACACACACTCTCTCTCTCTCTCTGCCGGTCCTCTGAGTTTTTTTTTCTTTAAACCGTCTGCTGATTCTAACCAGTTTTTTTTTACTTCACGCACTGAGTGACACTTTCTTGCTGTATTTTATAAATAAAATAAAGGTAGTTGTGTTATAAATAATATTACAAATTAAGCTGCTACACACACAAAAACACAAACACCCCCCTCCCCTCTCTCATGATCAGTGATACAGAATAATGAGTAAATGGTTTTCTAATCAGCAATAAATAACAATTTCTGAACAACCCATATCAATTGCATGCTTAAAATAACATACCGGTTAAAGCCCCGCCCATTTCAAGACAACCCGATCCACTTCCGGGTTAAATCCCGCCCACTTCCGGGTTAGGCCCCGCCCAGTCCGAGTACAGATACAGATACAGATAATTCGTATGGTTAACAGATACAGATACAGATAATGCTGTACTCGCTCATCCCTAATTTTAACGTTATTTCAACATATTTCAGTCGATTTTCACTCATCTCAGTATAGCAATAGGGTTTGGTAAAAACTGTTCAGTTCATTCATTCACACACAGACGCGATTCATATTTAAACAGTCTTTTTGCGGTTTACATACACTATGATATCGCGATTAGAACAATAATAATAAAAAACTTACTTCTCAGATGGATCCGTTGCTCCTCGAAATGAATTTAAACCAGCACTTCTGAGGTAATTTCCCAGGATTATTTCTCACAGCCTTGCTAGACAACGTACTGTACTGTAATCTGAATACATTTGGTGTGCTGATCTCATGTGATGGGCGTTTACACATTTGCATGTGTTGCCTAAGATCATTTTCGTTTGAATACCGCGCGCTCTCCGTGGGCGTGTCAAATTAAAAGATAATGAGATTAAATGAGAGCGACTGACATCGCTCTCTTTTCATATAGATTACATAAACAGAGAATATTTGTTTTTGTTATGAATTAGATAATTTAAAAGTACAAACTTAAAGGGATAGTTCACCCAAAAATGAAAATTCTGTCAGTATTTACTCACCCTCATGTTGTTCAACGACCTTCGTTCATCTTCGGAACACGAATTAAGATATTTTTTATTAACTCTGAGAGCTGGATCACTCCTCCATAGGCTTCAAATGGATTGAAACTTGCCGGCCTCGAAAAGTTATTAAAGACATCGTTAAAATAGTCCAAGTGACTACAGTGGCTCAATCTTGAGTTTATCAAGCGACGAGAATACTTTTTGTGCGCAAAAACAAACAAAAATAATGACTTTATTTCAACTATTAATTTCCTTCTCTGTTGGCCTCTAGTCAGTTAACTTAGTGTAATAGCGTAAAGCTACGTCACACGTAGGCTCACTATTGGCCTACGCTGGTCATGTGGGTGATGCGTGTGACGTACAACAACAGAAGCTCTACGCTTTTACACTAGTGAACTGACTCGAGGCCCACAGAGAAGGAAATGAATAGTTGAAATAAAGTCGTTATTTTTGTTTTTTTGCGCACAAAAAGTATTCTCGTCATTTGATAAACTTAAGATTGAGCCACTGTAGTCACTTGGACTATTTTAACGATGTCTGTAATAACTTTTCGGGGCCTGCAAGTTCAATCCCTCAAGAAGCCTATGGAGGAGTGATCCAGCTCTCAGATTTCATCAAAAATATCTTAATTCGTGTTCCGAAGATGAATGAAGGTCTTATGGGGTTGGAACAACATGAGGGTGAGTAAATACTGACAGAATTTTCATTTTTGGGTGAACTATCCCTTTAAACGGTTATAAAGATATATTGCTCATGCCTGGGTGAATAGTAGTCGCTGAGTTTTGTTTAAGTTTAGAGACGTCCTCAAAAAAAAAAGCTCACTGTGACGGAGAGCCAGAAAGCACACCCTGTTTATTTTCTTTATTTTACAAAAGCACAATGTTTTATTTCGATTGTAATTGGACACATAAAAAAGTAGACATTTAACAGTTAATTTTTTCATTATTTCTTAATTCTGTATGACCGAAAATGACGGAGTATTTTAGGTCTATTTTGCTGCTATGTGAAAAAAATCGAGCAAAATGCGACGGCGCGTTTTCAGACCCCAGAGGGTTAATGAGGAGCAGCTCATGTGTTCATCAATTACAGATCAAACACATGAACTCACAGTGCAGGAGAAATACAGCAAACGCTTCAAACTCAAACATATTAATCCTCTCACTTCATATGAACAGACCTGAAATTAATTTGATGAATTTGATCATGGTGTTTCAATAGCTTTGCTTGTAATGAATGTAATAATAGTTATTTCCCTGCATTTTATTCCATTTTGATTATACTTTATGAATTCACAGTGAGAGTCACGTATGATCTTACCACAGTGTCTCCAGTTTACAGTGAGGATTCTCCAGTACAGCAGAAACCATTAATTTATAATGTTAAAGAAATGTTATAATGTTTTAACAGTGATGCTTGTTCTCGGTGTTACTTACACAGCTGATCTAGTTGCTGTAACCACAGGCATCAGCTTCTGAAGAACTTCATCTCCAGTGTTTTGTGTGTCACTAATTGAAAATAAAAAATAAGTTAATTATTAATGCTAACATTAATAATTCATAACATAAGTAATACATTATACCTTCCTAAATACCCTCAAATATTTGTTTAATTAAACACTGCTTTATAAAAGACATGTGAAAAAGTTGTTTTTCTGTGTCTATAACTGTAGACGCCTCATATTCAGCAACACAGATTTGTTTTTTCTTTATCTTGTCAATGTCGCTTGTCAAGGTCTATTAGTCTACATTTACACTACAACACACATGCGCACACGCACACACACGCGCACACACACAAGTCTCGTTCCTCCCTCACATTTCCGCTATCATAGGAGCGCGTGCACGAGATGCTGATAGCACATGGACATTCACCCATTTCTCCACTTTCGCTTCCATATCCATTTCCTGGTCATATCATACACTTGCACTGCACGCTCTCGTCGTTCCGTCCCTGTGTTGTGTGTGTGTGTAGTCAGTCTTCCAGCGGAAAGTTGCGGCAGCCAAAACGAACGAACGAGCGGCAGACGCTGATGACGTCACGACCGAGTCGTGCCGGCGCATCGCAACCGGAAGCTGACGAAACCATTGTCTAATGTGAATCAAGGGGGAAGAAGAATTTGCAGAGAAGACGTCGGACTCAGAGATTTTGGGTTCATGACACCTTCCAGGACCGTTATCTATATGCAAACAATGACATATCATAAATGATAGGAAACCCAGCAACGGTGATGATTCTCCTCCATTTTGAACTAATGTTTTGGTAGAAACAAAAGTTTACATTGTATGTTTCTCCGGAATCAGCCAGCGCGAAAGACGTCTATATTCCGATTGGTTGCTGCCGTTTTGCCCAAGGGTGTAATCCATCAGCCGGAAACTGAAGCCTCGCGGGAGCCGCCATTGTAACAGACGATCACCTGCTGTTAGCATTCCATTGACTCCCATTCATTTTGGCGTCACTTTGACAGCAAATAACTTTACATCTGAGGCGTCCAAAGACTTCATTTGTCCATTATTTATTTATAAAGAAACACGACAATGTATAAAAGGCTCCATTACTTTGTATCTTATGTTATGGCCCCGTAGAAGCTGTTTTTGTAAAAATAGGCTAACGATTGCGTCATAACCATGCGACTCTGTGTTGCACTTTAGAGAAATTACCGTATGGACAGGAGGAGAAGCTCGCAGGCAAACTTTTACTGTCTATGAGGCAATCGGGGGGACATAGAGGCATAAAGTCAAGGAGAAGCCCATAGATAGAGAGTCCATAAAAGCAACAGGACAAAATATTTCAACAACGTTTTTGAGGAATTAGGTGATTCAGATTTGTCTCGGCACAGTTACTAGAATATTTACAACTGTCAGACTGTCGTCAAGCTCAGTTTGAGCCTGCGCAGTCGCTCAGCCATCAGGAAGTGAGTGCTTCTAATGGGCTTCAGTCTTCTCCGTTGAAATCAAGGGGGTCGCTGTGTCCATTTCTTTTACTGTCTATGGTGTGAATAGGTCTTCGTGTATATTCAATATATATATATATATAAATAAAACGACTATTTTTCTGGTTTATTTTTCCCTTTTGTTGTTTCTTTGGTACTTTGGATTCATTTTGTTTTGTCATTTGTGTGCACTTGTATATATTCTACACTGTGGATGAACCTCTCTGACACTGTAAATAAACTCCACCTTGCACGAAGTGCTTCTGCGAGTGGGCATAATTTTTACATCCCTTTACAGACTCACATTTCTCCTCGAGGGCGAGCTGCTCGTCTCCATCATATAATCTAATCTTTTATCCTCACAGCACATCAGTTATGTGGTGATGCGCTTAGAAAATATTGTGGGACAAATTAATTGTTATATTAATTTAATGATAAAAGTACCCTAATAATAATAACAACAATAATTTAATACAGGGCTGCCAACTTTCGAGTTTATCTTGGAGTGAGAATTATGATGATTGGGGGGGGGGGGTTGTTACAATCACAATAAGTGTATTGTGATTGTCAAAACATGTTAGTAACTAAACAGAATTTTATTAGGTTTAGTGACAACATGTTACAATGTTTATATGGTATAATTTTTGGTAAGCTACGTTTTTTGTATAATTCCGTGACACAAATTTCATGATTTCAATTAAATTCTTGTGATTTGATTCAATATTGACATTTGGACAAATATTAGGTACACAAAATAGGCATTAATTTTTCTCAAGAAAAATAAATCTCGCCTAATGCTGTAAACATACAGAAAGCCGTATCAGCTGGCAGTATTATTAAAAATTAATAACTTAATTTTAAAGGTTGAAAATAACTCAAATTAAAAGTGTTTTTTATTATAATAACAACTTTATTTAATGATATAAGTAAAAATATAATAAATATGTAATATAGTACACATATTTAGCTAAATACTCTCTATAGCTCTTTTTTCTAGCCAACTAACGTGCTATATATTATGGTCATTAAATGGCTTTCCTGAGGTAAATGTTATGTGATATAATTGTTCTCCTGCTGTTTTATTGACCTCTTTCCGCGGTTGAAAAACACTGATTGGTCAAGATTATGACATTTCGGTAAGTTGTACTGTATCTTTCAACATTGTTCATTGGTGATTATTTACTATTAGCTAGTAGAGATGATCGGTTCACATGCCGCTGGAACTGAGGCGCTAGGATCTGTCACGTCACATTTACAAGCGGCAAAACGTTATTTATTGTTTGAATTTCATAATAGAATTGACAAAATCTGAGAGCTGATTTTTTTTATATCATAAGTAACCTGCTCTGTCTTGTCTGTCGGTCTCCGTGTCCTCTTTGCTTTGAGATTTTTCTGTGCATGAGAAAATGTGTGTGTGTCGTGAGAGTGTGTGAAAAGTGTGAATTGCGTGAGTCTCCCGCTGAATGTCTGAGAGTTGTCAGCCCTGTTTAATATGCCCTGCGTGCCCATACGCCACACCACTGTGAAGAGCTGAACGCCACCAGGAACGCCATCAACGACATTCACTGTTTTATCAAGATTACTTTGGCCGTCCAAAGTAAATCGGGTTGGTCCGGTCCGATATCCTTTTTTTTGTTCTTCCAGGAACACCTTGTGAAAGGGTTTTTTTTGTAAATCAATGACAGAATTTGGTTTAACCCTCTGGGGTCCAAGGTGTTTTTGGGGTCCTTCAGATGTTTTGACATGCCCTGACATTTGTGCTTTTTTCAGTTGATTATAAACATATCAATAGCAAAGGTGTAATTACACTCTATTTAGCACAAACAGGGCTACCATAATATGTGAGCAAAATGTATGTACATGTTTGCATTTTTGAGAGAATATTGTTTATGCATGGTTATTGAAAAAACTAAAACGTAAAGTGTCTGAAATAAGGCCACAAAACACATACTAAATATGTGTCCACATTTTGACTAATGGCTGTTGTTGCCTAGAGTTTTTGCTTCAAAATGATCTGAAAATTATCCTGCCTAATCATTTACACAAAACAATACATTGATTTAAATTTTATAAGACACCTTTTGTTTGGAAAGGCAATATGCGTGGAGGCGTGTTCACACCTGAGAAGACAAAGGCCGGATAATGTGCCACATACATAATGAGCTGCATATTAATTAGCCTGGCTTTCACACAGGAGTGGCAGGGTCCCAAAGAATTCAAGGACAAAATTAATTATCTATATATACATATTTTACAATTAGAAATTGTAACCAATTACAAATAGGTTACAATTACAACAACAATAACAATATTTCAAGTGTATTCTTTCTTTGTAAAAAGTATACATTTTATCATACGTATTAAAAAAGGTAAGGATTAGTTTGAATATAAAATAACATCTTAGTTGATAATTCAATATACCTACTTTATTTTTGACAAACATCATACTATAGTATATTTAACATATGAGCAGAAATTGGTGAACAAAAGCTTAACTATTTAATGTGACAGTAGTCTTTTTTTTACAGTCAAAACTTAAATCTATCCTAAATCTATCTCTTATAATCTATCCAAAACTAATCAAAAAATCTTGTCTAAACATTCATATTTAGTCTATAACATATTGTGTATGATATATTAGCATATACATGTTAATTTGCAGTTTGTTGCTTATAACAGACATTTTATTTCAACATATTCGAATTTATTTTTACTCATCTTAGTAGGCTATAGCAATATAGTTTGGATGTGTTCATGTAAAAACGTTTACTAATGTAGATGCGAGAGTGAATGAACGGCACAGACACGCGCTGTATAACTGAAGTAAACAACGCGCGCACGTCTGTGCCGTTCATTCATCATTTAGCCTACACACAGACACGCAATTCATATTTAAACAGTCTTTTTGCGGTTTACAGACACTATCCAATATCGCGATTAGAACAAAGCACTTAAGAATAAATTACTTACTACATAAGCTGGATCCATTATTGCTCCTCGAAATGAAACTACCAGCACTTCTGGTACATTTTCCAGGGTTATTAGATAGTATTATTCCTCACAGGTAGCAAGACGAGGTAAAGTACAAGTTTTTATCAAACATGATGTGTTTTATAAACCAGCTGGTGGGCGTTGGTATGTTTGAATGTTGGAGTTTTGAATTAGATATTTTAAAAGTACAAACTTAAATGATTATAAAGATATACTGCTCATGCTTGTGTGAATAGTATTCGCTGAGCTTTGTTTAAGTTTAGAGACGTGCTCCAGAAAAAAAGTTAACGGAGACGGAGAGACAGAAAGCACACCCGGTTTATTTTCTTCATTTTACAAAAGCACACGGTTTTGATGTTAATGTGAGTGTACACAAAAAAAGAAGTTTATAACTATAGTTTATAATCATGTATTGATTTTATTTATATGACCAAAAATGACGGAGTATTTTAAGTCTATGTTGCTGCTATGTGGAAAAAAAACAGCAAAACGCGCCGGCGCGTTTCTGGACCCCAGAGGGTTAACTGCTGCCATTATCTCTACGAAAGTGATCAGCCTAGCAAGGTTTTGGCGGAGTCGCCTGCGCACTCGCAGTAGTGGCCAAGAGCGTAAAGTTGAATGACAGGTGACGAGAACCAATCAGATTGGATAAAATAACATGTATCAAATTCTGATTCGCCAGGGACGCAGCGACCTGCGTCCGGAGGAGGATCTTTAAGAAACCAATTAGAGACCAGCTTCAGGTCACATGCTGCTGAAAATTTAAGGACATCCATTTGTCCGGCGTCCCTCGCCCATGAAACCGCATGAAACATATTGAAAAACATAGAAAATAGTTAACTGATTAAAGCCAGTTTTTATTAAATGCTGAGGCTCTTACTACCAGCCTGCACATCGTATGAGTAAACTATTTTATTTTTAATTTTTATTTCATTTTTGTATACATGTATATTTCTGAAATGTTGCCGGCACTGCGAGGGATACACTTGATGCATCCTTCAAAATGAGCAGAATTAAAGACACAAAATGAAGTCTGTCTTCAAAAGGTCCTTCAAACTGAAACGGCCATTAGAGGCGCTCGATGACGTGGCAGTCGAGATATGCAGCCTTACTAGGACACAGCCACGGTTTGAGAAACACCCGCAAATTATGTACAATCTCCCAGAAATCAGTCTGTGCCCCGTGATTTAAACACCTCTGATCTCTGAGTTTCTCTTTGTTCATAATGTTTTAGACTGTAATGATTGCACTCAGTGTTACTTACCCATCATTTCTGGCTCCAATTAAGCTCCACAGGTCAAACACCTGCAGTGTCTCCTCTGAGGACAACAACACAAACACTAAAGCTGACCACTGAGACGAGGAGAGTTTCACATCACGCAATCCTCTAGAACTCATGTGAGGTTTAGCTTCGTTCACTAGAGAAAGATCACCCAGTTCATTCAGACAGTGAAATAGATTGATGTATTTATCTGGAGAGGGATTCTCACTGATCTTTTCTTTAATATAGTCAACTGTTTTCTCATTGTTGTGAGAGCTGTTTGCTGTCTGTGTCTTTAGTTCTTGTAAGAGACTCTGATTAGACTTCACTGACAGACCCAGAAGGAAACGAAGGAAAAGGTCCAGATGCCCATTTTTACTGTGTAAAGCCTCATCCACAGCTCTCTGATGGAGATCAGACAGTGAAACTGTGTCTCCATTAGTTGGTTTGGTAATCTGGTCAAACACATTGATGTTATTGTTGATAAAGGAGAGATGCACATATAGAGCTGCTAGATGTTCCTGAATGCTCAGATGAACAAAGCAGAAGACTTTCCCCTGATACAAGCCCAACTCCTCTCTGAAGATCTGAGTGCACAATCCTGAGTAAACTGATGCTTCTGTCACATCAATGCCACACTCCCTCAGGTCTTCCTCATAGAAGATCAGGTGTCCTTTCACAAGCTGCCGATATGCCAGTTTCCCCAGTTTGACAATCATGTCTTCATCTTTCACTTTCTTCTTATAGTCCTTCTCATGTTTGATGTTGGTCTGAATGAGCAGGAAATGTGTGTACATTTGAGTGAGAGTCTTGGGAAACTTTCCTTTCCGTGATTTCCTAAACATCTTCTCTAGAACAGTGGCTGAGATCCAGCAGAACACTGGGATGTGGCACATAATAAAGAGGCTCCTTGAGGACTTCAGGTGTGAGATGATCCTGTGGGCCAGAATCTGATCACTGATCCTCTTCCTGAAGTATTCCTGCTTCTGTGTGTCCCTGAAGCCTCGTACCTCTGTCACTCGATGGACACACTCAGAGGGGACGAGATCCGCTGCTGCTGGTCTGGAGGTGATCCAGATGAGAGACGAGGGAAGCAGATTCCCCACAATGAGGTTCGTCAGCAGCTCGTCCACTGAGGCTGATTCAGTCACATCACACAACCTCACATCGCTCTGAAGATCCAGAGGCAGACGACACTCATCCAGACCATCAAAGATAAACAGCACTTTATACTCATCACTGGATATGTCAATTTCTCTGGTTTCAGGGAAGAAGAGATGAAGAAGATCTGAAAGACTGAGTGTTTTGTCCTTTATCAAGTTGAGCTCTCTGAAAGCGAGTGGAAATATGAGCTGGACGTCCTGATTCTCTTTGCCTTCAGCCCAGTCCAGGATGAACTTCTGCACAGAGACTGTTTTTCCAATGCCAGCGACTCCCTTTGTCAGCACAGTTCTGATGGGTTTGTCTTGTCCAGGTAAAGGTCTAAAAATGTCACTGCATTTGATCGGTGTGTCCTCTGTTTCTGCTCTCCTGGACTGTGTCTCAATCTGTCTCACCTCATGCTCATTATTGATCTCTCCACTTTCACTCTCTGTGATGTAGAGATCTGTGTAGATCTCATTCAGGAGTGTTGGGTTTCCCTGCTTTGATATTCCCTCATACAAACACTTAAACTTCTGTCTCAGATTTGATCTCAATGTGTTGAGGACTTCAGCAGGTTTAGAGTCACGGCTGTAAGATTAAAATACACATTATTACACAAGTCAGAGAAGTAAATAACCATAAATTATTAAATGGATTAGTTGTTTGCTGTATTCAGGGTTCGTACAGACTCTGTCAAATGAAATTCCAGGACTTTCAAGGACTTTTCAAGCACTACTTTTTTGGATTTCAAGGACTTCAATCAGCACTTATCAAACAATATCTTTATTATTATTTTTATTTATTTCATTTTATTTTTTTACTCAAATTAAATATATGTATGGTATCTGATGTTTCACTTCATAGAGGTCAATCCATTGACCAGCGCTGTCAGGCATAAGAAATCCCCTTAACCATTGAAAGGATATTGAAACTGATTTTTTTTCCCCATTAATATATATGATTGACCTGTAGAATGAAAGTTGTATTATATATTTATCATATACTTAATATCATGCTCATAGCCATGAGAAATAGCTCTATATGTCAGACGGACTGCAGCGTTGATTTAGCGTGAAACAATTGTATTTTTTCAACAACAAAAAAAAAAAATCACAATATTTTGAATTAGGGACGCACCGATACTACTTTTTGCAGAACGAGATATCAATACCGTAACCGATCCCTGAATTTTCACTGCATTTGTAATTTTTAAATGTATTAGTAGATAAACCAAAAGAATATAAATCATATTAGTTGGCTTAATTTGTTCATCAAATATATATTTCTTTCAATTATTTTCATGCTTAAGCCTGCTAAAATGAATTGTATGAGCTTCTGTTACTGTACATTCTATTGCTCTATCATATTTTATCTTTCATTGAATAGCACAGCACATATTTAGACTAGAGCAGCTCCAGAAGGGTCAGTGCTGAGGATTGGGTCAGTGCTGAGGATTGGGTCAGTGGTACAAATGTTTACACACCAGTGAAATATCAATTATTTAATCCAATTTTCATACTACAACAAAAACTGCCACCCTAATTAATGTGAATTTAAAACATTATTAAAGGTAAGCAGTCAGCAACAAAACAAGAACGAATAATCAACTTACAAATAAATACAATAGAACAAAGAAAGGCTACAAATGAAATAAACATTTGTATTTTTAGAGTTTTTCGGGTAGATCTGTACAGAAATTTGAATAAAGTAATCAAATGTGAAAAAATTGCATATTCATTACTGGATAAATTAAATATAGATGGATCTTTTTGTAAAGTTGAAAAGGGTAGCCTATTTAGTCAAGAGCAGTGAGTAATTTATTTGTCCATTGTTTGATTAACATAAAAACAGCAGCGGGTTTATTAGACTGCTGCCCCTTTAAGACCGAACGCACAGACCCCATTTGAACATGGCTACGTTCACTTGAGATATAACTGACTTTGTTTACTAGGATACTCGCCAAGATGGGCGTTTTTACATAATTTTGTGTGAATTCGTCCGTACAAGCGCAAGACGTGAAAGACAATTTAACTCAGTATTCGCGCACGGAGACGCTGGTTTGCGGCGCGCGCTGATGTTTGCGTTCATGGAACTTCCTGACTGCAAACGTCCAGTAATAATGTAGGGAATCACTCTTTACACATAAATCAGGTAACAGTTCATGTTTTACTTTACTTACATATACAATTTAGTTTTCATCTAAATAACACTTGCTGAGTGAACGATCAGCAATCAAAAGCATTCAACAGATCTGCGCGGTCTCTCTCTCTCTCTCTCGTCTGTTAGCGTTAATAATAAGCTTCATGCCTCGTTTTATTTTCTTTGCCATTGACATCCGACTGAACTACAAACCTTCTTCCACTGATGTCTGTGTAAAGGGATGTGCTCGACCAGCTCGCGCGTCTGTGCCGCTGCACGCCAATCCACTGAGCGTTTTTCTCTGATCAGCTCGCGCACCACAGCTCTGTGTTACTATACACACGCTGCCTGGTAGGCCTATCGGTTGTTGTTGGTATCGGAGCATTTTTACGAGTACATGAGCTCGGTATTGGTGCATCCCTATTTTTAATAATTCAAGCACTTTTCAAGTACCTCTTCAAAAATATGTCTGTTTTCAAGGGTTTTCCAGGACTTAAATTTAAAAAAGTAAAATTCAAGTACTTCAAGCACCTTGTACGAACCCTGTGTATTATGGGACACAGAACATCATTAGGTTTCTGAAATGTTTTAATTAATCATGTGTTTGAGTGATGTGTGATTTGAATTGAAACACTTCAAATTAAACAACAACAAAAGTCCTGCATTTTACCTGAAACCAGGATACATGCTTTCATTAAAGTCCTGTGGTTGAATCACAGGCATGGACACAGTTTTGTTTTTAACTGGTCTGGATTAGAGCCCGACCGATATATCGGCGAGCCGATATTAGGCATTTTCATAACTATCGGTATCGGCATTTATAATGGCAGATAAATTAATTTTAAAAAAATGCTGCGTGCGGTGATTCATGTAAGGGTGGCGCTGCCAATAAAGCACCTAAAAGCGGTCACAATGAACTGGCAAAAGCAATGATATGAATACATCAAATATAGCAAGGAGACATTTTAATTGTTTATTAATAACAAGTGTTTTCAGTCATTGTGGGCTGCAAAGATGAAGTTGAGGATGCGGACTCGCGATCTTTGAACGCGCCAGAGAGAAATGTACATTTCAGAAGGATTACATAAGCAGAGAGCAGTTTGTCTTTCGTTTTGATTTGTTCTGTTTAAAAGTAGACATTTCAATAGATATATTTCTCAGGTCTATACGCTGAGTTTCGGTTCATTTATGAGACGAGTTGCAGTTCACTCGCCGTAGGGATGGCTCGATACCACAATTTTGGCTTCGGTACGATACCAGAATTTAATACCTCGGTATCGATACTAAATCGATACCACAGGTTAAAAAAAAAAAAGTCTCGATTTAAGTGATACTTAAAAAAAACACTGCTTGAAACTCTCCACTACCAAATGTGCAAAGAAAGGGTATCAAAATGTACATTTAAAAAAAAAAAAATCAGTCAGGGAACATACAGTAGGTTAAATTTTGATTTAGAAAAAAAAATACCCCTGAAATTATACAATTAAAATAGGTTAATATCTATAATAATAGATTCACATATAGGCTAATAATAATAATAGAATAATGAAATGACATGTAAACCATAGCTGTCATGCATCAACAGAGAATTATCAACATTTATTGCATTTATTCATCTTGGTTTGATTACTGTTTGGGTTCATATTAGTATATTAGTTTAATGCATTGCATAAAGTAATGTTAACATGCTAAACATGTATTAGTATATTTATTTTTTTAGGTCATTTAATTACTGATTGATATAGATGAATAAATGCTATAATACTGTTAGGTCAGGTTACCTAATGAATGTTGACAAATGTAGCTTAATTGTAACATTAGTAATATTCATATTACTACTATTTCTCTCTCTGCTTTGGTCGCCACAGCGGCACTAATATGCCATTCATTTTACTATCACTAATACTAAAATTAATATTATTCAAATTTTTATTCTTTATTCATTCAAATTCAATTAATTTTGTTTGAGAGTATAACAATGATGAGACCTAAACTGAATTGGTTCTAGCGTGTCATGCAAGGAGATTTGAGCTTTCGTGTTTACCGTATCATATAATTGATAAGCTCTTACGTATGTGCGCTGTTCAGTGTTCAATAAAAGTCTAAATTAAATCAGTTGAATGATGGACTAACCTGTCGATCTCTGAACTCTTTGAACAAGTCAAGATGAGCAACTGACGAGTCAAGTGAGGCAGATTTGATGTGTTGCCTCCTCGTTTGCAGAGTGGTGCATTGAGATCTGTTTCTTTACTTTTCTCATGAATTTTGTAGGCAAAGTAATGCCTTATTTTACTCATACTGCTCTCTCTATTTATTAATTTCGGGCGTGTAGAAATTCGAATGAGCTTCGTTTGATCCGGTTTGATCCATCGTGTCCCTCTGTCACGTTTGCCGGTTTCGCATGACCTGCGTCAGTTTAGATAGCGCACTGCCGCCTAGCGGTGAACTTCGAAACAGCAGCGCATCAAATACCGAATTGAACAAAATTATGATATTGTACCGTTTGAAATATAATATATACCGGTATTTTTGCAGTACCGGTATACCGCGCATCCCTACTCGCCGGCGCCTCCGTTTCGAGATTATCTATTGTCTGTTATATTTACTTCTTATTTATTAAATCCAGGCATTTGGTTGATGAAACATTGATTAAAATTAAGATATAATTAATACAAAACGAAATTGACTTTAATGAAAGGCTTTGTGCTTTCTGTTCGAGGTCTATGTGAAAGTTTTAAAGCACTTTAGTGCCGCTTTCGGAGCTTGTCACGTCCGTTTTTTTCCTCATAAATGCGAACACGAAAAATAAAATAAAATGAATATTATATGTTCTGTTGAGAGCCAACCCTTCTTCATCCAGTGGGTAGTAGACTATTACTTTTGATTTGTGCAGTGTAATTCACTGAATTGATTTCTCTGTTGCCAGCCTCTGTCACGTATTGTGTGTGAGCTTGTGACTATTGCAAGCGCGCAGCTGATAAGTCCTGATTATATTGTCTGCTATATTTACTTCTTATTTATTAAATCCAGGCAATTGATTGATTAAACATTGATTAAAATGCGTGGCGCGAGCGACAAATCTCCGACAGTAAACGGATGGCCCATTCTGCTCTGTAATGGGTGCTTTTACGCGTCTCGGGTAAACAGCTGTTGCGACTCATTCGAGCAATAACGGCCACGTCCGGTGTAGACACAGTGTTAAAGCTCATTCTGCCTATAACGCTACGTTACAACATCAAGCAATATTCCAATAATTTATATAATTGGAACACTTTATATAGGGCCATTTTGCATTAAGAGTAGCCTAGTTTCACGTTTAGTAGGTACATTTTGCTTACTACTTATTTAAAATAGTATAAAAGTCTGTACATTATGTAATTAAAAACGTTTTCATTATGATATTATAAATTTTATTTTAGTAAAAAGATCTGAGTTATTCCTCCACTGGTAGAGATTAGAGGAATTAAGACTAAAAATAGAAGATAATGTCAGTGACACTTTTGATATATTTATTGATACAAGTTGTTTTATATAACGTGACTAAATTAAAAGACAAAGTCGTTAGTGAAGATTATGCAACAGTATTTAGAATATAATATAATATAACATGCAATGCAAACTAGTTTGGTTACAGCTCAAATGTATCATTCTCATTCTATTCTCATTCTTCCCCCTGCCTCCATTACATATCTTTGTCACACAAGTGTTTGATCACCACATTATTTATGTACACATAAATAATATCGGCCGATATATCGGTATCAGGCTTTTTTTTAATCGGTATCGGCCCCCAAAAATCCATATCGGTCGGGCTCTAGTCTGGATGGAAGATTTGACCTTAAATCAGAATGAAGTGTGTAAAGAATCAGACACACTGATATTGATGTAATTGTGTCATTAACTGAGTAACAGACCAACAGCTTTTACAGTGTGTGAATGTATTAACAATACAATACATAGAGCTTTACACAAGAGCACAATGATCATCATTAATAGACTGAAACTTACAGGATTGTAACTCATTAAACTGCAGTATATTAACAATTTCATAAAAATCTAATATTATAAGCATAACTTTTATAGAAATGATATACCTGAGATCAGACTGTGTGTTTCCACTCTTAAAGTTTAGTGGATGATCCATAGACCAGTTGCTCTTCACAGACACACAGCTGGACTCTGGGTTTTGTCTCTTCTGCTGGACTGAACTGGTTTCAAAATTAAGTCAAATAAAAAAGCATACAGACTTATAAATGTTGTGCACTTTTACAGGAATCTTCTGTCTTGGGAAACGTTTTGTAACACTTAGGAAGTTTTGTAACACTTTTGCTTTGGCGTCTGTAACTCAGTGATGTTTTGCACTGTATCAAACTTTGATTATAATTATTTTGAGAAATTAACTTACTGGTTTGCAAATGTTAAGCATGATTCAAAAAATGAATCAAAGCAACTGGAAAAAAAACCTGTAATATTAGGAATTAGGAATTCAAACAAAACAAATTGAAATCAATTATAGAATTATAGATGAACTGAAACTCAGGTGAACATCTACAACGATCACATGACTCTTTTCAAAGGCACAATGGAGGACGAAGACTGAACCGACTAAAGAGAACAATGTGTTGCTGAGCCTTAAAGATAAACCAGCTTACTGTACTCTAGTAACGGTGCTATTGCTGTGAAACATCACTGTTCTGACCAGACACTGTGAAGATTTTAACAAATCTGAACCAGCGGATAGAAAAATCCACTCAATTTTACACCTACTCCATTATATAAAGGTGGAAAAAATCTCAGCTTACATTTACTTGATGTCATTGCTAGTATTTGACTGACTGAGATAAATTATGCATCTAATTTAAAGGGGCATACTATAAGCACATCTTTTATAGAAATTATATACCTGAGATTAGGCCGTTTGTCTCCACTCTTAAACTCTATTGGCTCATCCATAGACCAATTACTCTTCACAGACACACAGCTGGACTCTGGGTTTGAGCTCTTCTGCTGGACTGAACTGGAACAGAGAACAGATTCAGTTTAATCCTCTACATTACTGTGTTCATTCTTTATGAGAGGAACCATATTAATATAAACACATTAATCTTTCATCTTAAAGCACTTTGAGGAAACTTTATTATCTTTTTATTTAATATTTCATGTTAGTTTCAAAACAAAAACACAGACAAAAATAGGTAAAAGATATATTTTTTTCTGTAAACTTTCTTTGAACTGTGTGTTTGTGGGGTGGGTAACTCTTTTTCTGAGATGTGACACAATATTTAACAGTGTTTGTTGAAAGTACCTGCATCCTGGAGAAAAATCTCCATCTCTGGATCCTTGTGAATCAGCCATGATGAAGATGCAGGAGAATCTGATGAGTTTGATCTCATCTACTGACTCTGAATGAAGAAACATTCACACACTAAAATTCATGAATTAAACAACCTTCATAATTTAGCTGGACATGTCTGGAGTGTGTGAGAAAAAGGATCACGTGACTGCGTTAACTCGCGCTCATAATTACACCGCACAGACAAACACACACAAACAAGTCGGCCGTTGGATCTAGAATTTATGAAAAATAACGGACACCGAGAAACGCGGATTGAACATGTTCGGGTGAAAATAAAACAAACCGCGACCCGCATCGACAGACTCTGATCCGATTTAAAGAAGCCGTTTGTCTGTGAGGTGTGATTTGGCCTATATTTACACATATGCTGTTAAACTTCTGAAGAATCACAAACATCACCAAACACAAAAGAAACCTTGAAGTGAAAGAAACCCGTAATTAAAGATTTTATGTCAAACAATCACTTAAAATGTCCTCCAGAGATTCATATTAATATGAGGAAGTCACACATGAACCCTCACCTTGATCAAACTTTTACAAGATATAGGATCTCAAATCCTCCAGGTTAACATTATAACGATACACTGATATCCTTCTTAATCGTTGATAAACACTTTGATGCTCTGTTTTTCCCGTGTCGTATTCCTATTTTTCCTGCTCAAAATGGCGAAAGGAGAACTTCCACTTTCAGTTTCTATGTGTGACGAGAGAGAGAGAGAGAGAGAGAGAGACGCGCGTTCACGAGAGCACCACGGCGCATGCGTATGAGAGCAGACGTTGTTGCGTGAACGCGCGTTAGACATTAATGTTTTGTAAATGAAGTGGTAAATTTTTTTTTTTTTTTGCGTTAAGCACACGCGTCTTTTTTAGTTTGTTTTTTATCTTTGTTAATTTATTGTTTTTTTTGTTCTTTTTTATATTATATTATATTTTCTCTCTTTATTTTGTTAATTTAATTACTGAAATGGTCAAAACTCATTGAGAGGAAAGGACAGAAATTATTGCAACAAATTAAATAATGAATAAATCCTGATGTTTTAAAGTTATATTTTCTGTTATCTCACATCACACTCTTTTAGTCACGTTTAGCTCTGTTTTATTGTTTTTCTATGCTTTTATGAGTCATTCATTGCAGGAGGAGGATCACAGATGATGTTGTGAGTTTTATAGAATTTCTGAGATATTACAAAGAAAATAATTGTGCAAGGCAAATAACTGAATAATGACATTGTAAAGACGTACAGGTGCAGTGAGTTTCCAGTCAATCCAAAATTTATTCAGACACTTTGCTATCCTAACTTACATAAATGATCTATAGTGTCCTGCACCCACTAGCAAAAAATGATCAAATAATATCGTCGCTGTCCGATGAAAACCGCGTATGTCCATTTTGCCGATGTTGAGATTTTTCGACGGATAGAATGTCCAGGTTCATTTCCGTATACATTATGCTTCACATTATCTAAATGACCAATGAAAAGTTGTGAAATCATGTCATCTGATTTTCACGTATATCCATTTGGTGTCAAAGCTGTCAATCACGCCGCGTATCTCCCACCCTGTGGAGGCATCTCGCCGGTCTCGTGAAGTTTCATCTTAAGCGTCTCTGGAAGCTCAGCATTGTATAGCCGAATAACACTGTGAGGTAAAGTATCAGCAAACGTTTGTTTTTGACAACTGTTCTCAAGTTTATTATTTATTCACAAAATGACGGTAGGACTGTGCAAACAAAGTATCAGTCTAGCATTGCCATGTCAGTGTATTGATTCATTGTCCCTTCATAGTTTGCAAGAGACATTTAATAAACTGAGCGTATTTAAAGGGTAACTAAGGCCTCGTTTACACTGTCAGTTAAATGTGACCCAATTCCGATTTTTTGCTCATATGCGACACAGATCGGATGTGTTCTATGACAGTGTAAACAGGAAAAAAACGCATGCATTCGGATATTTCGAGATCGGTTTCAGGCCTCGTTCATATGTGGAAATAAATCCGATATAAATCCGATATGTGCCAATGCGACTGTCATGTAAACAGGCAGATCGGATTTTCTGAGGCATTAGGGTATACGTCTCTGCGGTTTAATGACGAGAGAAACCCTGACGCGCGTCTGTGCCGGGACGGATGGCCCGACGTATAGGAGAGGAATGTGGACACATGTTGACACAACATATCAAAGGTTGGCTTGCTCATCCTAAAATTTCGGACCCACTGCTCCTCGTTAAAGCCCGCCACGATCTCATGAAAGTGCGTTTATTGCACAATTTTTTTTTTCACGTGCCATTTACGCCAAAAATAGTTTTTGCGTGTATGATACGCACTTTATGCCGTTTAATACGCATGTTTACGGTGCGTATCATATGCAAGCAAAAACTATTTTTGGCGTATAAATGGCACGAGAAATAAAATTCGCGCTATAGACACTCACTTTCATGAGATCGTGTTGTAGGCTATGTTCCCACCAGTCCTGAGATCTCGCTGCGCGTTCACGTCCATCTGTGCAAGAAGACCCCTTTAAACATGCGCGATGTTTCAGATCAGTGTAAACACATGAATCGGATATGGGTCACAATTTAAAGAACGTGTAAACGGACAGTCAAAAAAATCGGATATAGGCAACAAATCAGAATTGGGCATCAAGACCTGCAGTGTAAACGAGGCCTGGTCAGAGCCTGACTCCACCCACTGGCAATATTTGAAAAATGCTGGAAAAGTGGGCAGACCCCAGCGGAGATAGAGGGGACGAACTGAGGGCCCACCTTCACCTGATTTTTCCTGGATTTTTCTGCCTTTTAAGAGGACCAAATCTGAGGTGTGGTCATATTTTGGCTTTTACAAAAGTCCTGAGGGAAACTTAATCGATGATGGTCACCCTGTCTGCAGAACATGCACAAAAAAGTCGCTGCAATACACTTCAAAATGTTGTTTTGAGTTGAAATATTTTATCTCACTCACTTGAAGTAAACGTGAAGCTTCCGCAAAGAAAAGTTCGCATTAATGTTTTAAATCTTACCTGTTTATAAATCCATTTTGTACAGCATACAAAACAATCGTCCAGACAAGATGATCACAACAATATTATCAAACTCTGTAAACAATAAATTAACTCGATTTCATTTTCAATACAATCAAAAACGGAGACGCAAGACGGCAAGTTGTATTTGAATGAAACGAGAGAGCGCCTCCGTTGTGATGCATGGATTTGCGCTGTTATGCGTTGCTATTGACGACGGTCAGAAGGAAATGCCACAGAATAGAATCTTGCCTTAAAAAGTGCATAGAGCTGCTTGTTTTATTTGTTGTTTGTTGATTTTCAAATATAAAACTATCCTGATCGTTTTCAATACTCGTAATTCCAACTCCTGACTCGCTACAGTAGTTTTGACGGAAACAGATGCTTTTATACCAGGGGCTGCCAAGGGCGTGGTGAGCTCGCACCAAGGGCGTGACAGAGTTCCATCATAGAGTACCTACGTCACAGAGTACCCCTACTTCAGGAGCTTTCCGTTTAACCTGAAGAGGGCAACACTCATACGTTTTTACACCAAATATTTGAAAATTAAAACACTTTCCTTCTTAAGCGTTGATAAACACTTTGACGCTCTGTTTTTCCTGTGTCGTATTCCTATTTTTCCTGCTTAAAATGGCGACAGGAGAATTTACTTTCACTTTCTATGTGTGACGAGAGAGAGAGAGAGAGAGCGAGAGAGAGAGAGAAAGAGAGAGAGGTAAACAGGTAAACATGGTCATGTTTACGAGCTAGGAGTAGGCCCAGATTAACGTCAACGTTACACTGCAGTGCATCATTCTAAGTTATTTAAATGTTTTTTATGTGAGAATGATGTCTTAAAAAAGGAAGATTTCAGCTGTTAGACACATGTAGTGGAGAAAAAAATACCTCAGTAAAAATATCACAAATGTATGCCAATGTAAACTTGCAGGATATTAAATCCCTGTCAGTATGTGTGCTAATATTTTGAACACTGTCCCCCATCATGACATCAATAATTTTGTGGGTGCATAAGCGCTTACATGTGGTCAGCCTATGTTGTTGTCATTGTCATAGCCCTAGTTTTATCTTTTGTTTTAGATTATACATTTTGTATTACCCTTTTTTTCCCCACAGAGAGACAGTCCACCCTAGAAAAACTAATGAGGACACAACATCAGTCCAGTCCAAAACTTCTGAGCAAAAGAAAATGCAGGCCAAACCATAGGCTTGTTGAAGAGGAGACCAGTAATGACGGACCATCTAGCCCCAAAAGGTCACAAGATTATTTTTTTACTGAGACCTAAAACTAGCATCTGCATTGCAAATGTAAAAAAAATATTGGCTGCCCACTATAAAGTTGTTCCTTCAGGATAAAATAAAACAAAATCATTATTACTTATAACTTTGCAAATTAATTACTACATTTAGAAATTAAATACTTTAAATACTTAAAATGAATCATCCAAAGTTAGGAGTACCTAATAATCTACAACTTTCACTAGATCTTGACAGGATTAGTCATTTTTCACAGCCAAGTACATGCAGTCTGTCAGAGTTGTTTATGTTGCTTTGCCTGTTTTTACAGCTAATCCACTCTGCTATTATTTCCGAGCTTACTGTTTTGGGCAAGCTGATCTTCATTTTCTGCTAAAGAAATTGAAAATACTGATACTGAAAATCAAAAATTTTTTTTTACTGTTTTGCTTCCTAGAAATGCCAAAACTCCTTAGTAGGGGAGAACCGGGGCGAAAGTAACACGGGACGAAAGTAACAAAGCGATTTTCTCTGAGCCCTGACTACATTTGCATTTTAAGCTGACAGCACATTCAGCATGCAGCCAGTGACCGAGCTGCTAAATATCACGTGATTTCATCATCGTTTCCCGGCGTTAGGTCCGGAAAGCTGTTTTCGGGTACGGTAAGTAAATTACTGAAGCGGTACTTTTTTTCTATTTACAAGTTGTGTTTCTCGTTTCATGTGTCACAGTAATGATTAATCTACAGTGTATTTAGTGCTGCAACACATGATAAAGTTAGCCTTGTCAGAGTTTTTCGGTATACAAGTAATTCGGGTTTAAATGTCAGGAGTTCCAGTCGGGACGAAAGTAACACTTGTTACTTTTGTCCCACTGCGATGTTTACGCATAGAAACAGCTGGATGGAAACATGACTACAGTTAGATTATTTTGAGAATTCATGAATTTATCTTATTTAGTTTAATTGTCATATTGCTCATACTGTTGAATGTTTTATAAAATGGATTGACATTGACAATAAAAAAATATTTTAAACAAATCAAGTTTGTACTGTCTGCTTATTTTTTGAAACATTTGATGAAACTGAAATTTAAAATGAAAATGTGATGTAATATTTTTTTTGCAAAGATAAAGTACTAAATATGTTTGCAGTTACATATGAACAAAGTCATAGTCAGGTATATTTAATGAAAACCAGAGTAACACAAAATAAAAATCTAGCTTGTATTGTTGTTACTTTTGACCCAACTGTGTGTTACTTTCGTCCCAACTGACGGGGTCGAAAATAACAATGTGCAACTTATGTTCAAAGTGAAATTATACTGAAGTCATTCGACATTTGTACAAAATACCACCTGGTATTGATAGACCACACTTGTGAGTTGTTGAACACAGCAAAAATATATCTCTGTCTAAAACAATATCTTTTAAATTGATGTTTTTCTGAAAAATGGTACTTTCGCCGCCGCTCTCCCCTACAATATGGGCAAGCTGGGGAAATGTCTTGAAGCGAAGGAGCAGAGCACACAGGAACAGCTGGCATCACCTTCCAGCCTACAGGAAACTGAGTATGCTGTTTTTCCAAACCAATACTGTAGTACAGCAAGTTACGACAGTAAAGACTTATTAAAAACAAATTAAAATGCCAATAAAACAATTTGTCTTTTTTACAGATGCAGTGATCCAGAAATTTCCTGGAACCACCAGGGGCCAACTAGGGGTCGCTATTATTCAAAAGGTCACTGAGCTGCGGACATCCGAAAATCTCAACAAACTTAAAAAATGAACAGGCGGTATCATATACCTGTTGGTGGATTTTCCTTTTCTGGGTTTGTTTTATGTTTTGTTGTAATATTGTATTTGTATATAATAGTGATGGGAAGTCCGGTTATTTTCCGCGAATCTGTTCTTTCGGACAGTTTGTTTCAATGAACCGGTTAAAAAAACGGTTCACCAGTTCTTTTAAGTCCTCCAGTAATGATGTCAATTCTATCATCCCGGCGGATAAAAATAAATTCAGACAAAGGCATTAATTAGCCTAGAAATCAAAATCTAGTCAGGGCAATCACATAGTATATAGAGTCAGTGGGTGGGCTTAACATTTATGCATTTGGCAGACGCTTTTATCCAAAGCGACTTACATTGCATTTTAAGATACATATTTACATTCTTATCAGTTTTTGCTTTCCCTGGGAATCGAACCCATGACCTTGGCGTTGCAAGCGCCAACGCTCTACTGTTTGAGCTACAGGAAAGCACCAGTAATATAATGATTGGCATAATCATGGCAGAGTTGCAATGGTTCCGCCTCCGCGTTCGGTTCAGAGACGGTGCTATCACGCATGCTCAGTATCTCCAGCTCATCAGTTCTCTAGGTGTTTCTCAATGTCAAGGATACTTCCTTGGTAGGATTGATCCTTCCAAGTCATTTCCTTCAGAGGCTAGGCGAGGCTCCTCTTTAGCATTCGGAGAACACGTAAATGGAACAGGCTAGCAAGTGCACGTCGTTGCGTCATTACGTCACTGAAAAGGTCCGCTTTCGGCGCTTTAAAAATGGAGAAGATATTGATTTGGATGCTGTACAGCATTTTTGCTGATATGGAGATGGAGATGGAGTGGTATCGGCGTCAGGCTCGCAGGAGGAGAAAGTTTATTTGTCGCCACCTCTGCCGTCAAAGACGTGGGATGGTAAGTAACGTTAACGCTCCTATCATTAATTTAAAAATAATTATATCCATTATGTTATGGGTCAAATTGACCCGCACTGTTTAAACACACTTGACAGTCCTTATTTTGTCTGGTCAGCCCTCATAGAAATAAATAAATAAAGTAATTAAGTAAGGGATAATGTATAGCGAGGCGGTTGTTATAGAATAAACCCCGCGAATACAACCCCGCGAACTCCGGGACGCGGAGGGGTCTTGAATCAGCCTGAAGGGTTTGTATTCGATAACAACCGCCTCGCTATACATTATCCCGCTTATTACATGGCTACCTACCAAATAAATCAACAATTTGAAACAAATATTGATTTATAAAGGAGTTTATTGATTTAAAAACGATTATATCGCCTGAGTGAACAGAACTGCGTCTATAGCAATATTCTAGCTGTTAAAACGCATGCAATGGTAAAATATGGGTCAAATTGACCCGCACTGTTTAAACATACTTGACTGTCCTTATTTTGTCTTGTCAGCCCTCATAGAAATAAATAAATAAAGTAAGGGATAATGTATAGCGAGGCAATAAATCAAATTTATTGATTTAAATCAATAAAATCCTTTTTAAATCCTTATTTTGTCAAATATTGATTTATAAAGGAGTTTATTGATTTAAAAACGATTCTATTGCCTGAGTGAACAGAACTGTGTCTATAGCAACATTCTAGCTGTTAAAACACAAGCAATGGTAAAATATGTGATCAACAAAAAAAAAAGCTATATGAAGTCAAAATTACAAGGTGAATTACCAGTAAAAGGGAACAGCTTTAAATCCCCCCTTTGCAAATCAGTTGAGCCGATATGTTTAATAGTTTAACAAACATTAAATAAATGGCAAAACTGAAATTATACTTAAACCTTCCTCTCTTCTTCATGTTGTACAGGCTCGGCACTACTGTTCCATCAATGCCACAGTGCCTGTACTGCAGCGGTACTACGGAGGGGAGGACACTCGGCCAGACTTCAGGCTGGGCAGAGAGGCCATGCAGCAGCTGATGGTGGCCCTGAAGACAGACAGGCAGCACGGATGGGGCCCGACCCTGGAGACACTCGTGTTCCTGTTCTGGCTGGCCACCGGTTCAGCCTACAGAGTTGTCTCCGGGGTCTTTAGCATGCCACTTCCAACAGTGCACAGGGTTGTCCACAGGATGGTGGATGAGGTGGTGGCTGTGCTCCCCCAATTCGTTCACTTCCCCCGCACACAGGAGGAGCTCCAAGTGGTTGGTGGTGGTTTTGCTCGCTTGGCTAATCACCAAGCATTTGGCAAGGCAGCAGGGGCAGTAGACGGCTGCCATATAAGAATAAAATGTCCCGGCGGCCCTGATGGTCACGATTATAACAACAGAAAGCTCTTCCCTTCAGTGGTGCTCCAGGCAGTCTGTGACCATCAGGGTCGCTTTATTGACATCTTTGTGGGTTACCCAGGAAGTGTGCATGATGCACGCATCATCAAGAACAGCCCCATCTACACTAGGGGGACTTACCCTCCGCCTGGGTATTTTCTCCTAGCTGATGGTGGCTACCCATGTCTACAGGAACCCCTGGCCCTTATCACACCATAAGAGGCCAGTGAGAGGCATGGCAGAGCAAAGGTTTAACTACCATCATTCCAGAGGTCGCACAATCATTGAGCGTGCATTTGGAATGATGAAAACCCGCTTAGAAGCACTTGAAGTACATACACTGTTTGTCCCTAAGGTAATAAATCATTGCAATATTTATGTAGTGAATTTCTTAATCAAATCATAGTATCCTACTCAAAATAACAGTTAATGCTTAACAACTGCTAAAGTCACACTATCTTCTGTGTTCATGTTTTTTCATATCTCAACAGTCTTGTATCCTTTTGCTCTGCCTTGTGCACAGGTGGTGACGGCATGTGCGATTCTGCACAACATTTGTGTTGGTGTCGGGGATGTGGAGGACAACCAGCCACCTGTGGAGCTTGATGGTGGGGAGAGCCGGAGTGGAGCTGCGCTGACCAACGAGGTGTCTGCACTCCACGAGGCACCTCTTGATCATGACTACTTTTGTATATAGTTGTAAATGTTTAAGTTGTTGTATATAGTTGTAGATATGAGAATGTTGTTTAAATGAATTTGCTGCTTCATGTATATAGTTGTCAATATATAAATGTTTAAATAAAAAAAATGTATGTAACAAAGATGAAATTAATGTTTTTTTGTAGAGTTTAGAATACCTAATCACAAAACGTAAATAAGGGTGAAAATATTGTTCAATACATTGTTTTAGGCTTCACATGCTAGTTATTTGTTACCAAGTTTTTTTTTTTCTATTGCAGTCTAAAGAACAAGGTTTTTAAAAAATGGATATATTAATATTAACTTAATTAAATAATTAAGGGGCAAAGACAAAACCAGTTCAATTTAATTGACTTTATTTTTATTTTTCCGCCAACCTCTCCAACAGCAAAAAAAAGCGGTTTGACCTCTCTCTGGCCTCTGCTTCTCTCATCTGCCTCCCTCTGGTATTTAATATCCTCCTTTAGTAGCTGTAGGATTGGATCTTCTCGCTCCCTTCTCCTTTTCTTTCCTCTGTGCCCTGCTCTCTCTTTGCTGCTGTCTCTCACCCTCTCCTCATCCTCATCCTCATCTCTCCCTTCTCCCTTCATCTACCTCTTGTGCAGTGCTTGGCCCTGGTTTTTCCACTTGGATCGAGGCAATAAGGCAAGGGGGCGAGACTGCTGCAGACTGCCCTAATGCCTCGTCCATGAGGGCAAACCAGGGCCAATTTGCTGTCGTCGCCTTGCCATCCTCTGTCCCTTGACCTGTGGCAGGACACTTACATTCCTAAACAGTGAAGATCAAAAAGTTGTGATGATGTACACTACCGTTCAAAAGTTTGGGGTCAGTACGATTTTAAATGCTTTTAAAAGAATTCTCTTCTGCTAACCATGGCTGCGCTTATTTGATTAAAAATACAACAAAAATCAGTTCTAGTATTAAATATTATTCCAGTGTAAATCAGCTGTTCTCTATGTGAATATATAGTAAAGTGTAATTTATTCCTGTGATCATTACTCCAGTCTTCAGTGTCACATGATCCTTCAGAAATCACTATAATATGAGAATTTGATGCTCAAGAAACATTTATTATTATTTATTTATTATTATTATCAATGTTTGAAAGAATTGTTGGTCTGTCAATTGTACAGTTTTTTTTTCAGGATTCTTTGATGAATAGGAAGTTCAAAAGAACAGCATTTGTTTGAAATAGAATCTTTTGTAACATTTTAAATGTCTTTACTGTCACTTTCGATCAAATGAATTATTCCTTGATAAATAAGTATTGATTTCTTTCCTCCAAAAAATAAAAATAATATTCTCACTGATCCCAAACTGTTCAACGGTAGTGTTGTATTAGTACTATTGTACACCACTGCACTGCATCTATACTTACTGGAAGCAGGCCCAAGTCTGTCAGGTTTACATTCAAGGCTTACTTAAAAAAAATCACAAGTTACATTAAAATGTGCATAAACAATTATTTCCATACTTGTCTCCCACCTTGTACTTGGTTTTTAAATTGTCCCACTTTTTTTTTGCCTGGGCGTGGGAAACCCTCCCTTCGAGCCCCATATTGTCCAAAATAAGCCTATGTGAATGACGGGGGAGAAATAAAAAGAAGATTACACAGCTATCATTCTGAACATTAAATAATTTGCTTCTCACCGATATCCGTTCGCCGCGGTGTCTCTCCCCCCGGTAAACAGCTGCATGTTTTCTACACGGAGACGTATGAACGCCTTCGTTTGTTCCTTGGTCCCTGTTAAAAAAGACGAGAAAGCTATGAATAATGCGGTGAATGGTATAATATTAACGTTAAAGTACTTTCTACAACTTAACTAGTTATTTATAAAAGAAATGCCGGTGACGGCAACCAAGTTAACAATTGTTAAATGACAGGTCCGTTTCAGTTAACCATCATCAGTAACGTAATTTGTAATATCAATACGGTAGTAATTTGAACTGGCATTTAAACGTTAAATTTTACTTATATGTACTACGGTTATAACAAATGTATGGTAACGTAAATATACTTACACTTGAAAGCATATTGCCCCGTTTTCGCTCCGACTCCGCTAAGGTCCGCCATTTTATTATTTTTTTGAACAAGATAGCAAAGCTGCGCGCATAGGATTGTGGGTGATTAAGAGCGCGAAGTCTACACATATGCATCCTTTCCTGTGTATGGGATATTTTTCGAACTTAGGACTCAGCCCTTGGTTGAAATTCTGAGGATCCTCGACATTGGAACAGTCCTTCGACGGATGTCGATGACGTAGCATCCTTGAAATTCCGGCTTTCGAGGATCCTTCCTTGACATTGAGAAACGCCTTCTGTATCGAACGTGTCCAAAAGAAACAGTTCTCGGTTCTGTACTGGTGATCACAGAACTGCTGTAGGAGTACGTGCGGCGTGCGTACAGTACGTACAGTCGACAAAACTAAAAAGTCGATGCATGTCTCCAGTATGTTTAATACGTTATGTTTTGATTAACACATTATTAAGAGTTTACGTCAAATATCAACTTAACAGCTTAAATTAAATGAGCTGTTCCTGAAAATAATGTTTTAGTATAATACTAATTGTTTAGTTTTACAATCCATTCGTTTCCAATCTTTAAAATAATACAGTGAAAAGACAGTAATGATGTGATAAAGATGTTTCCAACATGTTTTATTTTGTTACACTTATTGGTGTTCAACAAAATACTTAAGAAACATGCATTTCCTCCCTCTGAAAAAATTGCACGCATGCTCAGCTCATCGGTTCTCAGTATGTCGAATGTGTCCGAAAGAAACAGTTCTCGGTTCTGTACTGGTGATTGAGAAAGGCTGTACCTGTAGGCTACGTTCGGTAGTATGCCTATGCTCAGTAACAGCTGCTCGTGCTCATTACTTCTCTCAGCACATGTCTCAGTTCAGTGAACTGTTGGAGTTACTGGAGTAAATTATACTCCAGGATATTGGTTTATTTCGAGTCAGAGGTGTCTGAAAGTGAGTAGTTGTGGATGCGCTGAAACTGTTTCGCACGATTCAGTCCGATTTGGTGTACCGGTTCACTAAAAAGAACCGATTCAAAAGAACGATTCGTTCCAGAACCGAACATCACTAGTATATAATAAAGTTGTGTGTTCAGTAGTTTTCTAATTTTGCTCAGCTTAACAATTTTTCTTTTAAAATTAAAACTGTTTTAATAAAGTTTTAATGTTTTAACTGTTTTACTGTATTATTTTTTTGCTAACTGCACCGTTTAACATTTAAGGTTTAGGCATGTCATGTGCATTGCATTGCAATTGTGTAAGTACACGTCCATAACCTATATTTAAAACTATGTAAGAAATTAATGAAAGCATGTTTTTCACATTTGTTTAGTTTACACCATACATTAATGCAAAACATTTTGCAATTAATATACATAATATAAGAACTTAACATATTCAAAATATGTGAACACAATGTTTTTATATATGCCATTTATATATTCCATATACATGTATAAAAAATATATATATATATATATCATTTTAAATATATAATATATATTAAGACGATATAAAAAACATTAGGGACATATATATATATATATATCTCACATGTATGTAAGCAATATGCTATGCATATATGTGTAGTTTGTATACTGAACATTTATACAAATACATATATGTCATGTATATTGATAATTATATATGTGACATATATGTATATAAAATACTATTATACATACATAAAATATATGGGCTAGTTTTATATGTCAATATATGAAATTGTTCCATTTTCTAATAGGTTTTATATATGGGCAGATATATATGTACATATATGTTTTCACTTTCTATGTGGATATATTTAATATAGCCTATGTATATTTCATATGTGTACATATGTTACATTTCCGTATTTGGCCTATATTTACACATATGCTGTTAAACTTCTGAAGAATCACAGACATCACCAAACACAAAAGAAACCTTTGATGTGAAAGAAACCCGTAATTAAAGATTTTATATTAAACAATCACGTAAAATGTCCTCCAGAGATTCATATTAATATGAGAAAATCACACATGAACTCACCTTGATCAAACTTTTACAAGATACAGGATCTCAAATCCTCCAGCTTTAACATTATAAAGATACACGGATATTCCTTCTTAATCGTTGATAAACACTTTGATGCTGTTTTTCCTGTGTCGTATTCCTATTTTTCCTGCTTAAAATGGCGACAGGAGAATTTACTTTCATTTTCTATGTGTGACGAGAGAGAGAGAGAGAGAGAGAGAGAGAGAGGTAAACAGACGCGCTTTCACGAGAGCAGCACGCATGCGTGTGAGAGCATTATTTATTTGTTTATTTGTCGCTTTTTTGGTCTTTTATTAATTAGTTTTGTGGGGTTTTTTATTCTTTATTTATTTTTTTTTTTTATTTTTTTTACCATTCTTGAATTTATTCGGGTCTTTTTCAGTTTGTTTTTATCTGAGTAATGTTTCATGTTTTTTTGTTTTATTTGTTTTGTCTTTCATTTTTCTTTCTGCAGAGTTCCTGATAATAAATCATAAAGAGGACTTTGTGTGATCACATCTCTATGATATGAACTAAGATTGTCATCATCCAATCATGTTTATAATTACATTTAGTAATTTAGCAGATGATTTCTTCAAAGCGATCTACAAATGTGGAACAATGCAATGTGACATAAACCTGAAAGAATCAGATAAAGTAAAACATTACTGTAAATACATGGTACATTTTTTAACAGTTTTAATTTAAAAAAAATTTATGCACTGATGAAACTATTTTAATTTCTCAGATAGCAAGCAATCATTGAAACAATGTTGAGTCGATGTTGATGCATATCGCTAAATGCATTGAATTAACGTTACAAAGTTATGTTGGTTCAATATCACTTTTGCACTTGCAATTAATGTTGAAACTATGGTGAGATTTCAACAAAAAATCAAAAGGTCATTAAATCATCATTACACTATGTCTGATTCTTCCAGCGAGTTTATCTCCAGCTGTAATTAAACACACTGAAGCTGCTAATCAAGATCATTAGGATCAATGTTGGAGATAAACTCTGCATGAAGAGGAATAGACACCTCTGAACTACAGCCGTTACTATAAACTAGATCTCAGCTCATTTCCAGAACAATAGCATTCAAGCGACACGTTTATCTTGGAGAATAAAAGAGCTGGGGTTTTTCAATGAAAATGTCTTTAAAGCTGCAGATTCACCTTATGTAGACCTTAATCTCTTTAAATATCACAGAATAGCCGTGTCAGTCACTTTCTCATAAACACAAGATGTAGTTTGTTGTGATTGTGTTTCAGCAGGAACAGCTGAACTGAATGGAGATCAGTCACATTCATCACATTTAATAGTGATTGAGGAATATGAATGATTGTGTGATAAAGCAGGAATCAGGGAGCAGGAGATAAAGCACAGGATAGCATCAAATCCAGCTCAGGTGATCATGTGTGTGTGTGTGTGTGTGTGTGTGTGTTCAGTGGCGTAGCGTCTGGGCATGCAGGGTATGCACATGCAAATGGGCCCGGGCCGATAGGGGGCCCGCCCATGGGGAACTTTTAATTAAAACGAGTTAATTAATTTTTAAAGTGTAGCCACAATAAATATATTTTTGTACGCATGTCATGTGTAATAATTTCTTGTTTCTCCATAATGTCTAATTTCTCCGTCATTTCTTGTGTTCATTTATTATGCGTTTATTATTTTTTGCACCCCGCGGCTGCCGTAGAACTGTACCGTCATTTTTTTACGGCATCGCCGCGTCAAATTAAAAAAAGAAAACACTGTGTGAGAGAGGTTACTGTAATGTAGAGTCAGAGGCGTTGAGATCCATTCGCAGTTTTTTATTCACACATGCAATGAAGCAGAGATAGGCAGACATAAACTGTGCAGGTGAAGGGGCAATCCAAAGTTCGTAACGATAGACAGGCTAGGATCAGGATAGGCAGCAAAGGTTCACAAAACTAGAGTCCAGGCAGAGATCAAAGTACCAGATAACTAGAGACAGGAGAATAACGCTTGGAACTGACAGCTGAGCAAATCAAGACTTCGCAAAGTCACAGTCAACGACAGAATCCATATAAAGGGAAGGTAAAGAGGAACAGGTGACGGTGATGGGGATAATTAGATAAACCAGGCAGGGATGGGGATGGATAATACTCGGAGGGAGAGATGGGAAATGCAGTCTTAATATTCCGGAGATAGGGAACGGATGAGGCCAGAGGGAGGCGCTGCTGAGCGCTCTGTGACAGAGCCCCTCCCCTGCGAGCAGCTCCGGAAGCGAGGGCCTGGCCGACGACGGGGTCTTCCACGGGGTCTTGGTGCGGGTCGATCTGGGTGGTCTTGATGGTAAGTGGAGAGTAGCGAGGGATCCAGAATATCCTGAGATCTAACCCAGGAGCGTTCTTCAGGTCCGCATCCCTCCCAGTCTATGAGATACTGTAGTACCCCGCCGCGGCGTCTGGAATCCAGGACCGCTCGCACCCTACCCTGTATGCCTCTTCGCCACCAACCTCAATGGGAGGAGCCTGGACTCGGGCGATCTCCTTCTGGACCACCTCTCCCCCGGGAGTAGTAGTGGGTCTGAAAAGAGACACATGGGAAGTGGGTGAGATGCGGTAATGAGCAGGTAGATCCAAACGAAAAGAAACTGGAGTGATCTGGCGGAGAACTTTAAATGGACCGATGAATCGAGGAGAAAGTTTTCTGCAGGGAAGTTTGAGACGAAGATCCCTGGTGGAGAGCCACACCCACTGGCCAGGTTTGTATTGAGGTCCTCTGCGCCTTCTACAATCCGCGTGTTGTTGATAGTGACGGATAGCGCGCTGGAAGTGGACGTGGGCGACGTCCCAGGTGGCCTCGCTGCGCCGTAGCCACGCATCTACTGCAGGGAGATCAGATGGCTCTCCAGCCCAAGGAAAGAGCGGGGGTTGGAAGCCTAGAACACATTGAAACGGGGTTAATCCTGTGGCTGGTTTCAACAGGGAATTCTGGGCGTACTCAGCCCAGACCAAAAAGCGACCCCAGTCGTGTTGATTCTGGTGGCAATAAGTGCGCAGAAAACGGATGAGGTCCTAGTTGAGTCGTTCCACCTGACCGTTGGCCTGGGGATGATAACCCGATGTGAGGCTCACGTTGATGTTCAGCTTGGTGCAGAGCTCCTTCCAGACTTTAGATATAAACTGGGGGCCGCGGTCAGAAACAACGTCGTCAGGGAGTCCGAAGAGACGAAACACATGATTTAACAGAGCCTCCGCTGTCTGAAGGGCGGTAGGCAATTTTGCCATAGGGATGAAGCGGCATGACTTGGAGAAACGGTCTACTACTGAAAGGATTGTAGTAAATCCCTGAGACTGAGGCAGATCAGTTACAAAGTCCACGGCAATGTGAGACCAGGGACGCTGAGGAATGGGCAGTGGTTGCAATAGACCAGCAGGCTTGAGATGTGAGGATTTGACGGTATTGCAAACAACACATTGGTGGATGAAAGTGATGACGTCGCTTTGCACAGTAGACCACCAGAAACGGTTGGAGACGAGCTGAGTGGTAGCAGCAATGCCAGGATGTCCAGCGCTGGGGGTGCAGTGAACCCATTGCAGGACACGATGGCGGAGCTCGAGGGGAACATAGAGACGATCCGCAGGACATTCTGGTGGAGCAGCGTGAATTCGCTGTGAAGCAGTGACCTCCGCTATGATATCCCATTGTACGGGTGCCACAACCAGTGTGGAGGGAAGAATAGACTCTGGTTTGGAGGGTTCATTGGGACTGTCGAACAGTCGGGAGAGAGCGTCAGCCTTCCCGTTCTTAGACCCCGGTCTGAAGGTGATCTTGAAGTTAAATCTGGAGAAGAACAGAGACCAACGGGCTTGACGCGCATTCAAACGCTTGGCGGATCTGATGTATTCCAGATTTCTGTGGTCCGTAAGGACAGTGAAGGGCTGACGTGCGCCCTCCAACCAGTGCCTCCACTCACCAAAGGCTGCCTTCATGGCCAGGAGTTCTCGATCGCCCACATCATAATTACGTTCTGCGGAGTTGAGCTTGCGAGAATAGAACGCACAGGGGAACATTTTGGCCGGGTTGCCATGGCGTTGTGAGAGAATCGCACCCACTCCGGTGTTAGAAGCATCCACTTCCACGATAAATTCCCTCTCTGGATCAGGGTGATGAAGAATGGGAGCTGAGACAAATCTCTCCTTCAGCCGTTCAAATGCAGAAGTGCACTCGGAGGACCACCTCAACCTCCTCCCTCCCCCCTGAAGAAGGGATGTGAGGGGAGCCACGATAATGCTAAAGTTTCGTATAAATCTGCGATAAAAATTGGCGAACCCCAGAAAGCGTTGCAGCTCCTTCACAGAAGAGGATTGAGGCCAGTTAACCACAGCTTGGACCTTGCAATCATCCATAAGGACCCCCTCGGCGCTGATAATGTAGCCAAGGAAAGAGATTTGTGTCTGGTGAAACTCACATTTCTGGATATTGGCATATAACTGATTGTCGATTAGTCATTTCAGAACGGTTTGCACATCCCTCACGTGCGCTTCGAAAGTTTCAGAATAGATCGAGATGTCATCAATGTAGACAATGACGTTTTGGTTGAGCATGTCTCTGAAGATCTCATTGACAAAAGCCTGAAACACGGAGGGACTATTGGACAGTCCGAACGGCATAACCCGATATTCATAGTGACCTGAAGTGGTAGAAAACGCAGTCTTCCACTCATCGCCCTTGCATATGCGGATAAGGTTATAAGCATTCCGTAGGTCAAGCTTGGTGAAATACCGGGCTGTGCGAAGCATCTCCAAGGCAGCAGGGACTAAAGGCAGAGGATAGCGATATTTGACCGTCACTTCATTCAGACCCCGAAAGTCAATGCAAGGCCGGAGACCACCGTCCTTCTTCTTCACAAAAAAGAATCCAGCTGAAGCAGGAGATGTAGAGGTAGTAATGAAGCCCTTGGACAGTTGTTCGTCGATGTAAGCTTTCATGGACTCAGTCTCAGGCTGAGATAATGGATAGACTCTCCCGCGAGGTGGTACCGCCCCAGGTAGGAGTTCAATGGCACAATCGCCCGCTCGGTGTGGAGGTAGTTGATCCGCTTCTCTCTCGCTGAATGCCAGACTCAAATCATGATAGAGAGCCGGTAAATCTTGAAGATTCAATTCCTTAGAGGGCCCAGAGCATGTCTCAGGACCTTGGACAGCGGGTATGCAGGTCTTGTGACATAAAGGAGACCACTGGGAGATCCTCCTCTCTGACCAGGAAATCTGTGGGTTGTGATTCTCCAACCAAGGAAATCCCAGTATCACCGGATGAAGAGGCGAATTAATGGCAAGAAGCTGTATAGTTTCGGTGTGCAGAGAACCGATGTTGAGAGTTAGGGGCTGTGTGATGTACTGCACGTTCCCGGTCCCTGTCATGTACGATGGGCGACGAGCCCGGATGAGGTGGTCGAGTCGGATGGCGAGATCCATGATCTGATTTAAAGTCTTTCCATCATCGCGGCAGGCTAGCTCTCCCTGAAGCTCCGAGATGAGACCCTTTCGGTATAAGAGCTTGAGAGGTTCCTCGGTCCAGCCCGTCTGAGCAGCGAGCGTCCGAAATGTGAGGGTGTAATCAGCCGCCGTTGAGCTGCCCTGGCGTAACGACAGAAGAAGTTCCCCCGGATCCTTTCCACTCGCCGGGTGTTCGAACACCTCTCTGAAGTGAGTAACAAACGTATCATAAGAGAAAGTAGAAAGCTGACCTCCTGACCACATCGCCGTTGCCCACTCCAGCGCCCTTCCAGTGAGGAGCGAACACACAAACGAGATACGGCTGTCGTCGGTGGTGTGTTCCCGTGACTGTTTAAAATAAATCTCACACTGCATCAGAAATCCTTTACAAGTGATGGGTGACCCATTGAATTTTTCAGGGAGTGACATTTTAGGATTGCTGGAGGAGGGACTCTCAACGGGTTGAGGAACAGCAGGTGCAGCGGGTGTTGGAGCCTGATTAGCGACGGTGAGTGCTTGAACAGATTTCACCAGTTCCTCCGTGAGATTAGTTAGTTTAACCAGCTGCTGGCGATGTGCAACCAACGATTCTTGTGAAGAAACTTCGTGGGTTAGGCGGAGAAAATCTGCTGGATCTTGTGGTGGCGAAGTCTTCTGTAATGTAGAGTCAGAGGCGTTGAGATCCATTCGCAGTTTTTTATTCACACATGCAATGAAGCAGAGATAGGCAGACATAAACTGTGCAGGTGAAGGGGCAATCCAAAGTTCGTAACGATAGACAGGCTAGGATCAGGGTAGGCAGCAAAGGTTCACAAAACTAGAGTCCAGGCAGAGATCAAAGTACCAGATAACTAGAGACAGGAGAATAACGCTTGGAACTGACAGCTGAGCAAATCAAGACTTCGCAAAGTCACAGTCAACGACAGAATCCATATAAAGGGAAGGTAAAGAGGAACAGGTGACGGTGATGGGGATAATTAGATAAACCAGGCAGGGATGGGGATGGATAATGCTCGGAGGGAGAGATGGGAAATGCAGTCTTAATATTCCGGAGATAGGGAACGGATGAGGCCAGAGGGAGGCGCTGCTGAGCGCTCTGTGACAGTTACTAGACGCTAGCTAATTGAACATTAAAGGATGGAAAAATTACAAACATTACAGTGAACGTCTATAAATGAATCTTCAATGTACTTGGGGGGCAGGGTTAGGGGGGCCCGGGAATTTTTTTTGCATATGGGCCCGGGACTGACTTGCTACGTCACTGTGTGTGTGTGTGTGTGTGTGTGTGTGTGTGTGTGTGTGTGTGTGTGTGTGTGTATCCCAGCTCAGGTGATCATGCTGTCGACTACAACTCAATGTAGAACCAGTGTCAGCATTATCAGGAGCTGCGTCTCATTTTAACTGTCCATCCTCATCTGTGTGTGTGTGTGAAGCGTGACACGGCTGTGTGTGTGTGAAGTGTGTGTCAAAAACACTATAATATTAACATATATTAACATTTATTAACAAGACTTTTAAACCACAAAATAACAAGTAAATTATATTATTAAAAGAAAAACACACACAAAAACTCTCTATCACTCTCTTTAACACTAAATAATTTCCTTTTGTAAAAGTCAAGTCACATTTAATGCTATAGTGCTTTATACAGTAGAGATTAAAAGCAGCTTTACAGCGATAAACAGGGAAATAATGATCAATGATGCAGAGTTGAGTTCTGCTGTAAAGCGGCTCTAAAAAGACAATAGTGTCATTGATCAGCTGAAGTCAGTTCAGTGTTGATTCAGTTCAATAACTGTGTAAAGTTCATCAAATATGAAATGAGTTTAATTCAGCTATAAAGCAGTGATGTCATCGTCCAGCTCAGTTCAGTTCTCCTCCAATAGTGTCAGTGGCATCAGATCAATAATAGTGCTGAATATTAAGTGTCATAAACTAAGCGAGCCGGAGGCGACAGTAGCAAGAACCCAAACTCATCAGGAGACAGAATGGAGAAGAAACCTGAGCAGTTCCTCTGGACACACGGAGGAACATGTGTGATGATGATTCCAGGCGCATCACAAGTCAGATTGTGGACTGATATGATTCAGAGTATTTGATTGAGCTCTTCTGCTGGAAGATTGGGATTGATCAGGCCAGCATTAGGTGTGAGGATCTGAAGCTGGTCATCGGGTCTGTGTGGAGGACTTGTCTGCTTCTCCTGGTCTTTGCTGAGGATCTGTGCCGATGACTGTCGAGTCCACGAGGTCTTCACAGGCGCTGTGTCTCTAGGGCTCGTCTAGTTGTCCTGGTCTCTGCTGACCATGCTTTTATGAAGTCTAGACTACTGTAACTCTTTATATGTTGGATTGGATCATCTCTTCATGCCTTACAGTTAGTCCAGAATGCAGCAGCTTGGCTCCTAACTGGGACTGAAAAGCGTGAGCACATTACCCCAGTTTTAGCCTCGCTCCACTGGCTTCTGTCTGTTTCAGGATTGAGTTGAAGATTTTATTGCTTGTTTTGAAGGTTTTGAATGGGTTGCGCCGCCTTATTTCTCAGAGCTTTTACACGTGTGCTCTCCTGTCAAAGCACTGAGGTCGTCCAATCAGATGTTCCTCGATGTTCTGAGATCCAGGTGAACACATAAAGGTGAGCGAGTCTTCTCAGTGCTGGTCCTAATCTCTGGAAGAGTCGACCGGTTCATATAAGAACAGCTCGGACTGATGACGTTTTTAAGCCGTTGCTTAAGACCCTCCTGTGTTCCTTAGCTTTCATTTCCAGTTGAGTTTTGCTACTGTGACACTGTGTGTGTTTTGTGTTTATTTGTGTGTATCCTGACATTGTTAAGCACTTTGGTCAACTGTGGTTGTTTTTAAATGTGCCATACAAACACATGTGAACTGTGAACTCTTGAACTTTGACATTCAGGGCTGCGTTGTGCTGGTTTTAGGGTGCAGGTCCAGCATCTGATCCGGATACGGACCGGAGAACATAATCCAGATCTCGCCATATTAAAACCAGACCATATTTCTCCTCGAGGTGAAAAGCTGTCAGACATCAGACGGAGTCGAGTTTGAGCTTTTACAGCGCTTGCATTATATTATTCTGTCTTTTACTGCATATGATAATTCATACTCAGAAAGTAGAACTGAAGTGAAATTCATTACAAGATGATTAGTAGTTAAAACATTACATAATGTACCAGCATTGTTTTGCATTCTGTGACTTTCAGTCCAATAAAAGACAGTCATATATTTCCTCATTGAAGATTTCTTAAAAATAGTGTTAAAATATGGTCTCGTCTCGTTCTCGTGAACCCAATATCGTGTCTCGTCTCGTTAGATCAGTGTATCGACACACTCCTAGAAGACACTAAATCTCATCTCAGCATTTCAGCATTTACTCTCAACATCAACATTTGACAGATTTATAACATTGGAACAGTTTTGATAAAGTTAGTGGTAAGATGTTCACTCATTAATAAAAAAATAATTAATAATAATAATAATAATAATTAATGAATACATAGAATTGTTATTTAATAATCAACTTATTTTAAGTAATATTAGTAACCAATTAATGTTATGTTAAAATGCCTTTTTTGTTAAATAATGAAGCAAAACTGTATGTATTAGACATTATTGCCGCTTTATATTATACCGTAGACTCTATAAACTTCAGATGACCGTCGGGACGAGATTCCCCTGAGAGTGTCTGAATTGAAATGTTTTTGTTAGTGACTTTATCATAACAATATTAAGGCGTTGTATTCAGGATCTATGATCTAATGTTTGAGAATAAAAACATTGTCTTGTAACATATTGCAATGATAACTATCAGAGAATAAGAAGCGAGGAAGAAAGAGAGAATCATGGAGAATCCTGAAGAGACGGTGGACAAAGCGAAAGAGGCGCGGAAAGGTTGAAAGAAAGACATAAAAACAGGACAACATCCCAAAAGCCTGAAATCATCTCCACATGAAGCGCTGGTGTCGTGTCTGTCAGGCTCTCAGTAATCTGGGCAACACGCGTTTCTTCAGTGCAGTCGTGCAGGAAAAGCCTCAGAGTTTGAAGAATCACACATTCTGAAATAGTTGCTGTTAAACGTGAAGAAGAAGGTCTCCAGACATGAATGATGTGCTGGTCTCTTTCTGTTTGTATGTGAGGATTGATGAACAGAACACAGATGAGAAGAGCATCTCTCCATCACACCTGCACTGAACTCTCAGCTGCTACTGATGCCACACTAAACCCTGGGACAGTGTGAACGGCACAATCAGTTCTGACGGAGGAAACAGCAGCTGGACATCACACACCTTCATCTGTGCTTCACACGTCTATCAGGAGTGTTACTGTGTGCTTGTGCTCCTCCACACACACACACTCACACATATCACAAAAGTATCACAGGCTCCAAAAAAAAAGACAATAAGCAGCACAACTTTGATAATACATCATCATATTATACTGATTTCTGAAGGATCATGTGACACTGAAGACTGGAGTAATGATGAGCTTTAATCAGCTTTAATCACAGAAATAAATTATATTTTAAAGTATATTAAAATAGAAAACCATTATTTTAAATTGTATTTTTTTTGTATTTTTGATTAAATGCAGGCTTAATGTGCATAAAAGACTTCTTTAAAAACATAAATAATGTGTCAATTTTTTTGACCGGTACTGTACATACTATTGCTGCATAATTATCAAAAATGTTAAAATGATAAAGTCCTTTCATTTTTTGCGTGTTGTTGTCAGTCTACACTTCACATAATAGGCCTATAGGTGGCGCTGGGCTTCATGTAACCAACTATGATAGTTTGATCAAATGGTAAACGGTGTAACAATACATAGACTAAATAAATTCCAGTGACTTGAATACTACTTACCATTAATGCTACTTTTGCTGCTGGTTTTGTGCAGTGCTTTGTAGTCAATTAAAATCCATTGTTTCAACGACGCAGATTCAGATCGCTTCATAAATGGAAAATTACTGCTTCACTTCACATTGTCCAATGAAACGTGTTGTGCCAGATGATGATTGGTTGGTGTATTGTATGACAAACAGGCATCAATGAATTATGGAATATTTTAAAATATGTGAAATGTGACTTTTTATTTGAATCGACACACTACCTTTGATTATTGAAAAAAAAGCTTATATATGGTTTGGTTTATTTCTCCTGCGGTCGAGCCGTATACTCACTGACAGAAGCATTTTTGGCTCGAGAGCATCGCTGGGGAATACCTACGTTTACACTAGTGCATTTCTGTTTTAAAATGCATAACTTTCGCTACATGTTTGTTGCGGCGGCACTGAGGCTCAGAGATGTGGGAGACTGAAACCCTGACTCAGTTGTTGCAGATCGGGCACAGCTCTACATCAGCTCTGGCACTTCTGGAAAACACACATGTGTACGCCTCAGATAACCGTGGCCTTTGCCCAGACCTTCAGTTCTGCTACAGAAATGTGAAAATGTACTTGGTCTTCAAATCAGTAGCTTTGACAGACTTGTGTAGTAAAACAATCAATGTAATGTGCAGACTGTCCCAGAAGGAGAATAAGCAGGAGTTTGGAAAGTGTGGAGGGAACGCTGGCAGCTTTGGAAAGGCAGGGAGAATCCTGATATGTTCACCCTCCAGAAGACTGTTTTGAGGGATTTATTGTTTTGAATTCATTATTTGTCTTAACTCACTACAGATACAAGAAGTTTCTGACCTATCTACAGGTTCTTTACAATCCACGTGAGAGTTTGGCTCTCAGCTATAGGAGAGACTGGCCAACACGTGGCAACAAAACACACATCTATGTGGAGATGCAATGCGTGTTTTAAAAGACAAAATACTTCAAAGGACAAAAGCATTCAACCTCCTGAATTATTCCAGCTCTCCTTCTCCGACTAGCGATGTACTATGAGGCACGAGTGACAGTCGCTGCACTTAGCCATCGGGAGGCGCTCCAGCGCTCAAGAGTCCCTGATACAGAAAGTAATATTAAAGCGTCTGTGTTAGGTTGGAGAGAAGAAGTTTGAGGTTTAATCCTCCACATCAGGATACAGCTATACCGTGGACATGTGGTTGGATCTCTCACATGTCCAGTTGGCCATAGTGGGACACCAGCAAACACCAGCAGCAGCGCTGCAACATTACAACATCACCTCCATCAGCTTTCTCCACACAACAGCTGAGATGAGGAAGCTGAGCGCCTGAAAATAACAAAAGCTCATTGCAGAATCACTTGTCACACGTGTTAAAACAAACAAAACACGACCACAGAAATCATGATAGTTTCACGATGCTCATTTTTCGTCTGGAATGGCGCAAAATCATACAGTGTGTACCGGCATTAGCTAGAATAAATCTTCGAGAGACTTTGAGCTTTGTAAGTTTGCAGATCTTATACATGCAAGAAGTAAGTACATTTAATTTATAAAGCACATTTACACACATTAAAACTGACCAAAGTGCTGTACGGTGAATAACTAAAAAGACAAATACAAAAACACATAGGATCACTTGTCATAATTATACAAAACATGAATAAAAAGGAAAGCTTCAAAATCAGGGCACACAACACAGAAATACAGAGAATGAGCAGGAGTACAGGGCTAGGGAACAAGGAAGGCCAGGGAATAAAGTGTGTTTTTATCCTGGATCTGAAGGCAGAAATGGAGGGGCAGATGTAATATCCAGGGGGAGCTGGTTCCACAGACGTGGAGAACTGCAGAAGCTCTATCAGTCCTCTGAGCCGTGAGCGGCACAAGCAGGAGCCCTTTGTGTGAGGATCTCAGTGACCTTTGAACTGAGTACGGCTGTACAAGGTCAGTGACACAGGTTGGGGCCAGCCCATTAAGTGCCTTAAAAACAAACAATAAAACTTTGAACTGAATCCTAAAAAGACATAACTCACTAAAGAACAAGAAAACATGAAAACACATCATATGACCCCTTTAATACAGTAATACAAATGTAATGCAGCTTTTATTAAAAACATGATGTATACACTCAAGCTTCCATTGTTTTCCAAAAGTGAGCTTGAACTGTTTTTTCTTCTCATAATTATGAAAAATTAATCTTTCATTAGTGTTTGTCTCCCTCTGCTGGTACAAACACAAACACATTAATGCTCTATATTTACTCTAAAACCTCAACATTTTTGAGTATATACTAGGAGTGTAAATCTTAATCGATTCGTATCGATGCATCGATTATACAGCCAACGATTCGATGCATCGATGCGTCCGCAAGAGTATCGATTAATGTGTTTGTTTTGCCGCCTGTCTATTTTCAGCATCCGCTCATATGCGTACAAACGATTGTTGTTATGCACTGGGCTAACGTTAGTTAGTCACCGAACTAAACTGCCAGTGTGAATGCACCCTCAGTCACTTAGTCGGCGAATTCCAAGCTAGCAGTTACTAACGTAAACAAACAGGCGCTAACGTGTACAAAAGGCTACTTCAACAGCTTACTTGAAAAGTCTAGGGTGCTCGGAACGGAACGGGCACGGTTCGCATGAAAAATCGCTAATTATGTAAACGCTGTCGGTCATGCGGACCCGGGTGGGCACTGGGGTACCAAACCCGAGACTGCCTGGAGGAGGTGAGCTGAGTTCGGTTGCACTCGAACCGTGCCGCGGCTCGCGTGAATGTGAAAGCATCACGGACTCGGGTGCGCACCTGTTCAGGAAGTAAGTGACCTGCGCATGCTTTTTAGCTGATTATGATGTATTTAGTTAAATAAAACACATGTAAGGGATGATAGTGTTGATAATTTACCTTGGATAAGAGCGAGAGTGAGTCTGCAGTGTATTCGCACACACATAGCGCGTGGACTCAGGGCAACAAATTAATGGAAATCCACTGTCTCCTGCGTTTGCAATCAGCAAAAAGCCAAATGCGACACACAGTAAACCGGTGTTGTTCACTCAGCTGTGCATAATAGCACCAAATAAAAAAACACAATATATTGACCCGCGTTCTGTTTTCTATCATGCGTCGTGCCCGTTTGCGATGAAGTAAGATGCACGGAAACGCACCAGAATTCGATAGAATCAAGTTTTGAACTGTATGCAGTAACTGTTATATTTGCTGTTCTATTTGCAGTGCATTGAGCACAACGTACACATTATGTGAATAGAATACTGTTCCTGTATTCTCAATAAAAGGCAAATTATAAACATTTTTGTTGATTTATTTGAAACTTAATAGATATCATGTAAAAATATCGATTATTGAATTGTATCAAATCGAATCGTATCGCGGGGAATTCTGAAGTATCGAAAATAAGCGAATCGTTGGCTTAAGAAATCGGTATCGTATCGAATCGTCATGTAGGCTCTGATTTACACCCCTAGTGTATACTGTGCGTTTATACAAATAAAATGGTTAATCTATGAATGAGAAACTGTAATTTGCTGTGAAATAAAAGGTGTTTCACTGCCGCCTCATCAGGTCTGTCAGAGAATCATTGAAATCTAATTAGTCTTAATTTATAACAGTGAAGTCACTGTATCTTCAGTCTCTGTTGATTCTGTTGACTGTGAGTCTCTGTAGTGGATCCTTATTCACCATCAGATGATCAGACTGTCATCTATACCTAAAATAAAATACACAAACAGTCACATATGCAGTATGAGATATTACATCTGTCACATCTTTTCATAAGAAAACTAGATAATCTATATTAATTATATAGCTAATCATTAATCATGATAATATAGCTTCTATCTGATGCTCAAAGTCACTTTATAAAATCAAAAGCACATGAAAGGTCACTTTCACACAACGGACAGCTGATCCAGAACCAGCAGAAATCATCATTACACTCACTACAAATTTAATATCAGTTAATAACAAACAACCCAAATCTCAGATTATCACACACACAAGGCGTCTTTACACAGAAAAAGCGGCACAGAAACCAAATCTGAAGCGGATTAAAATCACGAAATGTGAAATTTCGAAATTTACACAGAATGTTTATTAGGAAATAATACTTTGAACATTACAATTTTAAAACTACAGTTTTAACAAAGTGTTATAAAATGAATTGTAATAAAGAAAAGAAAACTCGAGATAAATAAAAATACAGAATTTTAAATTATGCTATACTGCCGTGCAAAGGCAAAAGACCTTAACTTCAATTTTGGTCAAAATGAGTTATTGCCATATTTGGAACAATGGACATCAGTTTTATCATGTGGACAAATATCTTGCGTCAATTTTGTTCTTTTCTACTAAAAATAAGATGTTGTTTTTGCCATAACCTCCAAAAGCAGAGGGAAAGCAAAGGCAGAAGACCTTAACATCAGTTACAGTCTTTTGGCTTTGTACCGCTGCACTTTAGAACGCTGTTATTATAAGTTACAGTGGAGTTAAGGCACTCTGCCTTTGTTTTACCCACCAGCAACGCGTTTGCCGCGCTGAAGTTACGGTGTTATGCCTATATGTAATTGAAGCACTTTTGCCACACGCATATAAAGTGAAAATAAAATTGTTGCAGTGGTTGTTTTCTATCTAGCATTAAGAATTTCCTATTCTCGCGGGAAAACTATGGTAGAGATGGCTTTGAAACGCAAACACCAAGATCAATATGGATGATATGGATAACGTTACATGAAGGAAAAAAAAATCAGCTAGGATACTGGTAGCTTAGTTAGCTAGCTAGCGATGCAAACTTGGGCTAAACTATGATGTCTATGTAAACTAGGCTAACGTAACGTTTCTTGACGCACAAAACACAACTGTTCCTGATCCACAAATAGCCTACATGATGGTGTGCCAGCTGTAAGACACCATAAATCAAAGCCTGGATACTATTAACTAGTACTAGTAGTAGGCCTAACGTTACAAGTTTTCTCATCAGAATCAGAATCAGAAAGAGCTTTATTGCCAAGTCTGCTTGCACACACAAGGAATTTGTTTTGATACTGAGGCTTCCAGTGGACATATACAGATACAAATACAACAAGAAACATAATACTACAAATTATAAGAATAAAAAATAAAAATATAAATATATGAGAATAAAAGTATCACAGTTGGGTTTAGTCAGAGTAGACATTTTCAGATTTACAGATTATGAACTATGAACATATTTACAGTGTTTTGAATATTATAAATAAAAAAATCTACATATAAGTGTCACCTGAGTTGTAGGATATTGCACTAAACAGTGGGAGTATTACACTTAAGGCATATGCCTTGGGAGATATGTTAACTGTTCAGGAGGGAAATGGCCTGTGGGAAGAAACTGTTCCTGTGCCGAGATGTTCTTGTGGCCAGTGATCTGAGTCGCCGTCTTGACAGTAACAGTTCAAACAGGTGGTGTCCAGGGTGAGTGGAGTCTGTGATGATTTTACCTGCTCTCTTCCTCACTCTGGAAGAGTACAGGTCCTGGAGGGTTGGCAGGGGGGCACCAATGATCCTCTCCGCAGTCTGGACTGTCCGTTGTAGTCTCCTGATGTCTGATTTGGTAACTGAACCAAACCAGACAGTGATGGAAGTGCATAAAATAGACTCAATGACGGCTGAGTAGAACTGAATCAGCAGCTCCTGTGGCAAGTTGAACTTCCTCAGCTGGCGAAGGAAGTACAGTCTCTGCTGGGCTTTTTTCACGATGGAGTCAATGTGATTGTCCCACTTCAGGTCCTGAGAGATGATAGTGCCCAGGAACCTGAATGACTCCACTGCTTCCACAGTGCTGTTCATGATGGTGAGTGGGGGGAGTGCTGGGCTGTTCCTCTTGAAGTCCACGATCATCTCCACTGTTTTGAGCGTGTTCAGCTCAAGGTTGTTATAACTGCACCAGACAGCCAGCTGTTCAACCTCCAGTCTGTAAGCAGACTCGTCACCGTTTCGGATGAGACCGATGACAGTGGTGTCGTCGGCAAATTTCAGGAGCTTGACAGAGGGGTCTTTAGAAGTGCAGTCATTAGTGTACAGGGAGAAGAGCAGTGGGGAGAGAACGCACCCTTGCGGGGCGCCAGTGCTGGTGGTGAGAGTCCTGGATGTGTGTTTCCCCAGTCTCACTCGCTGCTGCCGGTGCGTCAGGAAGCTGGTGATCCACTGACAGATCGAGGATGGTAAGGAGAGCTGGGTCAGTTTGGCTGTGAGAAGATCAGGCATGATGGTATTGAAGGCCGAACTGAAGTCCACAAAGAGGATCCTTGCATAAGTCCCAGGTCTGTCAAGATGTTGCAGGATATAATGCAGTACCATGTTGACTGCATCATCCACAGACCTGTTTGCTCTGTAAGCAAACTGAAAGGGATCCAGCAGGGGTCCAGTGATGTCCTTCAGGTGGGCCAGCACCAGTCTTTCAAACGACTTCATGACCACAGACGTGAGAGCGACAGGTCTGTAGTCATTAAGTCCAGTGATTTTGGGTTTTTTGGGACAGGAATGATAGTGGATCATTTGAAGCAGCAGGGAACTTCACACTGCTCCAATGATCTATTGAAGATCTGCGTGAAGACCGGGGCCAGTTGGTCAGCGCAGGCTTTTAAACAAGCAGATGAGATACCATCTGGGCCTGATGCTTTCCTAGTCTTTTGTTTTTTGAAGACTCGGCTCACGTCCTCCACACAGACCTTAAGCTCAGGTAGGATGGCAGGAGGGGGGAGTAATGGGAGTGCAGGAGGTGATGGTGAATGTGTGAAGTGCAGATCAGACCGGGTGTGTGGTGTGAATGAGGGCTTTTCAAACCTGCAATAAAATGAGTTTAAATCATCAGCCAGGTGTTGATTGTCCACAGATCGGGGGGATGGTGACTTGTAGTTGGTGATGTTCCTCAGGCCATTCCAGACTGAAGATGGGTCGTTGGATGAAAACTGTTTTTTCAGTTTTTCAGAGTAGTTACTTTTAGCAACTCTGATCTCCTTTGTCAGTCTGTTTCTGGCCTGGTTATACAAGATTTTATCCCCACTTCTGTAGGCATCCTCTTTTGCATGACGAAGGTGTTTGAGTTTCCCAGTAAACCATGGTTTATCATTAGTAAATGATAAGAATGTCCTGGTAGGAATGCATGTATCCTCACAGAAACTTATATATGATGTTACAGTATCTGTGAGCTCATCCAGATCGTTGGATCAGCTTCAAAAACAGTCCAATCAGTGCAATCAAAGCAGGCCTGTAGATTCTGCTCTGCTTCATTAGTCCATCTTTTTACAGTCCTTATTACAGGTTTAGCTGATTTCAGTTTCTGCCTGTAGGTCGGTATGAGATGAACCAAACAGTGATCAGAGAGCCCCAAAGCTGCTCGTGAAACGGAGTGATACGCATCTTTTATTGGGGTGTAACAGTGGTCCAGTATATTACTGTCTCTGGTGGGACATGTAACCTGCTGTCTGTATTTTGGTAGTTCACAGGAAAGATTTGCTTTGTTAAAATCCCCAAGAATGATTAAAAGAGAGTCAGGATACCTTTGTTCTGTTTCAGATATTTGTTCAGCCAGCTGTTGTAGCGCCGCGCTCACGCACGCGTCTGGAGGGATGTAAACATTCACAAGAATGAAAGAGGAAAACTCCCGAGGCAAGTAGAAGGGTTTACAGTGTATGAAATGTGCCTCTAAATTAGGAGAGCATATCTTCTTCAGTGTTGTTACATCTGAACACCAACTTTTGTTAATGTAGAAACACAATCCACCACCTCTTGTTTTCCCCGTTAGCTCCACGAAATTGTCCCGGTTAAACAGGTTACTTTCCTACCTCTTAAAATGTCATTTTACTTAAATTAAGTACAACGATAAAGTTTTTAAATTATCCAGTACAGATAATAGCCTTCATTTTATTTTTTATTTTTTAATATTCTATTGATGTAATATTAAGCCTTACTAGACAGAACTCACTAAATGTTATTTTAAGGCTATCATTGTTATCATAGAACTGTTTGTATAGAGTGATAAAAGTCAAAATGGTCAAAAAATTAGAAGTTAAGGTATTTTGCCTTTGTATGACCCATGATTGTTTTGCAGATAATGCAAAGGCAGAATACAGTAACTTCCGAATAAAGGTCAAAGGTCAAGTTTGAGCTAACTTTTTTTAATGTAGATAAATATATTCATTATGACAACTACTTGGCAAATTTTCAGTGTCCTACCTATCATACAATTGGCTGGACAACAAAAAAACTTTAAACTCATTTTTCTCAGTTTCACACTCTGGTGAGTTAAGGTCTTTTGCCTTTGTAGGGCAGTATAGCTATCTCACGGTTTGATGCTTGTCATAATTCTGTGGTACTGAAAGCTATTTTCTATTTCTTAATAAAAGCGTTCCAGATGGAACAAATGCTACAAAGAAATGATGAATTATTACACCAGGTAGATCACCGCAGGATTAAAAGAGTTCGAAAGTTTTATTTTTTCTCAAAGAGCCAGAAAGAACAATAATTGTATCGTTAGCGTTTCAGGCAGGTCGTGTGTGTGTGTGTGTGTGTGTGTGTAATATCATCCTCAAGAACATGATTTTTGGAATATAATATAACACCGTGACGCTGAATAAGCATTTACCGTATCTGAGAGAAATGTAGCGGTGCGTTGATCTGCTAGTTTCTTCAAAGGAAGATTACAAACGGCGAAAGACAATTGATTACACATGTCGACTACTCTATTATTTTGGTGGTTTGCTTCACGATGTGAGTACAGGACTCTTTTACTTTATTGTCCCTTGTTGGCTGACATTTTTTAATTTGGCTAAAACAATATGGAGCTCGGTCTATATGTTTTGTCTTCCGCTTCTTGATTCTCGCGCCGCGCGTTTGGTTGTCATGACAATGACGTAGTTCAGAGCGGCACAAGTTTTTCACAACATATTTTCAGTTTGCTTTTATGCGGCATTGTGTCTTTATAGACAGTTAAAGGGGAAAAGCTGAAAATAACATTAATATTATTTTCACAATCAGTCTATGAGCAGAATTAAACTCATATTAAACAGTTTAAAGTTCAGAGACCTACAGAAACTGAAACTGAATTTAAGACTCATTATCTGACGATCTCAGACACAATATTCACACACGCACACACACAGTGTTACAGAACCTGAACCTTTACTTTTATTTCTAGCGAGTGATGATGAAAGAATATGATGATGAAAATCGTTAAAACTATTCTTACCTTATTCTTATTATTCTTAGTTTCTAGTTTCTTATTCTTACCATAGTGTCTCCAGTTTATAATGTGGATCATCCCTCAGATCCTTCAGCAGCTTCACAGAGTCTCCTAGTTTATTCTCAGACAGATCCAGTGTTCTCAGGTGTGAGGGGTTTGATCTCAGAGCTGAAGCCAGAGCAACACAACCTTCATCTGTGACACCACAATCCCTCAACCTGTAGAGAACAATGACACACATTAAGCCTATATCCAGAAATAAACATAGCACTTAATGCTACATAACATAATGCTGTCGATATGAAAAATATAGATAATTACTCATTAGTTCACTTAGTTAAACTACATCAGTAAGGATTAGGGGATTGAATATACAGTTTTACGGTATAAAAATCATTACTTCTATGGAAAGTCCCCATAAAACATGGAAACCTAACACGTGTGTGTGTGTGTGTGTGTGTGTGTGTGTGTGTGTTAGGGTTGGGAGACAAAAATCAATTCACCAAATGAAAATGAAAGCAATTTTTTTGTTTAAGATTTTAAAATGGATTTCCTATTCCAGTATCGATATTTATTCAAAATTAAATTGCTTTATTTTTGTCCTTGCTTATAGACGAGGTTGACAGAAGTTAGCCACACTTGTTCAACAGAGGATGACACGTATCGTTATCTATGAGTGTCGTAATATCCATTTCAAGTGGAGCGTGGAAGCGAAGCGAGACTGAATCAGTGTAGCGACTTTTCAGACCCCTATAGTGACTTTTTTTTAAAAGCGATTAGCGACAAATCTAGCGATCTTTTTTGTGGAGAGTTGTCATGAAACAGCTTCACAAAAGGTCTTTATAATAGTATCATTATTTCTGTGATACAACATTTCAAATTATCATAGAAGTACTGGGATAAAATTTTAAAGTTCAAATATAAACACTAATGTCTAAGGTAGGGATCACAATAGAGTAAATCAGCTTTTAATAGAAACCTCGCACTTAAATAACGCATTTATCGATTAAATTGTTTCTCCACTAGGTGGTGACAAGTGACTTAAATGTAACTAACCCATTTAGCTGACGCTTTTATCCAAAGCGACTTACAATTGCTATATTTCAGAGGTCGCACGCCTCTGGAGCAACTAGGGGTTAAGTGTCTTGCTCAGGGACACATTGGTGTCTCACAGTGGATTCGAACCCGGGTCTCTCACACCAAAGGCATGTGTCTTATCCACTGCGCCATCACCACCCCCAGTACTGTATGATGCTTCTGAAATAAAACTCAGAAAGATGTGATGAATTGTTTTTGTATATATGATTAATCTTATACATAATGTACAGTCTGTATTACGGCCGAAGCTAGCCTACTGCAACAATACATCATCCATGATGCGCCATTTGAGGAGCATTCATCCTGCCATTCTGCAGGGTGCAGAGGATGGTAGTGTTCCCCCTGTACCAAGGCCTGCTACTGACACTGCTGGGCCATCTAAGCAAGGTATGCATTGTTTGAAATATAGGCTAATTATAAGTGAAATATAATAACTAAGTGTTGGGCCATTGTTTAGAAAGGCCATGGACTAAGACATGCCTAACATCCCAATCACAACTGCCAATCACTTTAAAAACAAATGTTGTCAATATAATATTATACTTTGTGAATATACATTTTATATGTCTACATATGAGTACCCAATCTACAGCCAAGACATCATTTTGTTTTTTTGTAATTGTTGTATTTCTATAATGCACTTTATCTTTCTCTGCACACTGAGCATAAATATTCATAACATAACTTTGTTTAGGAAGGTTTCCAAATGAACCAGTAGACTACTTTCACGGTAGGCTACTATTTTTCCAATATATTTGTCTGAAAGTATGTTTTATCTTCTCTTTTAAAAGGCAGACAGAGGGAATTGGATGAGGCTCTTCTGAACATGGTGGTGAAGGATCTGCAGCCCTTCACCATCGTGGAGGATGAGGGTTTCAGGGCCTTTGTGAACAAGCTTGATCCAAGCTATGTCCTCCCATCCCGGAAGGTGCTTAAAACAATGGTCAGCGAAAGGTACAACACAACCAAGGAGAAGACAATGGAGGACCTACAAAAGGCGGAATTTGTTAGCCTTACGGCTGACATGTGGTCTTCCATTAATATGGATGGATATCTTGGTGTAACATGCCATTACATAACACCAGAGGCAACAATGGCAACTGTTTTACTGGGTGTAAGGAGGTTTTACCAAACCCACACAGCCCAGCATCTCATGGAGGCTAAAGCCTTGCTAATGGCTGAGTGGGGAATAACCTCCAAAGTTCACTGCATGGTGACTGACAATGCATCCAACATGATCCTAAGTGCCCAGCTACTTCGCCATGTCCCATGTTTTGCTCATAATTTGAATTTGATAGTGAAAAAGGCCCTGGATCAAACCCCAGTCATCAATGAAATTCGCCAGAAAGCCAGAAAGATAGTGGGGTTGTTCAGATCCAGCTGCAAAGCAAAGGACAAGCTTGTGGAGATGCAGAGCTTGATGGGCAGACCAAGTCTGAAAATGATACAGGAGGTTGAAACGAGATGGAACAGCACATTCGACATGCTACAACGCTTGTATGAGCAACGTGAGCCAGTGGGTGCTGCACTTGCCAATTTAAACAGTGATACTGCTCCCCTGACAAGTCTTGAGTGTGACATTATTCAACAGTCATTGACACTTCTTCAACCATTCAAACTAGCAACAACAGAGATGTCAGAGGAACAGGGAGTGTCTGCTTCAAAGCTCATACCATTGTACAGGATGTTGCAGCACAAGCTTGCACAGAAAAAAGGAAATGCAACGCAGGAATCAACTGTACAATTAGGTAGGACACTATGACCATACGTGTAATTGGCCATAACTCTCATATTGTTGTCATTATTTTAATTAATATGGTTTTCTCTTGTGTTGGCTCATAGGCTCACATCTACAAGAAGGTCTGCACTCCAGATGTGGAGGGTACGAGACTTTTAGAGCCTTGGCACTGGCTACACTGCTGGACCCAAGGTTTAAAAATGTGGCTTTTGGAAATCCTGCCAAAGCCCTGGATGCTGAAAAGCACATCACACTGGAGTGTGCTTCACTGATGCGTTCAAACACAACTCCTGGTGAGTTTCAGTCTATGTTATCTTATGTAATGTGATTCATGAAATTTATACTTCATATGTGTTGTCAGTTTATGATTTGTTACTAATTGCCGTTTTCTTTTAATTCAGAACCACAAATGTCAACATCAGGCCCATCATCATAAACACCAGTTGAAACACAAGACAGTTTATGGGAACATTTTGACAATCGTATCCGTGAGACCCAGATGATACACAATCCTACAGCTGATGCCACAGTGGAAGTGAAAAAATACCTCAGCGATGCGTTTTTGCCCAGAACTCATGATCCTCTAACTTACTGGAAAGAGAGAGCAGTAATCTTTCCTCATTTGTATGTCCTAGCTAAAAAATATCTTTGTATGCCAGCAACAAGTGTCCCTTGTGAGAGAGAGAATTTTTTCAAAGGCTGGAGAAATTATCTGTAAAAAAAGAAGTAGGCTGAGTCCTTCAACAGCAGAGAAATTAATATTTTTGAATAAAAATCTATAAGAAAGGGAGACATTGTGGCTTGATTTATTTTTATTAATATTCATTTTTCATGACCAAAATCACATTATGCAATGTGAAGAGACTACAGGTTACAAGCTTCATATATTACAAAAATACAATAATAAAAAAAAAAAACCAAAACATTTTTTTATTAGCTCTTTGTAAAGGTTGTTTCAGATCAACACCTGCAAGTGACCACTAGGTGTCACCGTGGAGACAGGTTTCGGATTGATTCGAAGCCTCGAAACAAAATGGCACATTTGCTTCGACTGTTTCATTGCTTCACGAAGCCTCGATCTGCCCATCACTACTGAAACACAGAGGTATAAATACACAAGCAGACAAGCTAAACAAGATAACAAGGGGGCGTGGTTAATCCGAGACACCTGGGGAGACTAATCAACAAGACAAGGAACACCTGTGGACAATAAGCAAACAGATAAAAAAATGACAAGACACATGGCAGGATCACATGACAAACAGGGAATCACGTGACAGACAAGACAAAACCCACACCGGGACAACCTGCCTGTATCTCTTTGAAAATATTTAGGTAAATCAAAATTAACACAATATAATAATAATAATTATATATATATATATATATATATATATATATATATATATATATATATATATATACACTCTTCTTTCTCACACACACATACCTGCTGCTTCATTTCAAGATGGCGGAGTAGAGGCATAGTTGCTCATAGCTCTTCCTGCTTAAATTGCAATAACAGCAAATCAAGATCTCCAAGCGCAGAATTATGGTTTTTTTATTTTTTTTATTTTATGACTTTGATCATGCCTGGGAAAAGGGGAATCTCAAAAGAGTCGGCGAATTTACAGACCGAAAATACTACCTCGTGCGGACTGACTATGGCGTCTCTGGAGGAAACTTTGCAAAAGTTTTTTGCCGAGGCCGATATAAATGCCAGAGATCGCTTTGAACGTTTGTAAAATCAGCTGGATTCTATCAAAATGACACTTGATCAACACTCCAAAGAATTGGATTCCCAACGCAAGATTACAATCTCTCTACAAACACGAATGAAGCGAGTAGAGGATGCTGCTACTGAACATAATGACATCATGGAGAAACTTCAACAGAAACTTGTCTCGATGGAGGACCGGAGTAGGAGGAATAATCTCCGAATTATAAATCTGAAAGAAGGCGTGGAAGAAGATCAGGCCTTGGCCTACCTGGTGCGTAGCGTTCTCAAATGGTTCCCTTAATTGGACAGCAGACCTCTGGAGCTCACTCGAGCGCATCGTGTTGGTCCCCCGCGCAGGGCTCTTGCTCCTCCGCGGACCATGATCCTGAGCTTTCTTCGCTTCACTGACAGAGATAGGATCTTAGGATTCACAAGGAAGTCACCGGTGACAGTAGACGGCCAAGTAATTCGCTTTGCTGCAGACTACAGCGATGCCACCGCTCGGCGCAGACGTCCGTGCTTCCCTTTAATTAATAGGGCTCGCACCTTGGGATTTCAAGCTTTCCTTTTATATCCAGCCACCATCAAGTTGACAAGAGGATCCGACCAAAACCTGTTTACTGAGCCTAGTGAGGCATCCAAGTTTATCGATTCCTTTGATTCACTCAACTCGGAGGATGTGATTTCAATTTTGCCATGACTGTTGTCATGACTCATGTTAGTTTTGTTTACTTCCGAATTCACGGTATGACGTGCTGTTTAGCGCCTGACGTCATTCCAGTCAAGGTTAAGAGATGTTTACAGACACTACCTGATTTTGATTTTTTGATTAATTATCTGCCTTTTTACGGCTTGGAGGCTTGCCAATTTCTTAGTTGGTAATAGTACGCTGTTTTGTTGTTCTATCGCTCTGAGATTTAACTTGTAAAAAAAAAAGGAAAAAAAAAATACGTTGGGGATTTCCTTTATTTATCTAGCAAAATATAATTAAGTAATATGATTGATTAAGCTCAGTAGTGTTACTCTTAGGGGAGCGAGTAAAGGACAGTTATTTGATTTGATTACTTTTTTTTTTCTTTTCTTTTTTTTGTGTGCGTGTGGTTTGCATGTTGGTTTGCTCTCATATTTACCTTACCCCAATCACTATCATTATGGTACATCAGACATGTCCAGTTGGTTCTATTTTGGGAATTCGCTTTTTAAACTGTAATTTATGGGTAAAGGTCTTAATGTAATTCATTTAAACATTCGCTGTTTAGTTCCTAAAATTGATCAACTGAGGGCATGGCTTGTTTATAATAATCCCAATATTATAACATTATCTGAAACCTGGCTAAATGAAAATATAGCAGAATCCAATGTTAAACTGGACAACTACATCATATATAGGCAAGATAGAGGATCCAGGGGAGGTGGGGTCGCCACTTACATTTCATCAAATTTGAAATCACAATTAATTACTCCTAAAGTTATGCCTGAGCTTTTTGAAGGTATCTTTGTTAAGGTTATTCTTCATGAAAATAAACAATTAATAATTGGCAATATATATCGCCCACCAACATCTCCCAATCTAGAGTCTGTTCGAAACATCCTAGCCACTGTTTCATCGTTTGGTGACTCATCAGAAATTATGCTGCTGGGGGATTTCAATTCAAACTGGACTGATCCTGGTACTCTCACGGAACGTGACATGTTCAATGGTTTAAATTTTACACAAATTATTAAAGAGCCTACAAGAATCAGTCCAAGTTGCAAATCTCTTCTCGACATGATTTTAGTCACACATCCCAACAGAATAATAAAATCTGGTTTTCTTTCGGATTGTTTTAGCGATCATTCTATCATATATTGCATTTGGAAAATTTCAATTCCCCATCTTTCTCCGAAATTAATTAGGATCCGTGACATTAAATTATTTAACAGTGATTTATTTATAAATGATGTGAGAAGGATAAATTAGAATAGACTTAGCCTAATTCCTGATGTGGAAGCTGCCTAGAATTTCTTTTATACAGAATTTGTGCAAGGTATTGATAAGCATGCCCCATGGACAACTATTAAGGACAAAGGTCATCATCTACCCTGGGTAAATGGTGATCTTATCAGTATGTTTAAGCAGAGGGATAGGGTGTGGAATAAACACAAATCTACAAAACTTCCAAGTGATTGGGAGGAATACAAACGGCTACGAAATACGTGCGCCACTCAAACAAGAAATGCTAAAGCCAATTACTATAGAAATAGTTTGTCAAATGATTTCAATAATACTAAACAATTTTGGAAAAAAATTAATACCTTACTTGACAAATCTAACAATACCAGGAGTAATATGACAATTAATAATGAAACTGTTAATGATCCAGCAGTGATCTCAAATGCATTTAGTTTACATTTTTCCCAAACACCGCAGATACAGTCATCGTTCTTTCACCCAGAGCCGACTGTTTATTCTCAGCCCTGCGTTAGTTCTTTCACATTTCGTCAGGCTAGCTCAGCTGATGTCCAGTTGGCCATTAGCAAGCTATCCTCTAGCAGTGGACCTGGCCCTGACGGCATTGAGGGTAAGTTTATTAAACTTTCTTCACATGTCCTATCCTTTCCATTGGCTAAGCTCTTTAATTTGTCATTTTTAACACACGAAGTGCCTTTGGCATGGAAATGTACCAAAGTCATTCCATTGTATAAAGGAGGGGACACCCAAAACATGAACAATTATAGACCTACTGTATCTCAATAATTAATAGTATTGTGAAAATTTTTGAGAAAATTATCTTCGATCAATTATCTAATTATCTTTCTGATAACAATTTACTTTCTCAATGCCAGTCAGGTTTTAGGAAACACTTCTCAACTACCACTGCTCTTTTGAAATTTACAAATTATATTTTTTACTAGTTTTGATAACAATATGTGTACTGGTGCCATCTTCTTAGATCTTACAAAAGCATTTGATTTAGTTGATCATTATCTGCTCCTGGATAAATTATATTCAATTGGCCTTTCCCGTTCATCTCTTCTGTGGTTTAACTCATATTTCCATCACCGCCGCCAGTGTGTGTCCTTCAGGGGCAGTGGCGGAGCCAGAGGGGGGTCCGGGGTGGCACTGGACACCCCTGACATGCGATTGGCCACCCCGGGTGCCACCCCAAATTTTTATTTGCTACTGGCAGTTGCTGACGCTGATTTAAAAAAAAATGGACGAGCAGAGGACGAGAGATGGTTGCAAGATACCGAACTTCACCGAATAAGAAAACATCATATTTGAAGTAAGCTTCTAAGGTTTAGCATCAGGGCTGTTTGCTCCCAATAGCCTACATTAGGCCTAATACACGCATACCTTGCCGTGTGTACGTTACAGTATACGTACAAATGTTCTAGCTAATGTGAGGATAGGAGATCAAAACGCAGGCAAAGAAGAGCAGAAACAAGCGATATCATAATGCGATCACTATAGGACTATGAAGCTTTATGGGTGTAGGTTGTTGATGGACTCGATCTACTGTGTTTAGATCATCATTATGAATCTTATCTAGATGTAGTCTTCGATAAAAATGCGATTTTCTCAGCTTTTTGATCATGTTGCTTTTTATGAAACTTGCCAACATTTAAGTGTTGATTAAAAAAAAAGACGCACGAAGCTAGAATAACATTATTTTTTTGTTTTAAAAGCACAGGGTTTGTTCTTTCTTTTGGTATGTTCAGATATTCATACAACAAAATATTCTGGGGTGCCATGAAATTGTGAAAATTACCAAAACCACATTTTTTTTTTATACTGGTGAGAAAGAGTTAAATGTTGGTAATTGGATGATGATTAGAATATGAATATGATTGGAATGATATTTTAAATTTGTCATATTTTTGAACAGGGTCAATTAAACATGAAAAGAAAGGGAGAGATATCAGAGTTATTTTAAAATAAGCACAAACATAGTCCAGTCATTTTATGAAAAAAAAGGTTGAACAAATTGCAACAGAAGCAAACTCAAATAATTTTGTATCCTCATTATGTCCTGAGTAAGGAAACAAAGTCCCTAAGAATCCCATTAGAGGAATGTTTCGAAATCTGTTTCTGGGGATTCACTTTTTATTTTACTTACCTTTTGTCTTCTGCATTCTCCTTACCCTTGTCTCCTGTTCTTCCCTTAGACTCGTCCCCCAGAAACAGTCGCATTAATAATTAAAAAAGGCTGGTTTCTAAAGTTCTTCTTCCTGCCTCTATGTATTAATGCTCATGGGTAGCCTAAATGGGTTCCATTCAGACCTTAACATTAAGTATTTTACTGTTATGTGTCAACAAGACTCAACAAGACATTTTCACCTGCTTATACCCAATGTTTAGATCTGTTGTGGTATTTCTGCAAATTAGCACATACGTAATTAGATTATGCACCGTTTGTCCATCTTAACAAACAATTAAAAAAAACTTGGAATACATTTTTTGTTTGTCTTGATGTAAGTAATCAACTCAGTAATTTTCATGGTGATATCTAAAGGTTAAACTTTTTACCTTATTCTCGTAAGAAAAAGAATGAATAGGCTATATTTTTTTTTTTTTCTAAACTTTCCCAAATGGGATTCTTTGGGACTTTTTTTCCTTACTCAGGACATATTGAGGATACAAAATCAGTTGAGTTTGCTTGTTGCAATTTGTTCAAGGTTGACCCCCATTTTGGCTTAAAATGACTGGACTAACAGGCAGATCAGGTGCAAACAGACCCCCCAGCCCTTGCATCACCACTGGCTAGTCAGAGTCAGTGTGGTCAGACTTCAGAACCAGCAACAGGTCAGAGCATCTACCAGACACAGGGAGTCAATCACATACCCAATTCAGGAATTTAAGTTGAGATGATTTTGCCAGATTAAAAGGATAGTTCACCCAAAAATGAACACAAAAAAAATAATTATAAATTAAATAATTAGAATTAGAATTATTATAAATTATTATAAAGAAATAATTATGTTGTATTTAATCTTCCCAGGATAAGATTTTATATTGATGGGCAATAAAATTGTTTAACTTTTTCAAGGACATGTCTGCTTGATGCCTGCTATATCTAATGAAAGATAAAATAAAATATATATATATTTTTTTTTTGTAAATGTGAGTTTTTTTGTAAATAAATGCAGCAGTTCATAACAGACACATGGGGTATCTTATCTACTTGGTGCTTCAGCTTTGTTTTCTGCAAAATTTTTGGATGTTCAACACTTATAGACACAAACAGAGTGACCCAATTCCTTCCACAAGCTTTTCCACTGTGTGTGTGTGTGTGTACTGTGTACCCCCGAAAGTAGCAGTGGCCACCCCCTGGCCACCCCATGTATAAAACTCTAGTTCCGCCACTGTTCAGGGGCAGTCAGTCAAATTTTACAGTTGTAGATAAAGGCATAGATAAAGGGTTCTTCGCTTGGGCCTTTGTTATTCTCCATTTTTATTAATGACTTGCCACTCTGCTGTTCAGGATTTAACATTCATCTTTATGCAGATGATACAATTATATATTGCTCTAAATTGAATATTCCTGATATAAATTATTCCTTACAACATGATTTTGATTCTGTACAGCAGTGGCTGTCATTTAATAGACTCCTGCTGAATAAATCAAAATCTTATTGTATGCTTTTTCAGAAGAAAGATAGGAATAATCTTAATCTGCATTTTCTGGATTCTTCTACTCTAGAGCAAACTGAAAAATTTTGTTTGGCTACAAAAAGATCTCTCATTCAAAGCTCATATACACGTGCTTAACAACAAACTTAATTTTCGTCTTAAAACATTATATCAATCGATAGACTGCTTTAACTTTCAGGTTAGGAGAAGAATAGTATCTCAGTTGCTGCTACCTATACTGGACTATGCAGATATTATATATGTTAATACTACTGCTACTTGTTTACATTCTCTTGATGTGGTATACAATAGCCTATGCCGATTTGCCCTTCGCTGCCCCTACAGGACACATCATTGTGTGATGTATGAACAGCTGTCCTGGCTTGCACCTTCAGCCAGAAGACAATATCATTGGTTTCAGCTTATTTTTAAATGTATTTACTTCCAATATCCATATTACTTGTCGCAATATTTAGTGCCTTACAGTTCACAATATAACCTTTGTCACGACGAACAAATCTTCTTTACTGTCCCTAGAGTTAAGAGAGAAATTGGGAAATATGCTTTCTGTGTTAGAGCCCCTCGTGACTGGAATCGTCTTCCTGCATCTATTCGCTCGCTTACGTCTTTTCCTCTGTTTCGAACTGCTCTACTAACACATCTTCAGAACACTTGTCTATGTTTCTAGCATTTCAGATTTAGCACTGATATGTGTCATGTTATGTATGTGTGTATATATGATTGTGTTTTGTATATTCATGTATATATTCAGTGATGTCAACTTTGACAATTATATTGGGGATCATTGTACTTTATGCTATATGTTACACCAGTTGTTCTCCTACTTCTTACACTAAATACCCCTCGTAAAACGCTTGACTTCCAAAGCAACTTCATGCGGAGTCTTAATTTAAAAAGGTTTTTATTTAAAGTGGTATAAAATAAATTGTGTGTAGTGGTATACATACCACAGCTTGGGAACCACTATGATTTACTTTACTTTATCTGTGATGGGGGGGATAGTGAGAGCTTGGGTGCGTGTGCGGGCAGGCGTGGATGCGCGTGGTGTGTGTGACTGAGTGTGAGTGTATGGTTAAGGTTTTTCTTATATTTTGCATTTTGTATCTACTCTGTTGTGTTGTTGTTTAATGTTGTTTGGACATGATCCTGAGGACCCCCTTGAAAACGAGATGTTTCATCTCATGGGGCTGATCCTCTAATAAATGTTAAGAAATAAAGAAATAAATAAAAATGAAACCTGGCTGAACATCTTGATTATCTGCAGTCACTAACAGCAACACACCACACAAACTAAAGTGCACAATGAGTTGCCTATGGCACTGCCAGCCATTATGATCCTAGCTCAAAGGTTTTTTGCTTGGGTGATTTCCGCGTGCAGTTTTGAAGTGCGTTCATATGGCGTAACACTTTCAAACATTTCGGTCACTGATCCTTGCCAAGTACTTGGATTATTTTGCACACTGCTTGTTTTTGTAGCTTTACACCTACATTACATTTACATTTATTCATTTAGCAGACGCTTTTATCCAAAGCGACTTACAAGTGAGAACAATAGAAGCAGTTAAACTAACAGTAGGACAACAATACATAAGTGCTATGACCCCTCTCAGTTTAATTTAGTGCAGTTTTTTTTTATTTTATTTTTTATAAATAGTAGAATAGAAGAGAAGAGAAAGTGTTAGTATTACTGAATCAAGTGCTGCCGAAAAAGATACGTCTTCAGCAGTTTCTTGAAAGTGGCTACTGACTCAGAAGCTCTGGTTGGGTTAGGCAGATCATTCCACCAACAGGGAACAGTCATGGTAAAGGTCCGAAAAAGAGATTTTGTGCCTCTTTGAGATGGTACCACAAGACGACATTCGCTCGCAGAGTGCAAGTTTCTGGATGGCACATAAGTCTGAAGTAATGAGTTTGGGTAAGAGGGAGCAGTGCCAGTGGTTGTTCTGTAGGCAAACGTCAGTGCCTTGAATTTAATGCGAGCGCCAACTGGCAACCAGTGCAATTTCTTGAGGAGAGGAGTGACGTGTGCTCTTTTCGGCTCATTAAAGACCACTCTGGCTGCAGCATTCTGGATCAATTGTAGAGGTTTGACAGAGCAAGCTGGAAGACCAGCCAGGAGGGCATTACAATAGTCCAGTCTGGATAGAACAAGTGCTTGGACAAGGAGTTGTGTAGCATGCTCTGTAAGGAAGGGCCTGATCCTCCTAATGTTTTGCAAGGCAAATCTGCAGGACCGGGCAGTTCTAAAAATGTGGTCTGTGAATTTCAACTTATCATCACCTATCATACAGTGCTTTGTGGTGTGTTTTAGGTGCTGGTACAGGTTGGTAGTGTTGCCCCGTGAAGTAGCAACTGTAACAAGGCAGGTTTTGCACAATACATGACGCTGGGAAACATCTTTTTTAAAGCCAAAATAGTCCCACACGACTGATGTACTGTTCCTCTTTGACACTAACATTCCTTCAGTGTCTGGTTCTGTCGAGCCTGAGGCCATTGTCAATGTACAGTTGCCAAGTTAACTCTTGTTACGCTCCCGTGTTACGTGACAGAGTGCAGCCAGCCCGGTGCAGCCTTTGTGGTTAGAAAATCTCGTTTGATCATATCGCGATATTATCGCAAATGCAATTAATCGTCCAACCCTAGTCTGTATAGTGTATACTGTATACTGCACAGCCCTAGTGTGTGTGTGTGTGTGTGTGTGTGTGTGTGTGTGTGTGTGTGTGTGTGTGAGTGAATGTCTCTGTGAGTGTGTGTGTGTGTGTGTCTGTGTGTGTGAGAGTGAGTGTTTGTGTGTGAGAGAGAGTGTGTGTTTGCGAGAGAGAGAGAGAGAGAGAGAGTGTGTGTGTGTGTGTGTGTGTGTGTGTGTGTGTGTGTGTGAGAGTGTGTGAGAGAGTGTGTGTGTGAGAGGTACAGGGAGGGAGAGTGTGTGTGTGTGTGTGAGAGAGAGAGTGTGTCTAGGAGTGTTTGAGCATGTGAGTGAGTGTGTGTGAGAGAGAAAGAAAGTGTGTGTGTGTGTGTGTGTGTGTGTGTGTGTGTGTGTGTGTGTGTGTGTGTGTGTGTGTGTGTGTGTGAGCTTAATGTATTTGTAAACATTTTAAGGAACTATTAATACTAATGTAATTAATGTCGAATAAAGGCTGTATTAAAGCACTTAATGACAGTTTCTGATTTTCCGTGACCTAATCTAAAGTGAGAACTATTTATGGTTAATAAGTTGTTAAAACAGCATTATCTAACTCTTTACATAAGAGCTAATTAAACAATAACACTTTGTTAATTACAGTGCCAATGAATAACTCACTATTTGTATATAGTGTCTTAATATATTAACTAGAGCTTATATACTATTATATACTATACATTAACTATAAACTAATAGTTTGAAAATTATTTATAAGCGCTGTGTTACTGTATACTTGTGATAAAGTGTTACCATTATTTCAAACTGGTCACATTGTGTAATTATTCCTTTTTTATGTGATGGTGTGATTCTTCTTTTTCAAAAATAACACAAAATAAACAAAGTAAAGATGAATTTGACTGATAGCATTATTATTATTATTTTTCAATATTTCCATAGAAATGGTGATATATTGTTATTGTGTGTAATTTTGGCCATGATAATCATGTAGTGATAAATCTGATATGGTGACAGTCCTGGTTCAGGTGAAACACACACCACTTCCCCCTTTTCAGCTGCAGACACACATATATAATAATAATAATAATAATAATAATAATAATATATAATCTGTGCAGACACACATTTTGAGGCAATGCTCACGCTTTTGCAAGGGTCTGTTTGCACGAGCATTACAAGGCAAGTTGATTTACACCAAACATTTGTGCTTTAAAAACCCTCTCCACTGTAACCTGCATCTGTTGTCTGGTTTGTAGTTCGTCCGGTTTATTTAACTGTTAGTTTTACTGTGTTTTGGGGATAATAATATAGTGAGATGTAAATGTTCCTCTTCAGAGAGACTCCTCACCGCTGCCTTCTACCGCCGGCAGGATCTGTCGGTTCAAGCAGGAATCTGTCGCTGAACCGCCGAATGGGGCTTACGCCAAACATATATTATATACACTATCTACATATTAATACTTACTCACTCCGAGTCTTTATGGTAGAGATGATCTTACCTCAGTTTCTCCAGTTTACAGTGAGGATTCGCCAGTCCAGCAGAGAACAGCTTCACTCCAGAGTCTCCTAGTTTATTCTCAGACAGTCTCAGTTCTCTCAGGTGTGAGGGGTTTGATCTCATAGCTGAAGCCAGAGCAACACAACCTTCATCTGTGACACCACAATCCCTCAACCTGTAGAGAACAATGACACACATTAAGCCTATATCCAGAGATAAACATAATAATAAAATAACAACATAATGCAGTCAAAATAAAATAATAAATATATAAAATACTCATTAGTTCACATTGTTAAAATACATCAGTTAGGATTTTTTTTGTTTTTTTTTGTTTATGTATGTATGTAATCTTTATGTATTTTTTTTTACAATGTGTTGTATTTTTAAGGCATATTGTTTCTGCCTTTCCTGCTCTAATGTGTAAAGCACTTTGGGTCAACTGTCGTTCGTTTAAATGTGCTATATAAATAAAATGACTTGACTTGACTTGACTTAGGATTAGGGGATTGAATACACCGTTTTACAGTATAAAAATTATTTCTATGGAAAGTCCACATAAAACATGGAAACCCAACATGTGTGTGACTGAGTGTGTGTGTGTGTGTGTGTGTGTGTGTGTGTGTGTGTGTGTGTGTGTGTGTGTGTGTGTGTGTGTGTGTGTGTGTGTGTGTTAGGGTTGGGAGAAAAAAAACGATTCACCTTTCGCAATTTTTTTGTTTAAGATTTAAAAAAATATATTTTTATTCCAGAATCGATATTGATTCAAATTAAATTGCTTTATTTTTGTCCTTGCTTATAGACGAGGTTGACAGAAGTTAGCCACACTTGTTCAACAGAGGATGAAATGTGTCGTTATCTATGATTGTCGTAATATCCATTTCAAGTGGAGCGTGGAAGCGAAGCGAGACTGAACCAGTATTGCCGACTTAGCGCATTTGTCGCTATTTTTAGCGACTTTTCAGACCCCTTTAGTGACTTTTTTTTTAAAGCGATTAGCGACAAATCTAGCGATCTTTTTTTGTGGAGAGTTGTCATGAAACAGCTTCACAAAAGGTCTTTATAATAGTATCATTATTTCTGTGTTACAACACTTCAAATGGTCATAGAAGTACTGGGATAAAAGTTTAAAGTTCAAATATAAACACTGATGTCTACGGTAGCGATCACAATAGAGTAAATCAGCTTTTAATTGAAACTTGGCACTTAAAATAACTTATTTTTCGATTACATTGTTTCACCACTAGGTGGCAACAAGTGACTTAAAAAATGTATTTGTTATTGAATTATTTGTTCAAGAGAATGTAGTACTGTATGATGCTTCTGAAATAAAACTGAGAAAGATGTGATGAATTGTTTTTGTATATATCATTCATCTTATACATAATGTACAGTCTGTATTTGTAACAGTCACCAGCTGGAGTGCCCTTGAAAGACACCAGAGGGCACTCTACACCAGACGATCATGTTTCACTCACAAACTACATTTCCCATAACTCACTGCCCGGACTCATCAGCACTCATCTCATTCACCTGTTTCTCATCATCTTGTTTAGTTCACACCATATATACCTGGTTTTCACATTCACTTATTAGGAAGTCTTGTTGTACTGTTTGTCTGTATTTCTGAGCGTTTTCCCGTGTTTGTTTTCTGTTTTGACTTTGGATTGTTCTTGGACTCTGATTATTGCTGCCTGCCCTGACCTCTGCCTGTTTCTTGGATTCTCTCTGTGTATTCTCCATTGTCCTGTCTGCTGTTTCTTGACCCTGCCTGTACGACTATTCTTGAATAAAGCTGCATTTGGATCTTCACCTTCAAGTCTCGGAGCAGTTCATAACAGAAGACTTCCCCACTTCAGATCCAGCAGCCGAGAAGAAACCGAAATCCACCATGGACCCACTAATCAGTCTCTTCCGCCTCAGCCAAGGTAACCGATCTATAGAGGAATATGTTGAAGAATTTAGTGAGCTCTGCCATGGGGTAGACTTGGACGATGCAGTCTTAAAGGATAGTTTCCGACATGGGCTTGAGGACATGTTAAATGATCTCATGCCTGACAACACCCCTCAATGGACTTTATGTCAATATATTGAATTCGCCCTGAGGATAAGCGGCTCATCATTTTCTGTGGGCCCTGTAGATGAGGGTTCCCATGAACTTCTAACACCCGTTGAACCAGAGTTCTGCTACACCTCAACTTATTCCCCGGACTCTCGTTACGTCTTAGCAGAATTCCCAGAGCCCTCTACTGCTGAGGGATCCAGAGACTGTTCACGTCACTTCTGCCGACCCAGAGACTGTTCACGTCACTTCTGCCAACCCAGAGACTGTTCATGTCACTTCTGCTGACCCAGAGACTGTTCACGTCACTTCTGCCGACCCAGAGACTGTTGACGTCACTTCTGCCGACCCAGAGCCTTCGCCGCTGGTTCCGTCCAGCCCAGAGCCCTCGCAGCGGGTCCTGTCCAGCCCAGAGCCCTCGCCGCTGGCGCCGTCCAGCCCAGAGCCCTCGCCGCTGCCGCCGTCCAGCCCAGAGCCCTCGCCGCTGGCGCCGTCCAGCCCAGAGCCCTCACCGCTGGCCCCGTCCAGCCCAGCACCCTCTCGGAGACGGAGGAGGAGGAAGAGGACTTCCTGCATCCTGCAATGCCCGGAGACCCTTCCTGAGCCTCCGGTCAGTCCAGAGGCTGTCTCCATGCTACTGGCCCTGGCGGCGCCGCCCAAGCTCCTGGCCCTGTTGGCGCCACCCAAGCTCCATGCCCTGGCGGCACCACCCATTCCACCTATCAAGGCCAATACTGCCCAGCTTGAGCCGGTGTCTGTTCCTGAGCCGGTGTCTGTTCCTGAGCCACCGCCTTGGCCGCCCGAGGGGTCTTCACCGCCCTGGGCGCCCGAGGTGTCTTCACCGCCCTGGCCGCCTGAGGGGTCTTGGCCGCCCGAAGGGTCTTCACCGCCCTGGCCGCCCGAAGGGTCTTCACCGCCCTGGCCGCCCGAAGGGTCTTCACCGCCCTGGCCGCCCGAGGGGTCTTCACCGCCCTGGCCGCCCGAAGGGTCTTCACCGCCCTGGCCGCCCGAGGTGTCTTCACCGCCCTGGCCGCCTGAGGGGTCTTCGCCGCCCGAAGGGTCTTCACCGCCCTGGCCGCCCGAAGGGTCTTCACCGCCCTGGCTGCCCGAAGGGTCTTCACCGCCCTGGCCGCCCGAAGGGTCTTCACCGCCCTGGCCGCCCGATGGATTGTCGTCTGCTTCGCTCTGGCCGCCCGATGGGTCGTCTGCTTCGCCCTGGCCGCCCGAAGGGTCTCCTCCACCCTGGCCGTCTGAAGGGTCGTCTCCGCCCTGGCCGCCTGAAGGGTCGTCTCTGCCCTGGTCGCCCGCACAGCCTGCTCCGCCCTGGTCGTCCGCACAGCCTGCTCCGCCCTGGTCGCCTGCACAGCCTGCTCCGCCCTGGTCGCCTGCACAGCCTGCTCCGCCCTGGTCGCCTGCACAGCCTGCTCCGCCCTGGTCGCCCGCACAGCCTGCTCCGCCCTGGTCTCCTGTTCCTCTTCTGCTCCACGGACCTGGCCCTCCATCCCGCCCCCAGATCCGCCTCCGCTCCACCTCCACCTAGGACAGTTTTTTGAGCGTCTGGAAGCCGCTCTTTGGAGGGGGGCTATGTAACGGTCACCAGCTGGAGTGCCCTTGAGAGACAACAGAGGGCACTCTACACCAGACGATTATGTTTCACTCACAAACTACATTTCCCATAACTCACTGCCCGGACTCATCAGCACTCATCTCATTCACCTGTTTCTCATCATCTTGTTTAGTTCACACCATATATACCTGGTTTTCACATTCACTTATTGGGAAGTCTTGTTGTACTGTTTGTCTGCATTTCTGAGCGTTTTCACGTGTTTGTTTTCTGTTTTGACTTTGGATTGTTCTTGGACTCTGATTATTGCTGCCTGCCCTGACCTCTGCCTGTTTCTTGGATTCTCTCTGTGTATTCTCCATTGTCCTGTCTGCTGTTTCTTGACCCTGCCTGTACGACTATTCTTGAATAAAGCTGCATTTGGATCTTCACCTTCAAGTCTCGGAGCAGTTCATAACAGTATTAGGGCTGAACGATTTTTGAAAATAATCTAATTGCGATTTTTTTTCACCAATATTGCAATTCGATATGCGATTATTATTTAAGCTTTTTGTCTTCTGTATGAAACGGTTCTTTCCTGGATGCCAGACCTCTGTTATGATGACATGAGGTGATACATGAATTGATGAATGACATTTTTATTTAACTACTTCACTCAATAGTATATTTGAAATTCCAATCTTGTAAACATCAGAACAACAATATATATTTTTTTAAAAATCTGTGGCTTTACCAAATTACCACACTCAGTTTTTCAGATAATTCACTTTAAGTAACATGATATATAAACATGTGGATTGCACTTTTTAAACGCCATCTATGAACTGCTAGACAGTCTTTAAATAAATAAATAAAAAATATGCACACATCTTCCTGATCTCTCCAGTCAGTAACATTACACATAAAAGTGCAGAAAAATAAAGGAGAGCAAATACCTGCCTTGAAAATATTTAGGTAAATCAAAATTGACACAATATAACAATTGTAAAAAAATAATAATAATTAAAGCTGCAAGCAGCATTTAGCGGGGTTCAAGCATTTAAGGCCTTTAAGCACATAAGTATTAAAAATATTAAGTTTTATTTAGGAAGTATTTAACCACTGACATTATAGGCCGATTTCTTTCAAAATTCTTACAGACCTCTAAGGCCATGAGTCGAACATGCCCATCGAGTTTCATTCTGATCGGCATCCGTTAACCTTGTTTAATAGGTGTTCAAATTCATTGGCCAATGGCGGCCATGTTTTTTGAGATAGGCCAATGTCCTCATAGACATACATGGCACCTTGGACCAAGACACTGCATACCAATTTTTAAGTCAATCGGACTAACGGTCAGGTGGTCATAGCCCTTTTTATGTTATTTTCATGTTATCCCAGATAGCACAGGTACGTCTGCAAGATGTCTGTTAAAGATCACTTCATCTTGAAAGCATCTGCTGTTTACTAACATCTGATAGACATCTTTAAGATGTCAGTTTATCATACATTCTATGAGGGGACAGCACTGTGGTTGCAGCCGTTGTGTGTGCAAATACACTATTAACACCAGACAGAAGGAGATTCACATCACCATTTGGAAAGAAGCGTAAATGGATGGAGAAGCATAGGTTACTGTAAAGCTACGTCTTAGTTGGTGCTTATCTTGGCGAAAGCCGAGTACAAATCAGCATGAAGTTTTAACATCTACTCTCTTGTAATGGAAATCATGAAAATCTGGATACGTCCAGTGACTGCGGTGAATAGTGCTGCTGGCAACAAGGGAAAGACCTTGCGACAGCCTGGAGAGACAGCTGACAGGAGAAAAGAGAACCCAATGGGCTGGTAAGGGTTAGCTACCCTTGTCGGCAGTATCCAGCTCTGTGTTTACAGGATGCTGGAGACACCCGCCCAAGGCTTCTGAGAAATTAAAGAGGAAAATACCCCTAGAGTCTGCGAGAGCGGGGGCGGAAGATGACTCAATGTTGGACAACATGGTTAACGACTTTGGAATGGAAACGGATATGAGTATGGAGAGTAATTCACAAAAGACTAGTTCAGGTTCTGCAGTTAGCAAAGTCATTGAACTCCAAGCTTGTGTCTGTGGCTGGAGCAAGGCGACAACGGTCAGGGGTTTGAAGATTCATCAAGGGAAAATGAAATGCTTGAGAGAGAAGGGACAAGGGCCTCGCATTGATCAGTACTTCTTACGAAGTCAGTCAAGTCAGTCGAATGAAATCCAGCGACAGGAAGCAAACCACAGTTCGCAGGATATCAGCACCCCTGTCATTGAGGAGAGGAGGGTTTGCACAGTTAATGATGAACACATTGATACTTGTGAACCCGGTCAGATTAACCAGCAAAAGAGAGAAAAGAAACTCAACGGGCATAGGCCTGGAGTTAGATGGCCAAGAGCTTGTGAGAAAACTGCATGGGACACGGTAAACATAGATCTTTGCTTTGCATTGGAAAGATTAACTGGTACAGTTGAAAAGAAGCTGGATAAATTTGGGGACATCATTTACGCATATGGAAGTGAGAGGTTTGGTGTGGAAAAGGGAAGGAAAAAGTACAAACTACTCCTGGAATGTCTAGACGGCAGCAGAAAATTGAAGGGTTAGTTAGAGAAAGCAGGCAGCTGAGGAAGCAATGGAAAAGAGCAGAACAAGGTCAGAGGGATGGACTCAATCTCTTACAAAGGACCATAAAAGATAAGCTTGCAACATTACGCAGAGCTGAGTGCCTACGGAAACGCTACAAAAAGAAGGAGCGTGCGAAGGCTAATTTCTATAAAGACCCATTCAAATTCGTAAAGAAGTTATTCACCAGTGAGAAGAATGGCACTTTAAAAGCATCTAGGGTTGAGCTAGAGAGATATTTGGAGGAAACGCATACAGATGCAAAAAGGCATGAGCCTATGTCAATTCCGTCAGACATCCCACCTATCAAAGGCAAGGGCTTCATCATCTCCAGGGCCTAATGGAGTTCCGTACAGAGTGTACAAGAGTGCTTCAGGAGTTCTACGAATTCTGTGGAAATTGATAAAAGTGGCATGGGAAAAGCAGGTTGTACCTTGAGCATGGCGCCGAGCAGGTGGATTCTTTATACCTAAAGAAAAAGATGCTACAAGCATCAGTCAGTTTCGTCCTATTTCACTATTAAACGTCGAAGGTAAGATTTTCTTCAGCATTATTGCTCAGAGATTGTCAACCTATCTATTAAAGAATGGCTTCATTGACACTTCAGTTCAAAAAGTGGGCATTCCAGGGTTCTCAGGATGCTTAGAACACATCAATGTTATTTGGCAACGAATTCAATCAGCTAAAAAGGAGAGGAAGGAGCTCCATGTGACATTCCTGGATTTGGCTAATGCATATGGTTCAGTGCCACATGAGCTTCTTTGGGCAGCATTTGATTTTTTCAGGGTACCGATGTCGATAACAAATTTAGTGAAAGCCTATTTTGGAGATTTGCAATTTAGTTTCTCAACTCCAGAATTCAGCACTACATGGCAATGCTTAGAGGTTGGAATAATGGCAGGATGCACAATTTCTCCACTGACTTTTACCATGGCAATGGAAGTAATCATTAGGGCATCAAAATGGATAGTAGGAGAGTGCTTGGCTTCTGGGATGCGACTACCACCAATCAGAGAATACATGGATGACATGACAACCATGACTGTCATGAGGGGACCGCACTGTGGTTGCAGACGTTGTGTGTGCAAATACACTATTAACACCAGACAGAAGGAGATTCACATCACCATTTGGAAAGAAGCGTAAATGGATGGAGAAGCATAGGTTACTGTAAAGCTAGGTCTTAGTTGGTGCTTATCTTGGCGAAAGCCGAGTACAAATCAGCATGAAGTTTTAACATCTACTCTCGTGTAATGGAAATCTAAATCATTACATCTTAAAGACATTTTCTAAACGTCTATTTGACATCTGACCAGAAACGTTCAATAGACGTATTGCAGATGAGCAAACACTCTAAAAAATACGTCTTCCAGATGTAAACACGCACATCAAATAGACGTCTCCGTGATGTACATGTGCTATCTGGGATAGCGCCACCTAGTGTTCAATCGTCGCGATTTTTTTACTGTGACCTCAGATTGCACTCATACACATGTGTACCGAGTTTGGTGAAGCTAGCTCATTTATTTCTTGATTTATAGCCATTTTAGTAAAATAGGCTCCTCCCACAAATTTAATTTTGCACCCCCTAGCGATCATGAATCGAAATGTCAACTTTTTTCGCTAATTATTGATAAACAGACTCCAGAGAACATTTCTGCACTGGTTTGGTTCCGATTGGGTGAAAAACCTAGCACTAATTAGCAAAAGTAGTTTTTTGACAAAATTCTAAATGGCGGAGAAATTTGCATACCGGAAAGGAAAGATATATATTTTGTTCTACAGGAGTCCATCTTTCCAATGATATAGGACACTTGAGTCTACGTCTTACGGTCTAGGAGTTATGATCAGTTTCGCGCAATTGATTGCTATAGCGCCACCTATGGGCCAATCTGGGTCATACTCTCTCAACCTCTCCTCGATTTTTGTATTACCCTATGGCCAAGTTTCAAGTCTCTAGCACTTACGGTTTGGGCTGCACGATGCATTTTAGGGGAGAATAATAATAATAATTATTATTATTATTTATTAATAATTAATTAATTATTAATTAATTAATTAATTAATTAATCTTAAGTTTAATTAATTAATAATTAATTAATAATTAATTAATAATTCGTAATTAAACTTAAGATTAATTAATTAATTAATTAATTATTATTATTATTATAATAATCATAATTATTACGCTTTTACACTAGTGAACTGACTCGAGGCCCACAGAGAAGGAAATGAATAGTTGAAATAAAGTCGTTATTTTAGTTTTTTTGCGCACAAAAAGTATTCTCGTCGTTTGATAAACTTAAGATTGAGCCACTGTAGTCACTTGGACTATTTTAACGATGTCTGTAATAACTTTTCGAGGCCGGCAAGTTTCAATCCTTTTGAAGCCTATATGGAGGAGTGATCCAGCTCTCAGATTTCATCAAAAATATCTTAATTCGTGTTCCGAAGATGAACGAAGGTCTTACGGGGTTGAACAACATGAGGGTGAGTAAATACTGACAGAATTTTAATTTTTGGGTGAACTATCCCTTTAATGTATTTGTAAACATTTTAAGGAACTCTTAATACTAAGTAAGGTGAGTAAATACTGACAGAATAAATACTGACAGAGTAAATACTGAGTAAATACTGAGTAAATACAGAGTAAATACTGACAGTCCGGTGAGTAAATACTGACAGAATTTTAATTTTTGAGTGAACTATCCCTTTAATGTATTTGTAAACATTTTAAGGAACTCTTAATACTAATGTAATTAATGTTGAATAAAGGTTGTATTAAAGCACTTAATGACAGTTTCTGATTTTCCGTGACCTAATCTAAAGTGAGAACTATTTATGGTTAATAAGTTGTTAACACAGCATTATCTAACTCTTTAAATAAGAGCTAATTAAACAATAACACTTTGTTAATTACAGTGACAATGAAGAACTCACTATTTGTATAGTGTCTTAATATATTAACTAGAGCTTATATACTATACATTAACTACATTTACATTTACATTTATTCATTTAGCTGACGCTTTTATCCAAAGCGACTTACAATTGCTATATTTCAGAGGTCGCACGCCTCTGGAGCAACTAGGGGTTAAGTGTCTTGCTCAGGGACACATTGGTGTCTCACAGTGGATTCGAACCCGGATCTCTCACACCAAAGGCATGTGTCTTATCCACTGCGCCATCACCACCCCCAACTATAAACTAATAGTTTGAAAATTATTTATAAGCGCTGTGTTACTGTATACTTGTGATAAAGTGTTACCATTATTTATAACTGGTACATTGAGTAATTATTCCTTTTTTATGTGATGGTGTGATTCTTCTTTTTCAAAAATAACACAAAATAAACAAAGTAAAGATGAATTTGACTGATAGCATTATTATTATTTTTCAATATTTCCATAGAAATGGTGATATATTGTTATCGTAATTTTGGCCATGATAATCATGTAGTGATAAATCTGATATGGTGACAGTCCTGGTTCAGGTGAAACACACACCACTTCCCTCTTTTCAGCTGCACACACACATATATAATAATAATAATAATAATAATATATAATGTGTGCACTCACACATTTTGAGGCAATACTCACGCATTTGCAAGGGTCTGTTTGCACAAGCATTACAAGGAAAGTTGATTTACACCAAACATTTGTGCTTTAAAACCCTCTTCACTGTAACCTGCATCTGTTGACTGGTTTGTAGTTCGTCCGATTTATTTAACTGTTAGTTTTACTGTGTTTTGGGGATAATAATATAGTGAGATGTAAATGTTCCTCTTCAGAGAGACTCCTCACCGCTGCCTTCTACCGCCGGCAGGATCTGACGGTACAAGCAGGAATCTGTCGCTGAACCGCCGGATGGGGCTTACGCCAAACATATATTATATACACTATCTACATATTAATACTTATTCACTCAGAGTCTTTATGGTAGAGATGATCTTACCACAGTATCTCCAGTTTACAGTGAGGATTCTCCAGTAGATCAGAAAGCTGCTTGATTCCTGAGTCTCCTAGTTTATTCCCAGACAGTCTCAGTTCTCTCAGGTGTGAGGGGTTTGATCTCAGAGCTGAAGCCAGAGCAACACAACCTTCATCTGTGACACCACAATCCCTCAACCTGTAGAGAACAATGACACACATTAAGCCTATCTCCAGAGATAAACATAACAATAAAATAACAACATAATGCTGTCAATATAAAATAATAAATACATAAAATACTCATTAGTTCACATTGTTAAAATACATAGTTAGGATTAAGGGATTAATACACAGTTTTACAGTATAAAAATAATTTCTTTGGTAAGTCCCCATAAAACATGGAAACCCAACATGTGTGTGACTGAGTGAGTAAGTGTGTGTGAGTGTGTGTATGTGTGCGTAGTGTTTTTGTAAACATTTTAAGGAATGTGTGTGTGTGTGTGTGTGTGTGTGTGTGTGTGTGTGTGTGTGTGTGTGTGTGTGTGTGTGTGTGTGTGTGTGCGCGCGTTAGGGATGGGAGAAAAAAAAAACATTCACCTTTCGCAATTTTTTTGTTTAAGATTTTAAAATATTTTTTTTATTCCAGAATCGATATTGATCCAAATTAAATTGCTTTATTTTTGTCCTTGCTTATAGCTGAGGTTGACAGAAGTTAGCCACACTTGTTCAACAGAGGATGAAATTTGTCGTTATCTATGAGTGTCGTAATATCCATTTCAAGTGGAGCGTGGAAGCGAAGCGAGACTGAATCAGTATTGCCGACTTAGCGCATTTGTCGCTATTTTTAGCGACTTTTCAGACCCCTTTAGTGACTTTTTTTTAAAGCGATTAGCGACAAATCTAGCCATCTTTTTTTGTGGAGAGCTTCACAAAAGGTATTTATAATAGTATCATTATTTCTGTGTTACAACATTTCAAATGGTCATAGAAGTACTGGGATAAAAGTTTAAAGTTCAAATATAAACACTGATGTCTACGGTAGCGATCACAATAGAGTAAATCAGCTTTTAATTGAAACTTGGCACTTAAAATAACTTATTTTTCGATTACATTGTTTCACCACTAGGTGGCGACAAGTGACTTAAAAAATTTATTTGTTATTGAATTATTTGTTCAAGAGAATGTAGTACTGTATGATGCTTCTGAAATAAAACTGAGAAAGATGTGATGAATTGTTTTTGTATATATCATTCATCTTATACATAATGTACAGTCTGTATTAGGGCTGAACGATTTTTGAAAATAATCTAATTGCGATTTTTTTCACCAATATTGCAATTGCAATTCAATATGCGATTATTATTTAAGCTCTTTGTCTTCTGTATGAAACGGTTCTTTCCTGGATGCCAGACTTCTGTTATGATGGAGACAGATTTAAAATCATTGTGTGCGCAAGGATCCAGAGGCGCTCCTAACCGTAAGACTGACTATACTAAGGGTAAAGTCAATACAATTCATGATTAATGATAAAATTCCAACCTCAATGATAGATGTGCCTGGATATAAGTGCTATAGAAAGGACAGGGTTACTGGTAGAGGACGAGGAGTTCTGGTTTACATTAAAGACTCCTTTAAGACTAAGGAAGTCCAATGTGATGAATCTTTATCAACTGAAAGTTTGTGTGTAAATGTGGCTCTATCCTCACCCATGATGTTTAACATTCTTGTGGTGTATAATCCACCATTTAGTTGCCTACAAACTTTTTATCAAAATCTAGAAAAAATTCTCAAATCTTTTAAACCGAACAGTGAGGTGCTTATTTATGGAGATATTAATGTTAATTGGTTAAATAAATCCAGTAGGAAACAACTCAAAGAATTAACATCAAAATATGACTTTCATCAATTTGTAAAGGGAACCACTCGCCTAACAAAAACATCACAGACAACAATAGATTTAGCTTTCTCAAATAAGCCGGAAAGAGTTTTAAAAACATACAATCTGGTGTGTGGCTTATCAGATCATAACATGATATTAATTTCCAGAAAACTCTCAAAAAAGCGTCTAAATGAATATAAAAATGACCAAAAGGTAATCAAGTTAATAATTCCCTGCAAGGATCTTATTAAAGTTGAGAATGGGATGAAGTCTCACAACATAATCAAGTGAACAAGTTTTGCGATATATTTACTTCCACAATGAGTAACATTTTAAATAAGTTTTTAAAACAATGTAAAAGGCCACTAAGAAAAGTACAGCATCCATGGGTAAGTGATGCAGTACGACAGTTAATTAAAAAAAGAGATTTTGCTCTAAAAACCTATCTTAAAACCAGATATGACACAGAAGTGATGTTATTTAAAGGCCATGTTGCAGGTTTAATTTTTCAACGAATTTGTGCAATTTGCTTGTTGGTAATAAACATTTAAACTGTTATCCATTGTATTTTATGTTGTTGGGTATCACAAAACGAAAAAAGTAGGTACTATCTTACAGCGGTTTGCAACGATTCTCCTTTCCCCCACAATGCATTGCATTACGTCACCTTGGGGAGAGAATTTACCAAAGCCCTCTGCCCGCCTTGTTGAGAGCGACGAGTAGTAGACGAGAGTATTCAGATAGCGCAGATTATAGATAAATACATAGATATAGAGAGATAGATAGAAAAGATATATATATAGACTAGATATATAGACAGACTAGATATATAGATAGTCAAGTATAGAGAGAGATAGGCAGACAGCATAACGTTAGCAGATATAGCTAACGTTAGCAGCTAGATAGAAATATATACAGTTGTAGGTTACAGTTTGACAAGAGTTTTGAGTGTGACAGAAGCACAATGTTGTGTTTTATTGCGAGTGTACACAAATATAAGTAAACACTTTGCAGTTTGAACGATATCCTGTATGAACAAAATGACGATGTTTTTATGTTTCCACTGTTCGATCGCGCCTCTCTCTCTCACACTCACACACACAATACGAATACATGTATAATTCCACCCCTAATAGCTAGCATGATGCTTTCTATTTCTAGATGACAAAGACAAACATTACCAGTACTACGACACTATGACAAAGGTTACCGGTACTTATCTGAACTAACGTCATGATCATATACTGCCACTAGATATAAAGAAAACGTTGATTTTTCACTCGGTGCTATTCAATGACCATAAAAATAATATATGTGTCGTTATTGTGCACTGCTGCTCGTAAGTTAAAACGGCTTGCCATAGCTTGTAGACTAGCTCCAGTGTTCATTTCTGCGTTGCTAAATGATAGCAACTCACCGGGACACTTCACCAACTCTCCACTCATTCTCCTCGGACCATGCATTCAATTGGCTTTGACGGCCATCAGTTCTTGGCAATTCTTCATTTGCCCTCTCACGTCTAGCAGGTTCAAAATTATACGGCTGCGGGCCATAATACATGTTAGTTCTTCTTGCCAACTCCTCATCCCAGTCAGTCGCCGTAGTTCTAATACTAGGCTGAGGCACCCTTTCCTCCGCTTCTCCCCAACGTGACGTCATCACAGAGTTGCGTAAAAAAAAAATTATACCAGAAACGTAAAAAAATGGTCTTTAAGACCATTTTTGAGACATTTTAAAAATGATACACATATCTTGAGTGATTTATGTACCCATTAATCAACAGTGGTGGTTAACCTGCAACATGGCCTTTAAAGGTTTACGAAATCAAGTAGTAAAAGAATTGCGCAACTTAAAAGCAAACTATTATATGAAAATTTTAACTGAAGCTAAAGGAAATTGTAAAGCAATATGGAAACAAATAAACAGTCTAATTAAACCTAATGCAAATATAAATAATTCATTTGAACTAAAATATGAAGGAAAAAACATATCAGACCCTGTCCAAGTTGCTAATGTTTTTAATCAATTTTTCATCAAATCTGTTGAAGATCTTGCTTCTCATTTTTTAGATGACGAGCCCAATAGTAGCAACTTAAATATATTGTCATCAGCAAATGAGAATTCCTTTAAAATTAGAGAAGTGGATCAGGCAGTGGTATTGAAAGCCATTTCAGACCTGAATACCAACTTATCCAAAAACAACTACAACATAGACTCAACTTTCCTCAAAAAATATGCTCAAATTGTTATTCAACCTTTGACCCATATTATAAATGTCTCTATTAAAACAGGAATATTTCCAGATGCTTGGAAAAAGGCACTGGTTAAACCCAGTGGCGGCTGGTGAAAAATATTGTAGGTGGGGCTGTCTGTGCCGGAGGTCTGGGGGTTCTCCCCCATAAAATTTTGAATTTCATAAATGTGATTTCCTGCATTCTGGTGCATTTTAGGCCTTAGGCCATGGCCCTTGCCTATACCAATAAAAGGTAATGATAATGAACAAGTTGCATGTTTATTATGCTCCGTGTCCAGATAGAAAAAGTGCAAATGCATAACGATAAATTATAATAGGGAATACAACAAATAATAGGCAATACAACAATCTAGTTCTTTAATCAATCCCCAGCTGTAGACTACATATCTTTAAAGTTCACTGTAGACAAATTGACAATTGGATAATAGACTGTGTTGATACTAGAGAAAGAGAGAAGGCTCTCAAAGAGAGGGTGGGACAACATTCTTGAAGTGAACACCAAGTATGAGAAGAAAGATGATTTTAACATTTTAACTAGTATGAAACACAGTAATCCAGCTCAGAATTTAAAAACAACAAAAAAGCAAAGCAAACATAGTTACATTCCTATTGAGATCACTATTCTAATGGCAAATGTATGTGAAACAAGGTGTATATGTGTGAGAGAGAGAGTGACAGAGACAGCCAATAAAGCTAATTGAATTGAGATTGTGTGTGTGTGTGTGCGTGTGTGAGAGAGAGAGAGAGAGAGAGAGAGAGAGAGAACCTGGACGTCGGTGTGCCACCACTTCATCCAGCACTGCCGTTCGTTTGAATGACTAGGAAAAAAATTTATGAAATCTCCCAATGTGTGAAAAAACTGGTCTCTTTGACTCTTTCTCGTGTGCCGTCGGCGCCGCCATTGTCAACTTGTCAAGAAAGATCTAGCTCCACCCGCCGAATCTCAATGCACGTGCCCACAACAAGTAGAGTAAAACTCCATGTTATTCTCCGATGGGCGCAGAGGCAAAGCGCCATTCGGCGAATTATTACTGCGCGTCACTGATTGGTTGAATTGATCATATTTAGTGACGTTTTGATAGCATATCAGAGCTCCATTGGTTAGATAGCATAAAACTACACATTTATGATGTTATTGTTATGCGGCACACAATGAAGCTGGCAGACAAAAATACCCCCACCCCCCTCCCCTCGTTCTAGTGTGTAAAACACGTACACCTGTCCTGTACAGAAGAAAGTCATGTTTTTGTAAAACTTTAAACTTTTTTTTTTTTTTTACTTGGTAGGAGGTGCGGCGCCCCAGCGCCCATAATAGACCAGCCGCCACTCTTTAAGTCCGGGAATACCACAGACGTTAGTAACTATCGACCAATAAGTCTAGTTCCGGTAATGTCAAAAATACTAGAAAAAATAGTTTCAGAACAAATTAATCAATATATAGAAACACATCAGTATATACACCCTCAACAGTATGGTTTCAGACAGAATCATTCCACTGAATCAGCTATCTGCGCATTATTGGAAAGTATTGTGCAGCCGCTTGATAAAGGAAACATCGTGGGTGCAGTATTCCTGGACTTAAAGAGGGCATTCGACACAGTAAATCATAGCCGTCTTATCTCAAAACTGTCATCCTATAACACGTCACACCAGGCATTATCATGGTTCGAGTCATACTTACAGGGACGAGAACAATGTGTAGTTATTGATCATGTAAAATCTGCCCCATGTAAAATTAAGACTGGAATCCCTCAGGGAACCATACTGGGGCCTATTCTCTTCAGCCTGTATGTGAACGAGCTGCCAGAAGTGTGTCCTGAAGTTGGTCTTCAGATGTATGCCGATGACACTGTGGTTTATGTGTCCGGCAGAAGCCCTGCTGTTATCAGCAGTACACTGACCAAAAGTCTTGAGAAAGTGTTTAATTGGCTAAACAAATCCTGTTTAACACTTAATCTGAAGAAAACTAAGTCTATGTGTTTTTCGATAAGAACTCGGACAATAAATGACCTTAACATTAAAATGAATGGCGAACTAATCGAACAGGTGGAACAAGAAAAATATTTAGGAGTGATTTTAGATTCTCAGCTAAACTTTAGAAGTCATATCAAAAACATCTCAAGAAAAATGAAGGCCAGTATGAACTCTTTCAGAATGATCAGGAGCAGTCTAACATTTGAATGTGCTCATGTCTTTCTGAACACTATGATCCTGTCCCACCTCTCGTACTGCACCACTGTTTGGTCTCAGACCAGCCAAACTACCCTAAAGCCTATTGAGAGGCTTTATAACCTTGCCCTAAAATTTTTATAAATTAAAAAAAGCCCATTCGATTCCATCACTGTTATATTTTAAGTAAACATAAAATCTTATCTTTTGTTAATTGTGTTAATCTCAGACACATTAAGTTGTTTTTTAAATGTCTGATTGGACTTGCACCTGAGCCACTTTGTAAATTTGTGAACAGGTTGGAACCCTCCAGATCAACAAGAGCTGCTACACGTGGAGACTGTAAAGTTCCATTTTCTTAAAACATCTTTTGCCCAAAATGTTTTTTCTGTGAAAGGAGCCAATCTGTGGAACTGTCTTCCTACAAATATAAAGACTTTAACTAAACTGTCCACCTTCAAAAAACAAACAAAAGCCTGGTTCATACAACAGCAGCAGTGTGATCATGCCATATGAAACGTATAGCTGTGTGTATGTGAGGTGTGCATCTGTTTGAGTTCGAGTGAATGTGTTTATTTACTAATTTTTATTGGTGCTAACTGGTTTCTGGACATTTTATTGTATTTGCTGTAAATTTTTTACTCCTTTATTATCTTAACTGTTAAAAGCCCTTCTAGGGACAGGTGTTGCGAATTAGCCTTGGCTATAAATACTGTGATACAGGCATCGGATTGTTCTTTATGTGACAATCTATGTTTTTTTTTTTTTTGTATCTGTCCCTATTCAAATAAACAATAAATAAAAAATAAATGGTGACATGAGGTGATACATGAATTGATGAATGACATTTTTATTTAACTACTTCGCTCAATAGTATATTTGAACTTCCAATCTTGTAAACATCAGAACATAAATATAAAAAAAACAAAATCTGTGGCTTTACCAAATTACCACACTCAGTTTTTCAGATAATTCACTTTAAGAGACATGATATATAAACATGTGGATTGCACTTTTTAAACGCTATCTGTGAACTGCTAGACAGTCTTTAAATAAATAAATAATTAATATACACACATCTTCCTGATCTCTCCAGTCAGTAACATTACGCACAAAGTGCAGAAAAATAAAGGAGAGCAAATACCTGCCTGAACCTCTTTGAAAATAATTAGGTAAATCAAAATTAACACAATATAACAATTGTAAAAACATTATAATAATTATTATGCACTGCCAGCTATAATGATCCTAGCTCAAAGGTTTTTTGCTTGGGTGATTTCCGCGTGCAGTTTTGAAGTGCGTTCATATGGCGTAACACTTTCAAACATTTCGGTCACTGATCCTTGCCGAGTACTTGGATTATTTTGCACACTGCTTGTTTTTGTAGCTTTACACCTATCATACAGTGAAGTAGCAACTGTAACAAGGGAGGTTTTGCACAATACATGACACTGGGAAACATCTTTTTTAAAGCCAAAATAGTCCCACACGACTGATGTACTGTTCCTCTTTGACACTAACATTCCTTCAGTGTCTGGTTCTGTCGAGCCTGAGGCCATTGTCAATGTACAGATGCCAAGTTAACTCTTGTTATGCTCCAGTGTTACGTGACAGAGTGCAGCCAGCCCGGTGCAGCCTTTGTGGTTAGAAAATCTCGTTTCATCATATCGCGATATTATCGCAAATGCAATTAATCGTCCAGCCCTAGTCTGTATAGTGTATACTGTATACTGCACAGCCCTAGTGTGTGTGTGTGTGTGTGTCTCTGTGAGTGAGTGAGTGAGTGTGTGTGTGTGTGTGTGTGTGTGTGTGTGTGTGTGTGTGTGTGTGTGTGAGTGAGTGAGTGAGTGAGTGAGTGAGTGAGTGAGTGAGTGTGTGTGTGTGTGTGTGTGTGTGTGTGTGTGTGTGAGTGAGAAAGAGTGCGAGTGCGTGTGTGTGCGAATGTGTGCGTGTGTGTGAGAGAGAGAGAGAGAGGGAGAGTGTGAGAGAGAGAGTGTGTCTGTGAGAGTTTGTGCTTGTGAGTGTGTGAGTGTGTGTGTGTGTGTGTGTGTGTGTGTGTGTGTGTGTGTGTGTGTGTGTGTGTGAGCTTAATGTATTTGTAAACATTTTAAGGAACTCTTAAAACTAATGTAATTAATGTTGAATAAAGGTTGTATTAAAGCACCTAATGACAGTTTCCGATTTTCCGTGACCTAATCTAAAGTGAGAACTATTTATGGTTAATAAGTTGTTAATATGGCATTATCTAACTCTTTACTTTAGAGCTCATTAAACAATAACACTTTGTTAATTACAGTGACAATGAAGAACGTCCTGGTTGCGTATGCAACCCACCGTTCCCTGAAGGAGGGAACGGAGGACGTAGTCGACGTCGACTGAATTGGGATCTCGCTAGAGAGCCTATCCTCTTCGAGTACTATTGAATGAGCCAATGTAATTGGCGTGCGTGATTCGCATCACACACTCCGCCCCCGCGGCGCGGGTATAAATACGGAAGTGGATGCACGCACTAGTTGCTTTTTCACTGAGGAGCCGAGTGTAACCCGGGGTCAGCGGTGGTCCAGCGGTAGTGGCAAGGGGACTACGTCCTCCGTTCCCAGACCTTCATACGCAACCAGGACGTTCCCTTTCAGTCGATAACGTCAGGCGTAGTCGACGTCGACTGAATTGGGATAACCTTTGAAAACGCCACTAAAGCTGCCACCTTCCAGTGCCTAAACAAAAGCCTCCTGATGCCCCCGCAAATTTAAGGCGGGGAAGGACAGGGCTTAGGCCAGGGAAGTCACTGCTGTTCCTACAGGACCACTGGGAAAGCGCTCCCCGTACATTGGAAGGAAGGGACGCTGCGGAAGCCACATCCAACCCAGAGGGAGGTAACGTGGAGAATACACATATGAACTGGGCGGAAACCGGGCAGTCTAACATATGGAATGTCACTGGGGTGGCTCCAGCCTAAGACGGGGGGAGACACACCGGACAGTGATGGCAGAGAGACTCTGCCGAGGGAAGACACGGGCTCGCCGCAGGGAGCCGAATCGTGGAAGAATACACATATGGGGTCGCCGTAGGGACCGCAACATATGGACCCAGCCTAACACAGGTTCCACACTGCTTACGAGTGGTAGGCCTAACACCAGACGTTCCGCACGTCCGATGTTGGAGGGGTGTGGAGGAACTCAACAGGGTTCAATTTTAAGGGAACTCAACTGGAGTAGAAAGGCGCACGTATCCAGTCCATAGGAGGGGAATGGCGCAGCAAGCCGACACTTGAACCGGGCTCACGGTGAAACTGGCTTCATGAGAAGGGAGCCCACGGGAAGCAGCGATTCAACTAGGTGTCGTCCAGCCCCCAACTCTAGAATCTGTTTAGCAAAGCATATCGTCAACGCCCAGGCGGAGCACTTTACACTCATCACAGAGGAGCTCAACACCTAAGTGGACATGTTGCATCTCGGATTTTTACCGAAATGAAGGCAAGCACTAAGTGCAACTTTGCATGGAAACAGCCTTCCCTCTCTGCTGAATTCCAACAGATATTTGTAGAGCTGGTCTGAGGTCTATGGCTTGCGTTCTGTACACGTCCAAGCGAACGGACAGAGAAGCCAGGGCTGGATCTGCCTCCTCCAGGGCAGCACTTGCAGGCTCACCACCTGCTCCTATTACGGGAGAGGTAGGAACCTTGGGCACAATCCGAGCCGGGGTCTCAGCTTGTGAGAGTTAGCCGGCCCAGACTCCAGTCACAATACGTTGACCGAAAGCGAGCAAGTCCCTACCCTCTAGTAGAGACCACGCGAGCAGGAGAACTGATATAACAGAATTTTTAACTCACTGCCTGCAGTGGCTCAGGGGCGGTCTCTGCAGTGCAATCGCACCAGGGACAAGGCCCAAGAGGATAAAGAGGGACGCAAGGATTTACAAGACCTTGCTCCTCAGGAACCTGACGATCAGAACGTGCTTCTGCACACTTCTGCAACACGATGAGCGTCGTTTAAACACCGAGGCAACATCATTTTGAGGGTGAAGGAAAACAGCCTACTACAACCCATTTTGCAGGAAAGAGAGTACTGAAGTGATCGAAAGCTTTCAGGATCTCCTCTGGAGAGAAGACGCACTCAACGACTAGGTTCCACTTCTAAAGGCGTAAGCACGCTACCCATTTCTAGGGGGTGCTCGCAGAAGTGATGGTAACTATCACATGTCCCTGTGATAGCCACCTGAACCTCCGCGTTCAGATGTAAGACCGCCCGGAATCTCCGGGGGAAGAACGCGGGTGCCATCGTGCCCCGTCCCTGAAAGAGTTTTCAGGGGAAGTCAGGAAGGCTGTCGATGGGAACCAGGTCTAGTTGGGCCAATAAGGGGCAACTATGAACTATGAACTATGAAGACCTGTTCCTCTCCTGACTTGATACGTAGGTGCAAGCGACGGGCGCAAAAAGACAGGAGCATTGCTCAACACAACATGTGAAGATCACTGGGCTTCAGGAGCATTTTCTGCTCAGCACTTGAGTGTGATAAGTTCACTGAGCTTCAGGAGCATTCCTGCTCAACACCTGAGTGTGATAAACTCACTGAGCTTCAGGAGCATTTCTGCTCAACACTTGAGTGCGAAGAACTTCACTGAGCAACAGGAGCATTTCTGCTCAGCACTGCGTGTGATGAATTCACTGAGCTACAGAAGCATTTCTGCTCAACACCTGAGTGTGATGAACTCACTGAGCTACAGAAGCATTGCTGCTCAACACCTGAGTGCAATGAACTTCACTGAGTTTCAGGAGCATTTCTGCTCAACATGAAGTGTGATGAATTCACTGACTTGAGCAGGCGCAAGGCGACCATGAGTCGCAGTCGCTTTTAGAAGGCTCACTGGGGTTAAACGCATTTCTGCGGGCCCCTGGGGCAGCTGAGAGCCAGTGTTTGTCCAAGGGTAGTCCGCTCAGTTTATACAAACACTGGCAGGAAGACGAAACCGGAGGGGCAACTGAGCGGCCCCGGAATGGTCATGACCCAGCTGGACCCAGGGGATGGAGTCTCCACTTGCCCTGGCTATAACTGTCGTGAGGCTCGATGGCGGCAAGATTGAGTAGAGCGGGAAGAGTGGAACAAAGCATCCTCAGAAGCTTCTGACTCCAAGGAGGAGGTGACGGGTGAGTTGTGACATGCAAGGGAAGCTTGCGCAGCGGTCGCAATGTCTAACAACTCGAGGCACGAATGCCCGTGTAGTCAAGGGTCGCCCAGGCCCCCGTTAAAACACGCCCTTTGTACATGGCCCCTCTGTTGAAGAGGGTTTGGCACCAGACCGGGATGAACTATAGTCACACAGGGTGAGCTGCTCTGCCACGGTCACCTCGGGACTCGATCATGAAGCTAGCGCTGAAGCGGTCACATATGGAGGAAGCCAATGGCTGCAACTACCATATACCCCAGGAGCCTCTGAAAGTTCTTTCAGTGGGACCTTTCTCACTTCAAACACCAGCTGAACACATTCTCATTGGAGAGACGTGTTAGACCGAGTCCATCTCCAAAACTGAAAAAGAGATACTCAGCCCGTGGGCGAGATTACTCTCTTCCAGTTGACCTGAAGACCCAACGGGCTCTGGAGCGAAGGGAAGGACACTGTACTGATACTCCACCCTTACACGCAACACACAGGATGGCCTGCGGTGCGGAAGGTAGAGATCTGAAGGACGTCTTTCAGGTCGGAGCTGCAGACCAATCTTGAGCCAAGATGGTCACGACCCACCACCTAGTAGCACGAAGAACGAGTTTACAACTGGCCTTCGTACCGGCTGGAGGAGCGGCTATATCAAATCCTTCGCCAGCAGGACAAGATAAGCACGCACAAGTCAGGAGCACTGCTCAACACTCGGTGTGATGAATATCACTGAATTTTCAGGAGCACGTCTGCTCAACACCTAATGTGATGATTATCACTGACTTGAGCAGGGTAGCCAAGCCTGAGGTGGGGCAGCAAAGTAGAGAGAGTGGTGTTAGTGTGCTGTGCAACACTTACCTGTCTCCACTAGCGGCAGGGGGCGCGTGAGAAGGCGGATGACCGGGTCCTCGAACGCACCAAGCTGCCTGCTGGCGACCAAGGGGGAGCTGAGGGGTGTAAGGCTATACAGGGTCACACCCACCAGACTGGCCCTCTTGGGACCCAGGAACAGGTGAAATTGCTCTCTCTTTGAAGTGTGGGTACCACTTGCTTCGCTTTTTTTTTTTTTTTTTTTTAGGGAGCCAGCGGCGGAACAGACACACACACAAACAAAGGCTCCACCCGGCCCTCACCCGGGGGCAGGGAGTGATCGTGCCACTCCAAGAGCATCTCATCCATTCCTGGGCGGCCCGCTCCAGAATGCTTTCGCTGTCGCTTGCCACCTGGCTTGGCAGCGCCTGGAGCGGGCTGGGCGTCTCTACTGCGGCCGGCTCCATGCTGAGGCCTGGGTGGAGGCTGCTGCGGAGGCCCAGCAGGAGCGGCGGCCGGGGAACGCCCACGGCGACGAGCAGGCGGAGGAGCTGCCACCGGCGGCGGGTGGAGGCAGCAGCTGGCCACCGGGGCAGGATGTGCCGGATGACCTCCGTCTGCGCTTGAGCGGCAGAGAACTGTTGGATGCAGTTCTCCACCGCGTCGCCGACCAGCCCAACCTGGGAAATTGGGGAGACCAGGAACCGAACCTTGTCCGCATCCGCCATACCAACCAGGCTGAGCCAACGAAGGCGCTACTGGACCACCAAGGTGGACATCGCCAGACCGATCACGCACGCTACGACACTCGTGCCCCGGAGGGTGAGGTCGGATGCAATGCGGTGCTCACCTATGAGCGCACGGTCTGGATTACCCTCGTGCATGCCATGGGTGCCCTAGCCAGCAGCAACGCCATGGCATGCAAGAGGAAGCGGCTTGCCCACAGGCTTTGTAAGCTCTGCCCGTCGGAACGGACAAAAACTCACAGGCCTTAGGGGGGAGACGAGGATCCCCCCAAAAGGCAGCGGCCGCCGGACACAGGTGCACCTGTGTCGACAGACCGCTCCAATGGAGGGACACCTCGCAACCCTTCACCGTGCCTCCATCAAGGGTAATGAGGGGGAAAAGCTATTCAGGCAGTTTCTGGCAGAGAAAGATGCTGTTCACCACCTGATAAGCTCTCCATGCATTTCGGGAAAGAAAGGCACTGGGGCGGCGAGCTGAGAACCAGCGCGGCCCGCCCTAAGATACCAAACTCCAGATTCCAACCGAGACTGAACGGGACACAGTGGAGGTTCCACTCGAGCCCGGCAGCCTCGGCGGCCCGTTTCAGCATAGCTGATAATTCTGGATCCGGCTCGGGCAACATTGAACTCCCGGAAGGAGACAATGCAGCCGAGTCATCATCTCTAGAAGTCAGCTCACCCTCCGATGCTGCAATCGGCGTCCTGTCCTCCAGGGGAGCCCCGAGTGAAACCGCTGGCCCACCCATTACAGATGGACCAGCAGACAACACAGGAGGCTCCAGTGGTTGCAGTGGAAGGGAGGAGTGAGGAGCTCACAGGGAATGGTTACTGGGCGGGACATCCAACACTATCCTCCGGTCACCCATCCCACACAGCACCCGAGGGTGGGGCATGGTAATGGGGACTCGCTCTCCGCGAACGAAGGCGAGTCTCGCCCTCAACACTGCGACAGTCATGTTCCCACAGTGAAAACATGAGCTGTCCACAAAAGCTGTCTCAGCGTGCTGTATCAAACATGTGACACAACAGTTGTGACCATCAGAGAGAGACAGGGAACGACCGCACCCAGAAACGCACGGGCGGAATGACATCTTGAAAAAGACGCAAACGCACCCGTGTTGCTCTTTCAGAAAATAGGACCGTCACCAGTGCCGGAGCACACAGGGGAATGACCGCGGCAACACTGAACAGAGAACTGAAACAGTGAAGCACTCACTTTTCCGCCCTCTAACCAGCCATCAACACACACAAACATTTAGAAATTTGTTGCTGTTAAAACAGCAGTTGAGAGCTCAAAGCTCGCGATCACCGCTGCACTCGCGCTGTAGAACACCAGCACTGGGAGAGTCTTCCTGAAGAACACCGACACACTCGCTCGTTGTAGACAACAGCACTCTCAGAGACATCAAACGATCGGCTCCGAAGCGAAAGGCAACTAGTGCGTGCATCCACTTCCGTATTTATACCTGTGCCGCAGGGGCGGAGTGTGTGATGCGAATCACGCACGCCACTTACATTGGCTCGTTCAATAGTACTCGAAGAGGATAGGCTCTCTAGCGAGATCCCAATTCAGTCGACGTCGACTACGTCTGACGTTATCGACTGAAAGGGAACTCACTATTTGTGACCTGATCCAGCAAAATGAGTCACAGTGACCCACGTTTCAAAATTGAGATTTTGGTATTAATGGAAAGAGGAGACCATAAGTGTGTGTGTGTGTGTGTGTGTGTGTGTGTGTGTGTGTGTGTGTGTGTGTGTGTGTGTGTGTGTGTGTGTGTGTGTGTGTGTGTGTCTGTGTGTAAGAGAAAGTGAGAGAGGCAGAGAGACAAGGAAACAGAGAACAAATAATGCTAGTCTATGCAATCATATCTTTGTGTAGGCTAGTTGACAATAACAGTGTAACAAATTCATAACGGAGATACCAACAGTTAAATATTGGGTTAATCAAACACATTGTAATGGATTCTCCTTGCAGATAAATAGCTACACTCACACAATAATTGCACTCACTCACATCCATACACAGTAAATACACTCACTCAGATTCAAATTTGACATTAAATTCACCTTTCAGCTCTTTTCTTCTAAGCTGGGCAGGGAGAGGGACAACTTACTTTCTCAACTGGCGGTTTTGGGCAAATCTCACGGATATTTTTGTACAGATAAAGGCCATTGCACACCGAGTCTGAAATTTGCATCCGAAATTTTTGCACGTTAAAAAAAAATTCGACCTCACGTTATGTTAATCACGCTTGCACACTGTCTATGAAACTGTCTATTCATCCGTTATATAAAAAAAAATCGGATCGGGTTCGATTTTCTGCGTTTTTCGCATCCGTAGCAAGCAGTTTGAATGGTGTTTTGACAATTCAGAGACACCGAATCACGAATATACGAAAAAACGCATACGAAAAAAACGGGTGGACTCAGGGTGCAATGGCCAGGGGGCTTGATGACGCTTTGGCAACTTTGCTCTCTTTTGACAGCGACATTTCTCAAATGAATAATATTTAATCTTTCTGAGGAGATCTGCTAGCTTGTTTATTACACAGAGCGCTCGCTGCGAGTCTGACAGGAGGGTGGCTGGACCAATCGCGTGCCGGTCAGTCGAAACGGCTTCCCATCGACTAATGATCAGCATTTGTGTACATTTCTAAGCTTTTTGATTGGTTCTATACAACATGTAACATCATTTGGAGATAGTGACGTTTCAGGGGATACCCGGGAAATGCTCAGAGGTGACGACAGGAGTTGAGAAAAGCAATGTTCATTTCCAGCTAATTTAGTAAAACTTTGTAAACTTTAATAGTACTTTAAATACCTTTACTCAATTATCTGTACTACGCAACATTTGGAGATTATTTTTGAATGTCTGTTCTTTGAAATTAGCAAAAAAAAAAAAAATATATTATTTCATTGCTTTTCCACATAATCGGCCCATATCTTAAATTGGAACGTTGCGACTTCCGACTCATTTCGCCATATTGGGTCACATTTGTATATAGTCTCTTAATATATTAACTAGAGCTTATATACTATTATATACTATACATTAACTATAAACTAATAGTTTGAAAATTATTTATAAGCGCTGTGTTACTGTATACTTGTGATAAAGTGTTACCATTATTTCAAACTGGTCGCATTGTGTAATTATTCCTTTTGTATGTGATAGAGTGATTATACTTTTTCAAAAATAACACATAATAAACAAAATAAAGATGAATTTGACTGATAGCATTATTATTATTATTTTTCAATATTTACATAGATATGGTGATATATTGTTACTGTGTGTAATTTTGGCCATGATAATAATGTAGTGATAAATCTGATATGGTGACAGTCCTGGTTCAGGTGAAACACACACTACTTCCCTCTTTTCAGCTGCACACACACATATATAATAATAATAATAATATATAATGTGCACACACACATTTTGAGGCAATGCTCACGCTTTTGCAAGGGTCTGTTTGCACAAGCATTACATTTGTGCTTTAAAAACCCTCTTCACTGTAACCTGCATCTGTTGTCTGGTTTGTAGTTCGTATGGTTTATTTAACTGTTAGTTTTACTGTGTTTTGGGGATAATAATATAGTGAGATGTAAATGTTCCTCTTCAGTGAGACTCCTCACCGCTGCCTTCTACCGCCGGCAGGATCTGACGGTTCAAGCAGGAATCTGTCGCTGAACCGCTGGATGGGGCTTACGCCAAACATATATTATATACACTATCTACATATTAATACTTATATACTCAGAGACTTTATGGTAGAGATGATCTTACCTCAATTTCTCCAGTTTACAGTGAGGATTCTCTAGTCCATCAGAAAACAGCTTCACTCCTGAGTCTCCTAGTTTATTCTCAGACAGATTTAGTGTTCTCAGGTGTGAGGGGTTTGATCTCAGAGCTGAAGCCAGAGCAACACAACCTTCATCTGTGACACCACAATCACATAACCTGTAGAGAACAATGACACACATTAAGCCTATATCCAGAGATAAACATAATAATAAAATAACAACATAATGCTGTCAAAATAAAATAATAAATATATAAAATACTCATTAGTTCACATTGTTAAAATACATCAGTTAGGATTAGGGGATAGGATACACAGTTTTACAGTATAAAAATAATTTCTATGGAAAGTCCCCATAAAACATGGAAACCCAACATGTATGTGACTGAGTGAGTGAGTGTGTGTGTGTGTGTATGTGTGCTTAGTGTATTTGTAAACATTTTAAGAAATGTGTGGTAATGGTATTAACCCTCTGGGGTCGGCTATCGCGCCGGCGTGATAGTCTCGCTTTTTTTCTTATCAGTGCAAAAGAGACTCAAATAACTCAGTCGATTTTTGTCATACAGGCAAGTGTTATACACCATTAAAAACTGTTAAATGTCTTCTTTTATTTGTGTACACTAATAATAAAAACAAAAAGTTGTGTTTTTCGTAAAATAAAGAAAAAAAACATGATGCGCGTTCTGTCTTCTCTCTCAATTTGAAGTTCATTCTGAAACGAGACAGAAAATGATCTGTAACTCAGCCAATACTTGCCACCCACACGTGAGAGATATGTCTTTACAAAGCTTGAAGTCTCGTTTTTTTAAATGAAGTAAATCATATCAAAAACAAATATTCTCGGTTTAAGAAATCCGTATGAAAGCAACGACATGTACAGTTTCTCGAGTCCGAGCTCATTAACTTTAATGTGACCACACCCACACGCGTGCGAGCTGTTCTCATTCAAATGATCCACATGAAGGAACGCAGAGCTGTTAACGCCCTCATCAGCTCTAAACAAAGAATCAGCGACTCCAGTATTTCTCTGCTTTTCATCAGTTTGGAAGACTGTTTGTGCTGAGGATTTACCTTGGATTTACCTCAGAAGGACACGTTTTGATTATGAGAACAATGTTTAAGGTAAGAGACATAATAGTAAGTGTTTTATTGTTGCATAAACTTTACATTGTAGCTACTAAACTGGTGCCAGCCTAAAATGTTATGAAATGAGATACAAGTATGCTAGTATGAGTGTTTATTCTAATATGGTGAATATTTTAATGTTTAGACCTGTGATTACTGTTAAAAACTGTGTTTGTGGATATCTGCTCAAACGTAGATGTATAATGTAACAATAATGTTTCATAGTTTGGAGCGGCTCGATCGCTGCACGCGCTGAGTTTGGGTCTGAATCACGCTGTGTTTGAAAAGCAAAACACGCCACACATTAGGCTTCACGACAAACTCATCTCATTTCATAACGAATAGAAATATTTGAAGTAACATATGATAATCAATATATGTTTGTCTAGTGTAGTGTTACTGAAGTGTTCATTTTTAACAATTTATAGGCTGCCTGCTATCTAGGCTATTGTTATCATTTTATGCAGCCCTACACATGCCTATATACAAGGCACAACAAACTAGGTGTTCGTATATATATATTTACAAAATTTACAAAATACATATACATATATACACTGACGTTCAAAAGTTTGGGGTCGGTAAGATTTTTAATGTTTTTAAAAGAAGTCACTTATGCTCACCAAGGCTGTATTTATTTGATTAAAAATACAAAACAAACCCAGTAATATTGTGAATTATTATTTCAATGTAAAACAGCTGTTTTCTATGTGAATATATATAGTAAAAAGCTTAATTTATTCCTGTGATCAAAGCTGAATTTTCAGCATCATTACTCCAGTCTTCAGTGTCACATGATCCTTCAGAAATCAGTATAATATGATGATGTGATGCTCAAGAAACATTTATGATTATTATCAATGTTGAAAACAGTTGTGTACCTTTTTTTTAGGATTCTTCAATGAACAGAAAGTTAAAAACAACAGCATTTATTTGAAATGGAATCTTTTGTAACATTATAAATGTCTTTACTGTCACTTTTGATCAATTTAATTCCTCCTTGATGAATAAAAGTATTGATCCATTTTATTTATTTCCCCAAAAAAATAAAATAAAAATTCTTACTGACCCCAAAATTTTGAACGGTAGTGTATAATGTTACAAAAGATTATTTTTCAGATAAATGCTGTTCTTTTTTACTTTCTATTCATCAAAGAATCCTGAAATAAAAATGTAAATAACTGTTTTCAACATTGATGATAATGAAAAATGTTTCTTGAGCATCAAATCATCATATTATACTGATTTCTGAAGGATCATGTGACACTGAAGACTGGAGTAATGATGCTGAAAATTCAGCTTTGATCACAGGAATAAATTACATTTTACTATATATTCACATAGAAAACAGCTGATTTACACTGGAATAATATTTCACAATATTACTGGGTTTGTTTTGTATTTTTAATCAAATAAATGTAGCCTTTGTGAGCATAAGTGACTTCTTTTAAAAACATTAACAATCATACCAACCTCAAACTTTTGAACGGCAGTGTGTGTGTGTGTGTGTATATATGTGTGTGTGTGTGTGTGTGTGTGTGTGTGTGTGTGTGTGTGTGTGTGTGTGTGTGTGTGTGTGTGTGTGTGTATATATGTGTGTGTGTGTGTGTGTGTGTGAGTGAAAAATCTAAAATGTATTCTGTAAAATGGGGTGGTGATGGCGCAGTGGATAAGACACATGCCTTTGGTGTGAGAGACCCGGGTTCGAATCCACTGTGAGACACCAATGTGTCCCTGAGCAGGACACTTAACTCCTAGTTGCTCCAGAGGTGTGCGACCTCTCAAATATATAGCAATTGTAAGTCGCTTTGGATAAAAGCGTCAGCTAAATGAATAAATGTAATGTAAATGTATTCCCAAAATCGTGCAGCCCTATAGTTTGTCTTGATATCAACATGTTTAAAGGTGTTTAAAGGCGCAGGCATGCGCGTGCGATGATTGTTTGTGTTTGGAGCTCCGTCGAATGGATTCATTAATCCTTGATTTTCTTCTTTACCACTCATTTATAAACAAGTACTTTCTATTTTTATATCGTGTGAACTTATCCTCGATACTATTCCCTATAAAAAACAATCGGATTGCTTTGATATCGCTACTTAGATCCAACTTTGCGAATCCCAGCTACTAGCCTTTTAGCCCACTAGCATTTCACGCGTGGCCTCGCGCCAATCGACCGTCGGATTTTACACCCGTTTCACTGAAAGGATACGGGTTATATCCAGGATTTCAGTCCTAAATTAGTAGTGATATTGGTAGTATCACTACTAATTTACTGTTCATCTGTTATAATGGCGAATATATCGGATGTGTGTCTAACGCTACCTCTGAGTGCAGGTGAGGACACATTCGAGCTGCATTCGGTGCTGTTGGAGCTGGAGTCCGTGGAGAAGCAGATCCGTGGTCTGCTAGAGAGGCAAGCCGAGCTGCGAGATCGGCGATCAGCGCTTGAAACATCACGTGCCGATGCTCACAAGTCAGTGGTTAGTAACTTTTTGACTCCGACTTCGTCTACTCCGTGCGTTTCTCTGCCCAGGAGGACGCGATCATCTCTGGCTTCATTCACTCCGGCACCGACACAAAGCCATGGACCCTGGGTGATCCCTCAGCGGAAGACACGAGCCAGGACCAGACCAAGAACCTCTCCACCGCTCCCGGTCTTCGAGATCTCCACCCGGAACCGCTTCTCCCCTCTTCGCGAGTCGGAACGTGACGACGCCGTGATCATCGGCAGTTCCATCGTCCGTCATGTCCGCGCTACCTCAGGTAAGGGTAATGTGCGCACTCACTGCTTTCCTGGTGCTCGTGTTCTAGATGTCGCTGCACATGTTCCCGAGATCCTGAACGGTGACGAGCGCGTCGGAGCTGTGGTGCTGCACGCGGGAACGAACGACATCCGGCTGCGGCAGACGGAGGTTCTGAAGAAGGACTACAGGAGCCTGATCGAGACGGTACGCAGCACAGCGCCTGAGGCAACGATCATCGTGTCTGGACCGCTTCCCACGTACCGACTAGGACAAGAAAGGTTCAGTAGACTATTTGCTCTAAATGAATGGTTAATATCATGGTGTAATGAACAGAAACTGCTCTTTGTAAATAATTGGAATCTGTTCTGGGAGCGACCTAGGCTCTACCGTGCTGATGGCCTGCACCCCAGCAGAATCGGAGCGGCTGTGCTGTCGGACAACATCTCCAAGACGTTACACACCATCTGACTAGTAAGTCAAAGTCCAAATCACAATCTCTGCTGTCCCAACTTAATTGATACAAGTAGTGTAGAACATTATATAGAAACTGTGTCTATTCCTCGTCTAGTGAGGCCAAACAATAAATCTAGTTTAGGATCTAGGAAAAATCTTATTGTAATTAAACCAGAAAATCTAAATCTCAGTGAACAAAAAGAATTTCTAAAACTAGGTCTTCTAAACATTAGATCGCTCACACCTAAGGCGGTTATTGTAAATGAAATGGTCACAGATAATAATTTCGATGTTCTGTGCCTTACTGAAACCTGGCTTAAACCAAATGATTATTTCGGTCTAAATGAGTCTACTCCACCAGGATACTGTTATAAGCATGAGCCCCGTCCGATCGGTCGTGGCGGCGGTGTTGCAACAATCTATAGAGATATCCTAAATGTTACTCAGAAAACAGGTCACAGGTTTAATTCGTTCGAAGTACTTGTGCTAAATGTTACGCTCTTAGATGTAAGAAAGAAATCCCTATTATCTCTAGCCTTAGCGACCGTATATAGACCTCCAGGGCCCTATGCTGATTTCCTAAAAGAGTTTTCAGACTTTCTCTCAGATCTATTGGTCAATGCCGATAAAGCAATAATTGTTGGAGATTTTAACATACACGTAGATAACACAAATGATGCGTTAGGGGCTGCGTTTACAGATTTATTAAACTCATTTGGGGTCAAGCAAAACGTCAGTGGTCCCACTCATCGTCTAAATCATACACTAGATTTAATTATATCATATGGAACCAATCCAACCGATATAGATATTATAGCGCAAAGTGACGATCTCACTGATCATTGTATGGTAACGTGCATATTACGTACTGCTGAAATTTGCCATGTTGCGCCACGTTATCGACCAGGCAGAACAATCGTTCCAACCACTATAGATAGATTCACAAATAGCTTACCTGATCTATCTCAGCTGCTCAGTGAACCCCAACAAACAGATGAACTAGAGGAAATGACTAGCAGTTTGAGCACCATTTTCTCTAGTACATTAGATATTGTTGCACCAATTAGATTAAAAAAGGTTAGAGAGAAAACTAAAGCACCATGGTACAATAGTACTACACATGTTATCAAGAGAGAAACTCGTAACTTAGAGCGTAAATGGAAACAAACTAATTTAGAGGTCTTTAGAATCGCGTGGAAAGACAGTATGTCACGTTATAAAAAGGCTCTAAAAGCAGCCAGGGCTGAGCATCTCCGCAAACTAATAGAAAATAACCAAAATAATCCAAGGTTTTTATTTAACACCGTGGCTAGAATAACAAATAAACAGACATCACCAGAGCAAAATATTCCGTTACAGTATAGTTGTAATGATTTTATGAATTACTTCAATGAGAAAATAGAAAGCATCCGAAATACAATTGTAAATGTACAATCCTCTATGGTGTCTTATGATTCAGCCTCAATTATCGCCCCTCAAGAACAACTACACCGCTTTACAACTATAGGACAGGAAGAGCTAAATAAACTTATCTTTGCAGCGAAACCAACAACATGTTTATTAGACCCAATACCCACTAAACTACTGAAAGAAGTGTTACCTGTAGTGGAAGAGCCTCTTCTCAATATTATTAACTCGTCTTTATCTTTAGGTCATGTTCCAAAAATATTTAAGCTGGCAGTAATAAAACCTATTATTAAGAAACCGCAATTAGATCAAAATAACTTAGCAAATTACAGACCCATTTCAAATCTTCCATTTATATCTAAAATACTAGAAAAAATTGTGTCCGCTCAATTGTGCTCTTTCTTGCAAGAAAATGATATCTATGAAAAATTTCAGTCAGGATTCAGACCGCATCATAGCACAGAAACTGCGCTAGTTAAAATTACAAATGATTTACTTTTAGCTTCTGACCAAGGCTGTATCTCAATACTAGTTCTACTCGATCTTAGCGCTGCGTTCGACACTATAGATCATAAAATACTCTTAGATCGACTACAAAACTACACTGGTGTTCAGGGAAGGCATTAAGCTGGTTTAGATCGTACTTATCAGACCGTTACCATTTTGTCTGTTTAAATGGTGAAAAATCGAAGATAACGTCAGTAGACTATGGAGTGGCGCAAGGATCGGTGTTAGGCCCTCTGCTATTCTCAATATATATGCTGCCACTGGGTAATATTATAAGAAAACATGGAATTAATTTCCACTGTTATGCTGATGACACTCAATTATATATTTCATCAAGACCAGATGAAAACACTAACTTATCTAAATTGACAGAGTGTCTTAAAGATATAAAATGCTGGATGACGTGTAATTTCCTGCTATTAAATTCAGATAAAACGGAGGTATTACTTATTGGTCCAAAAAACTACCCACAAAACCTCGTACAATACAACTTTAATTTAGAAGGATGTCCAGTTACTTTATCCACTACAGTAAAAGACCTGGGTGTTATACTAGACCGCAACTTGTCTTTCGAAAATCATATTTCATATGTTACAAGAACAGCCTTCTTCCACCTTAGAAATATTGCTAAGCTACGTAACATGCTATCTGTTTCTGATGCAGAAAAGTTAGTTCATGCATTCATGACCTCAAGACTAGATTACTGTAACACTTTATTAGCTGGTTGTCCTACATCCTCAATAAACAAGCTACAGTTAGTGCAAAATGCAGCTGCTAGAGTTCTTACTAGGTCAAGAAAATATGATCATATAACACCAATTTTATCATCTCTGCACTGGTTACCTATTAAGTTCCGTATCAATTACAAAGTACTATTACTGACCTATAAAGCCCTAAATGGTCTAGCTCCTGTATATTTAATGGACCTTCTATCGCCCTACAATCCATCGCGTTCTTTAAGATCCCTAAATTCGAGGCTTCTGGTCATTCCTAGGATATCCAGATCCACTAAAGGAGGGAGGGCGTTCTCGCATTTCGCTCCTAAACTCTGGAATAGCCTTCCTGATACTGTTCGTTGCTCAGACTCGCTCTCCCAGTTCAAAACTAGATTAAAGACGCATCTCTTCAGCCAAGCATTCACATAATGCTTGCCTCTTATACTACTGTTGAATCAGATCGAATGCATTAATATTATGAACAGCAGCTACGCTAATTATTTCCCATCTGCTTTTCTGCTGTTATCTCGGGACGCTAGTCCCGAGGTAAATAGCGTTCTTCAGCTACAGTCTGTATCCAGCCTCTCACGGAGACTTCAGAGTCCCCAACACCTGCGATGAGACGACTCGACGCCTGTGAAGAGACGACTCAACGCCGGCGATATGTTATGCCCTAAATTAATACATGATGATTAACTAACTGTATTTTTTACGTACATTTCTGAAATGCACTTTCTGTAAAGCTGCTTTGAAACAATATGTATTGTGAAAAGCGCTATACAAATAAATTTGAATTGAATTGAATTGAATTATTTATTTTTTTAGAAAGGGACCAGATGCCACTGATGAGTCCTGCTGACTTCAACATTCAGAGTCTCTGTACATGGTAAAATGAAAAACCAAACACATTGGACATGACAGGTATGTAGGCCTACTATGTTTCAGGAATGGCAAAAAGGTGTGTGACTGTTTAAGTCTTTGTCTTTAGATCAGTGTGTTTACTAATGTGCTTTTTGTCCTTTGTTGTGTATCTTTGGAGTATGTTGTGTTGTAAATAAATCCAGACAATCTAAAAGCCATTCTTTTTTTAATTTCTCCTCATTCTTTGTGCAAGGCTCCTCATAATGATTGGGCCTGATAGCACATGATAGGGCCATTAGTCTTTGTCTTTCTCAGGTGTAAAATGCATTCATATTAATGAGAGATTCACGCCTCCTCGCATAAAGCTTTCTCACACAAAACACATCATACAAATTTTAAATCAATATATTGTCTTATCTAAATGAGTATGCAGGATGATTTTCACATAGATTTGGAGCAAATATTTTAGGCTTTGTGATACAATTTTCAAAAGTCTTGCGAAGAAATAATCACTATGAGTTTTATGACCTTATTTCAGTGACATTTGTTTTTTGTTTTTTTTTACAAACCACGCATAAACGTTACTATCTTAAAACTACAAACTTTTACAGACATGCTGCTGACATATTACTGTAGCAGTGTTTGTGCTGAATACAATGTAATAAGACTTCAGCCATGAAAATGTCACAAGTAACAGAAATAAGCACAAATGTCAGAGCATGTCAGATCACCTCCAGGACCCAGAAAACACCTCAGACCCCAGAGGGTTAATGGAAAGAGGAGACCATAAGCTTTCAAATGATATCATAGTCAAAGTCATACCTTGAATGGTTGTAAAGATATACACATTTGAATTATGGTCGTCTGACCTCTTTTTCCAACTGAAAACTTAATAATAAACGTAAAGTTTTTTGCACGTTTTTTGTTGATATCTTTCAAAATCCATTGCATTTAAAGGGATAAATTATTTATTTTACAGCTTAATTTGACCAAAGACATTATTATATATATAAATGCTATTAACCTAAGGCAAGTTGATTTACACCAAACATTTGTGCTTTAAAAACCCTCTTCACTGTAACCTGCATCTGTTGTCTGGTTTGTAGTTCGTCCGGTTTATTTAACTGTTAGTTTTACTGTCTTTTGGGGATAATAATATAGTGAGATGAAAATGTTCCTCTTCAGTGAGACTCCTCACCGCTGCCTTCTACCGCCGGCAGGATCTGACGGTTCAAGCAGGAATCTGTCGCTGAACCGCCGGATGGGGCTTACGCCAAACATATATTATATACACTATCTATATATTAATACTTATTCACTAGGAGTCTTTATGGTAGAGATGATCTTACCACAGTGTCTCCAGTTTACAGTGAGGATTCGCCAGTCCAGCAGAGAACAGCTTCACTCCTGAGTCTCCTAGTTTATTCTCAGACAGACTCAGTTCTCTCAGGTGTGAGGGGTTTGATCTCAGAGCTGAAGCCAGAGCAACACAACCTTCATCTGTGACACCACAATCCCTCAACCTGTAGAGAACAATGACACAAATTAAGCCTATATCCAGAGATAAACATAATAATAAAATAACAACATAATGCTGTCAATATAAAATAATAAATATATAAAATACTCATTAGTTCACATTGTTAAAATACATCAGTTAGGATTAGGGGATTGAATCAGTATAAAAATCATTATTTCTATGGAAAGTCCCCATAAAACATTGAAACCCAACATGTGTGTGACTGAGTGAGTGAGTGAGTGTGTGTGTGTGTGTGTGTGTGTGTGTGTGTGTGTGTGTGTGTGTGTGCGTGCGTGCGTGCGTGCGTGCGTGCGTGCATGCATGCGTGCGTGCGTGTATGTGTGTGCGTGCGTTAGGGCTGGGGGAATAAAATCGATTCACCTATCACAATTTTTTTGTGTAAGATTTTAAAATAATTTGTTTTATTCCAGTATCGATATTGATTCAAATTAAATTGCTTTATTTTCATCCTTCCTTATAGACGAGGTTGACAGAAGTTAGCCACACTTGTTCAACAGAGGATGAAATGTGTCGTTATCTATGAGTGTCATAATATCCATTTCAAGTGGAGCGTGGAAGCGAAGCGAGACTGAATCAGTATTGTCGACTTAGCGCATTTGTCGCTATTTTTAGCGACTAATCAGACCCCTTTAGTGACTTTTTTTTTTAAGTGACTAGCGACAAATCTAAGTGACATGACAAGAGTTGTCATGAAACAGCTTCACAAAAGGTCTTTATAATAGTATCATTATTTCTGTGACACAACCAGAAGTACTGGGATAAAAGTTTAAAGTTCAAATATAAACACTGATGTCTACGGTAGCGATCACAATAGAGTAAATCAGCTTTTAATAGAAACTTGATGCTTAAAATAACGCATTTTTCGATTGCATTGTTTCGCCACTAGGTGGCGACAAGTGCCTGTTAAAAAATGTATTTGTTATTGAATTATTTATTCAAGAGAATGTAGAACTGTATGATGCTTCTGAAATAAAACTCAGAAAGATGTGATGAATTGTTTTTGTATATATGACTCATCTTATACATCATGTACAGTCTGTATAAGTATATGATTTAACTTTCCCCCATAGTCTAGTGCAATATCGAATTGCAATATTGAAGAATCACAATTCTTAAAAATTGCAATGCATATCGTATCGGCACACAATTATCGTGATAGTATCGAATCGGGAGATAGGTGCATCGTCCCAGCCCTAGTGTGTGTGTGTGTGTGTGAGTGTGTGTGTGTGAGAGACAGAGAGAGAAATAGAGAGAGAGAGTGTGTGAGAGTGAGTGAGAGAGTGTGTGTGTGTGTGTGTGTGTGTGTGTGTGTGTGTGTGTGTGTGTGTGTGTGTGTGTGTGTGTGTGTGTGTGAGAGTGAGAGTGTGTGAGAGTGTGTGAGAGAGAAAGAGAGAGTGTGAGAGAAAGAGAGAGAGTGTCTGTCTGTGAGTGAGTGAGTGAGAGAGAGAGAGTGTGTGTGTGTGTGTGTGTGTGTGTGTGTGTGAGAGACAGAGAGAGAAATAGAGAGAGAGAGTGTGTGTGTGAGAGTGTGTGAGAGAGTGTGTGTGTGTGTGTTTGTGTGTGTGAGTGTGTGAGAGAGAAAGAGAGAGTGTGAGAGAAAGAGAGAGAGTGTCTGTGTGTGAGTGAGTGAGTGTGCCGTCTGTCAGTGTGTCCCGCTCCGTTGCATTTGAATGGTCAAATACACACAAAATTACATAATAAACACACATCTTGCTTGTGCGTGCACTCATTTTTTGAAGGACATTTCACAACAGTTTGGAAATGATGTAATCGAGTCACATCAAACAAGATGGCCACCTGTAGAAACAAGATGCCCGCGTGAGCGTCTGCTGTATGATTCGACTGCTCTGTAATTTGGACTAGGTTACAACTGTTACCTTTAAACATTTTATATTTATTTTGAGCACTTAAGTCTCTAAGTTTTCTGTTATATTATTTTTTCCTCTATCGCGATTCTCTCCAGCAATGAATCAAGCCGAGATCTCACTACAAACAATTTGGGACGCAATACAGCTAATCAAAGTTGAAATGACTGCCCACCTTGATTCAAAAACTGAGATCATACAAACTAGCCTTACCAGCATTCACGGATCTTTATCTTCACTGTGTGATCAAATCTCGGAGCTTGAACACAGGGTGAGCTCTAACGAAGATAACTTTGAAGACCTGTCGAAACGTGTGCAAATACTTGAAAAAGAGAATACCTACTTGAAGGACAAAGTTGACGACGCTGAGAACAGAAGTCGGTCATGTAATCTTCGGTTCATCAATGTGCCCGAAAAGAGTGAAGGTAGTGATGTGATTGTCTTTGTGAATCAGCTGATTCCGCTTCTTCTCGGCAGAGATCAATCCTTTGCTGCACCGGCTATTGAGATGGCCCATCGCTCTCCTACATTTAGTTCTGGACCCAGGCCTGTGCCCAGACCTATTTTGGTCAAGTTTCTGCATTTTCAGGACAAGGCAAAGATCCTACGTTTGGCCAGGGAGAAGAAAGAACTACTCTACAAAGGTACTCGAGTCTTCATTTATCCGGATTTTAGTGCTAGTTTGATCAAGAAGCGTCGGCAGTTTGATGCTGTGAAAAAGAATCTCCGTGCTGTGGATATTAAATACTCTTTGCTGTATCCCTGTACGTTGAGGGTGATGGTGCACGGAAAACCGAAACTATTCCGTAGTTCTGAGGAGGCAGAGACTTTCTTTCGAGATCTTTCTGTATCCCCATGAATGATTATGTACTCTCCGCTCTGTATCTAACTTTTTTGTTAGTGTATGTTTTGAAAATGTGTTTGTTGATTCATCTTCTCTTCAAATTAGACCATTTATATGGTCTAAATATTTGTTACAAAGCGGCGAAATCCATGGAATTAATTTTTTTGTTGCATTGATGTAGGATACTTTGTATCTCTTTTTTTTATTATTATTATTTATTTATTTTTCTTTTGATCTTACACCCGTTTAGCCCTTTTTATTTTTATAATATTATCGCTGCAGTCTGAATCTGGGGCATATTTGTCTTATTTTCTTCTCGATCTTCAATGATTTTTTTCTTTTTTTTTACTCGTTTGTGTGTGGTCTGTGTGTGTATGGGTGTGTGTATACGTAGTGTTTGTCTGTTTGCTCAATCTGCTGCATTTTTCTCTCCACCCCTTCCTTTCTTCTATAGTTCATTATTTGGTTGGTTGAATTGTCTTTATTGGTACAATTGAATCTGTTAAAGGTTTAAAGGTTATTCACCTTAACATTAGGAGTCTTGTCTCAAAAATAGATCTCCTCAGAGCCTGGGTTTTTCTTTATAAACCTAATATCATCACTATATCAGAAACCTGGCTACACAACAATATCTCTGATGATGTGATTAAAATTGAGGACTATGTTTTGTACAGATCTGACAGAATCTCCAGAGGTGGTGGGGTGGCAACTTATGTTTCTTCCATCCTAGCTTCAGAATGTGTTATTCCTAGCATAGATCCTGTTAATTTTGAGTGTCTTTTTGTTAAAGTTACTTTTCATGCAAACAAAAATTTAACTATTGGTAATATTTATAGGCCACCCTCTGCTCCGTCTGACTCTACGATGTGTATTCTGTCAACGATTAACTCCCTTGAGAAGCACAATGAATTAATTATTCTGGGTGACTTTAACAAGAACTGGTTGGACCGTTCCTCTGCTAATGATAAAAATTTACTTGGCAGTATAAACCTCTGTCAGTTAATTAATGTGCCTACCAGAGTTGACCATCGCTCTTCATCCTTGTTGGACTGGATACTCGTTACTAATCCTGAGAGGATACTTAAATCTGGTGTACTGTCAGACTGTTTAAGTGATCATTCGATTATTTACTGTGTCTGGAAAATTAAAATTCCAAGTTCTCCACCTAAATACATAACTTTGAGACAGTGTAAAAATATGAATATTGACAATTTTATTCAAGATCTAATTGATATAAACTGGAATAGGTTTCAGTTAATTCCTTTTGTTGAGGATGCAACACATTTTTTTCATTCGGAAGTTACGAATATAATAAATAAATATGCCCCTATGAAAACTGTTAGAGTTAAAGGCAGACATTTACCTTGGATTAGTTCTAATCTTGTTAAACTTTTTAAGCAAAGAGATAAAGCATGGGCTAAATACCGGTTATCTAGAGATCCTATTGATTGGGAAAAATACAGACATCTGAGGAACTTATCTAAATTGGAAACAAGGAATGCAAAAGCTAATTATTACAAAGATCGCCTTTCTCAAAACTTTCATAACCCTAAACAGTTTTGGAATCAGCTGAGTAATCTGTTAAATAAATCTAAAAAAAAGCTTGATTAAAAATATTAAATTTAATAATGAAATTATTTCTGATCCTTCACTTATTTCTCAAGCTTTTAATCAACATTTCTCAGTGGTCTGACTCCTATACTGCTGCACCATTAAATTCAACTACTGTTAACGGATCATTTTCCTTTAAGAAGATTATGCCTGTTGATGTCTATTATGTTATCTGTGATTTAAAAACAAATAGTAGTGCTGGTCCTGATGATTTAGAAGCTAAATTTGTTAAATCCGCCGCTCATGTTTTAATGTATCCTTTAGCAGATTTATTTAATTTGTCATTAACTACTTGTTCTATTCCGTCTATATGGAAATGTGCAAAAGTTACTCCACTGTTCAAAGGTGGAGACTCATCTGATGTTAATAATTATCGGCCAATTTCTATTATTTGTGCTATTGCAAAAAATTTTGAGAAATTTATATTTAATCAACTATCAGCATTTATTAATTCATTTCACGTTTTATCTCCGTTACAGTCAGGCTTTAGACCTAATTTTTCCACTACGACTGCTCTGTTAAAATTTACGAATGATGTGTTCTCGTCCATTGACAAAGGCCAAGCAACAGGTGCCATTTTTATAGATTTTTCTAAGGCCTTTGATATGGTTAATCATTATCTTCTTCTGGATAAGTTGTATACTATTGGTTTAACTAGAGATGCTCTTCTCTGGTTTAATGCTTATCTTCACAACAGACGTCAATGTGTTGTTTTTCAAGGTTTTCAGTCAGATTATGTAATTGTTGAAAAAGGTGTTCCACAAGGTTCCTCTCTTGGACCATTACTTTTTTCTATTTTTATTAATGATTTACCTCAGATATGTTTAAACTGCTCGGTGCATCTTTATGCCGATGACACGGTAATTTATACCTCTAGCTCTGATCTGTCACAAATTCAGAACTCTTTACAACTCGACTTTAATTTGGTTCAAGAATGGTGTCATAACAATATGCTTACATTAAATAAGAGGAAATCTTGCTGTATGATGTTTGGGTCGCGTCGTTGTCATTCGAACACCTTTGATTTGAATATTATTGTTGATGACGGCTTCTCTCTTGAGAATGTCAATGCATTTAAATATCTCGGCCTTTGGATCGACTCAGAACTCTCTTTTAAGCCCCATATAGATTATATTATTAAAAGAACTTATCACTGCCTGCGCTTACTTTATTGCTCAATTAATTGCTTTACATTTCAAGACAGGAAAAGAATTGTTTCTCAGTTAATATTTCCTCTTATTGACTATGCTGATACTGTTTACCAAAATACCTATGATATTTATCTTAAGCCTCTTAATGTTGTTTATAATTCTTTGTGCAGATTTGTGTTAAGGTGTCCATATCGTACTCATCACTGCCATATGTACGAGTTGCTTAATTGGTTGCATCCTAAATCCAGAAGACAATTTCATTGGTTTTTGTTTATATTTAAATGTGTTTATTCTGTTTGTCCTTCTTATTTGAATGAACTTTTGATTCCATATAGATCTCCCTACTCTCTTAGACATTCGCAACATCCTTTTTTCTTTGTTCCAAAAACTGTTAGTGTAGTTGGACGTAGGTCATTTCTATATAAAGCCCCTTTTGACTGGAATAATCTTCCTGTTTCTCTGAGATCTATTACCTCTCTTAATCGCTTTAGGTCATGCCTATTCTCTTATCTTAAAATAACTTGTCTATGTTTCTGATTTTATTTTGTTTTCTCTCTGTACTTGAGATTCATTTGAGGATCTTTTGCTGTTATTATGTGGCTCTATGTGGATGCTGTAGGATGCTGAGATTTTGTACTAAACTTTGTTGCGGGTGTGGGAAGCCCACAAGAGTGTGGGAATCAGGTTGAGCCTTTGTTTTTGTAGTTTTGTTTGTAATGTTGTTCTGTTTTATGTTGTCTGTGCTGTCTATTTCTTATGTTCTTAGGACCCCTTTGAAAATGAGATGTTACATCTCAAGGGGCTATCCTTTCAATAAATTCAAATTCAAATACATGACAATGGTAAGTGCTTACGATCTTGTATATTAAAGGGTTAGTTCGCCCATTTAAGACATGAAGTTGTATGCAATCCTTACCAGCACTATAGTGCATACACACTGACCCACTCTGTAGTCACCTCCCTGGTCAGAGTTCTGGCCGCTGGAAGTTTTTCAATAAAGTACTCCCGGTTATTTTCCGGGGACACAAAACTGTGCGTTTTTACATGAAAAAATGATTTGCGTTTCAAAGCTCGATTAATTTACCACACAAAAAACACGCCGGTCAAAATTCATACCTCAGTTTTAATCGGCACTATTTTCTATCCATTTCTATCAATCCACGCTGCTGTCAACGTCAACAGTGCGCATATTTCCAACAAACGAAACTGAGCCAAAATAAGGAAGTGGTCCCCCGCCCATAAGCCCTGATATACATAAATAAGTTCATAAATAAAAATATAAAAATCCACGGTAACACTATTTTACAGTGTCCTTGTTACATATGTTACATGTACTTACCATAGTAATAACAGAAAATTACGAATAACTGCATGCAACTAACCCTCAACCAAACCCTAATCCTATAGTAAGTACATGTAGTTGCTTAATATTACTCAGTACTTAAATATATAATTACACTGTAACAATGACACCATAAAATAAAGTGTGACCAAATCCACATAGTAATAATAATCTAAACAAATACAACACGAAAAAAAAAATCCTCTTATATGTGTGTGTGTGTGGCGGTGAGAAGAAGAGAGGGAGTGTGTGTGTCAGAGCGAGACAGGAGAGAGAGAGAGGGGCGAGCGACTGTCATCTGTCAGCGGCCCATGCCGGCTCTCACTACATATCAGAGGAACTGGAGGATTTTACAGCTGACAGTTCAATTCCTACCAAATCACTGAACACAATCTGTATTTTCCCTTTAACAGTATAAATGTTTATATACATTCACTATAAATGCATATATCAGGCATGAAAACGGGTCAGGGGTGAAAAAGGTGAGAAGAATATTCCACCTCTAGGGGGGTCCGGGGGCATGCTCCCACGGAAGAAAATTTTAAATATTCCATATTTTAAAGCATCAATCTGATGCATTTTGAGATGCATTTTTTGCCAACCTGGGGAGAGCTGGAGAAACTTAACTTCAGCCATGAGTCAAAAATATTATGGATCCAATCCGATACCAAAAATTCGGAGTATCAACCGATACCGATCCAATACCAGCGCAGTTTTTTTTTTAAATCAAGTAGAATTTCTATAACTCTGTGTGTTGAACTGATAATCACTCTTTTGTGTGTTAAACACAATCTACTTAATACAGACAACTTCATTATAAAGAAAAACAACAAATAAAAAAAAATATGATCATAACCTATGACAAAAATTACATTATAAACTAGATTAGTGAATAACTCAGTAACATTTAGTCTAGAAAAACAATAATTGTATAAAATCTGAACATTTATTGAAAAAAACATTATTTAGTGGGGAACAAAGAGACAATAAGTGTAGTACTAAATCTGGTAAAACGTTACACATTGCTCTTTTGTATTGTTGTAAAATACATTCTTGAAAAACAAGATAAAAATCAGAAAGATCAATTATTATATAGTCTACTATAAAATTAAGACATTTTTTAAATGTATAGCACAGCTGTTTAATGAGGCAGCAACATATGATAGATAGGACAGAACAAAACAAAAAAGCCTATTAATAATCTTTCATTGCGCAAAAGTATTATGATATGATTATGAAAGACAGCTTTTCAATGCGCAGCTCTTCGAGTCCGCATTGAAAAGTTCAAAGCACAAAGGAAAGGCATATTGATGCATAGTGTATTATACAGTATCTATCTATGCAATAGTTTATTGAGCCTTTTATTTAACAGTTTTAAATTTCAGTTACTGTGCGCGTGAAGAACAATTGTATCATATGATACATCATATGAACAGACCAAAAAATTAATATGATGAATTTGATCATGGTGTTTCAATAGCTTTGCTTGTAATGAATGTAATAATAGTTATTTCCCTGCATTTTATTCCATTTGATTTAAAAGCTGAAGTGTGACACTCATATTATTTGTTAAACCATTAATTTATAATGTTTAAGTAAGAAATGTTATAATGTTTTAACAGTGATGATTGTTCTCTGTGTTACTTACCAAGCGCATCTAGTTGCTGTAACCACAGGCATCAGCTTCTGAAGAACTTCATCTCCAGTGTTTTGTGTGACACTAATTGAAAATAAAAAATAAATAAGTTAATTATTAATGCTAACAATAATCATAATAGTAATTCATAACATAAGTAAATAATACATTATACCTTCCTAAATACCCTCAAATACTGTTTTAATTAAACACTGCTTTATAAAGGACATTTGAAAAGTTGTTTTAGTGTCTATAACTGTAGAAGCCTCGTATTCAGCAACACAGATTTGTTTTTTCTTTATCTTGTCAATGTCGCTTGTCAAGGTCTATTAGTCTACATTTACACTACAACACTATTTTGACATATCTGATTTTTTGTCCTGTCAAACGCGCATATTTTCATGAATCAAGAAGTATTTTGTGTTAAACAAGTTGTTTTTAAAATGAAAAGTAAGATTTTTGTGATAAAGTCACATTAACTGCCACCGCTGGGGAAGCAGCACTGCGCACACACACACACACACACACACACACACACCTCATTCATCCACGTCTCGTTCCTCCCTCACTGCCACTATCATAGGAGCGCGTGCACGAGATGCTGATAGCACATGGACATTCACCCATTTCTCCACTCTTAGTAACTAAACAGATTTTTATTTTAGTTTTTATTTACATGGTACAATTTCTGGTAAGCTACATTTTTTATTATTATTGCTTGAAACAAGTTTTACGATTTCAATTAAATTATTTTAATTTGATTCAATATTGACTAATTTGGACAAATATTACGTACACAAGATAGGTGTTCATTTTTCTCAGAAAAAAAAATCTTACCTAATGCTGTAAACATACAGAAAGCCCTATCAGCTGGTAGTATTATTCAAAATTAATAACTTAATTTTAAAGGTTAAAAATAACTCAAATTAAAAATAATGTGTTTTTTTATGATAATAACAACCTTATTTAATGATACAAATAGTAGTGCGCGGCGCGGAGTGTGTATTCGAGAACTCTTTTTTTTTTGGTCAGACTTCCTGTCTGTTCTGTTGTTGTGATTGAGAGTACGCTGTGCGCGAAATGGCTGCCGCTTCTTGGCACCTGGATTTACTCTTTCTGACTGAAACCTGGCAAACACCTGACGATTTCATTGAGCTGAACCTTTTAACCCCTGCTGGATATAGTTATTTGACAAAACCTCGACTTAGTGGTAGAGGTGGTGGTCTGGCAGTGATCTTTAAGAACAACTACAAAGTGACTAAATATGACATTCTTGATGTTCCAAGTTTTGAATGTCTCTCACTTCAACTGGCTGGCCCCGCTCCGCTTCTGATTCTATTGATTTATAGAGCCCCTAGAAACAACCCAAACTTCTGTTCTGATCTGACTGAACTTCTCACTCACGCTTTTGCCCGGCATGATAGAATAATGATGCTTGGTGACTTCAACATACATGTTGATTCTGATTGTTCTGCTGCAAAAGACTTTTTGTCTGTTCTGGATTATTTTGAAGTATCTCAACACATCAATTTTCCAACGCATTCTCACTCTCATACTCTCAATCTGCTCTGTATGGTTGGTATTGACAATGTGAATGTCCAGGGTCATAATCTGGGCATCTCTGATCACAAACTAATTCTCTTTGATTTCTTACTACCCATTGTAAAACCTATAACTAACACTATTATATCCTACCGAAATCTGAAAACTATAACTGTTGAAAATTTCTCCACTGCCATTGTAAAACCTATAACTAACACTATTATATCCTACCGAAATCTGAAAACTATAACTGTTGAAAATTTCTCCACTGCCATTGCTGTTTCTGCTCTTCCTTCCTCACTCAATCAGCTGTATCCTGATGAGATAGTTTCTACCTATGATAAAACGCTTGGTGATGTACTGGATGAGCTTGCTCCTTTAATAACTAGAACTGTTCCGTCTACTCGCTCCTCTCCTTGGTTCACCCCTGAGCTCAGAGTTCTGAAAACTCAATGTAGGCGTCTTGAAAGACTACACAACAAATCCTCCCTTCTTGTTCATTCCATAGCCTTTTCTGACTCAGTAGTGAAATACAAAGAAGCACTTAACATCGCACGCTCTAACTATCTCTCTACCAGGGGCGGCTGGCCAATAGAGGGCGCTGGGGCGCCGCCCCCCCATGAGCCAGACCACAGTTTATGAGCCACATACATAAATAAATACATAAATAAATAATATATACAAATTGTCAATATTTGTGTGTTTGAGATATTAAATGCACCCAGTATATGTGAAAAATATGATAGAAATGCAAAATGTCTGTTTTTTCTACACGTCCCCTCCAGCTCTGTGCACGTGATCAGCTCTGGGGCGCTGGAGAACTCGCCCCAGAAAGGCGGGTCTCTGGAGCAGTTTAGCCAATTGCTGATTTAAGATATAAATGTTTGACATAATCTGTAGCCAATCAGCGAGCTCCAATCAGGTCAGCTATGGGCGATTCTTTTAGCGCCCCAATCTGCGCGCGCATCTCTATCAGACAGCAACACTATCGGAGCTGTACACTAGAAAGGCCTGGCTAGCTGGATGCGGTCATGCTAATGCCTTGTTTTGGTGATTACTTTTTAAAATAACAGAGACAGATCCAGCATGGGCAGTTACCGGAGTGAGGGAAGCAGCACCTGTCTGAGAAAGTAAACAGTTTGAGTTAAATTACAAATGCAAATGAAAAGTTTGTGCAATTTGTTTGTTTTTGTGTAAGAATGCCTCAGCCTTGTAATATGGCATTAAATAATTACTGACTTTATCACAAAGCACTGGTATCATAAAGTTTGTGTTAAAATGTATTTAGGTGGTTATTAATAATAATAATTATTATTATTTGTGTTTATATAGTGTCACACCCAAGGTCGCTTTACAAAGATATGTAAAGGCAGTGGTTCTCAAACTGTTGTACCGTTACATACGTGAGGTGACAGAAGGGGGTACGGGAACAAAATGCTGAATTTTGCCGTTCATTTAAGTCGACCTCACCTTAAAATAAGATTTAAACTGAGCATGTTTTTCTATCAGGTAAAATTCTGTAAATACATGACATCCTCGTGCAGATTGCTGCTTTGGCAAATCCCACTATAGGCCTACTACCGTTCTAGACAATGTACCTTTGTAAAATAAGAGGTTTAGCACTTACTAGCATGCAGAACAAATATAGACACAGGCTGTGCATGGAGATCGATATAAGAATCAAACTCTTTTCGATACACACACATTCCCTGTGTGAGTTCCTGTGTTTAATGTTGATCACATTATATGAAGGTCCACACGATTGCAAATGTGACATTAATTTTATACAACAGTTCAACAAACAAAATATTAATATTAAGTTATGTTCATTTAGGCTACAACACAGTTGTCAGTATTTTTTACAACAAAATAATAGCTCCACCGAAAGCCACAGCAGAACTGCAGCACACAGCAGTGTTTGTGAACAAATCTGCGGCTTTGAACGAATCAGAGTCAATGATTCAATTATTAATTCATAAATACATCCACTTGCTTCGTTACTGAATGAATGACTCGATGACTCGCCACCTATTGGCAGTAAAAGCATCACTTTGTTTTTACCATCATTGTGCATTTCTCTATTGAATTTTTATTTATTTAAATCGATTTAAGGGGGCAAATATTGACCCTTACTGAAAAAGGTGTGACTGAAGAGTGGGGGTACGAAGTAAGATGTTAAAAGCCTCATGGGGTACAACTCTAAACAGATTGAGAACCACTGGGACTGGGTTAAGGAATAGAAGAATCAACATCAAAGCACACATACCAAGGGCAGAAGGTAGGCCTAATATACAGAGGTCACTTACAAAGTTAGGTTAAAAATACAAACAAAGAGGGATTCAAACAAATAGCATATCAATAACAATGTTTAATTTACATACTATGAGCTGAAAAGTAATGTACAGAATCAGATAAAATATGTGTTTTTGAAGGAGAGGAGGGTGGATGTTGGACGGATGTCTTGAGGAAGAGCATTCCACAACCTCGAAGCCACAACACTAAAAGACTCCCATGTTACCAGACTATTGAAACCGACAGAATATGACACAGCCCCACCTCAGATATTTTTCACCAGCCGCCACTGCTCTCTACTATTATTAACAAAGCTAAATGCAAACCTAAAGCACTTTTTACAGAAATAAATAAACTGGTCAAACCGTCCACCTTAGCTCTTACTGGTTCTGCTGATCTTTGTGAAGGTTTTCAGTCTTTTTTCCTACAAAAAATTGACAACATCTATCAGTCATTTTCCTCTACTGCCACTACCCCCTCAACTCCATATTTGATTGGTTGTCCGTTAGACACTTTTTCACTTACAAATACATCTGTGGTTGCAAATATGATTAACAAATTAAAATTCAACTTCCTGTACACTTGATCCTATTCCAACATACCTTCTAAAAACTCATTTTTCTCTACTCATTCAACCTATTACTCACCTTATTAACAGGTCTCTTGCCACTGTTACGCTTAATCTGAAAGTAGCGGCCATTACCCCAATCCTTAAGAAGCCCGGCCTCGACAACGCCACTTACAGCAATTATAGACCAATATCAAATCTCGCTTTCGTTGGCAAGCTACTTGAGAAGGTAGTTGTGGCACAACTGCAATCACACTTAGAGAAACATAATCTCTTTGAACCCCTTCAATCTGGTTTCCGGACATATCACAGCACAGAAACAGCTCTTCTAAAAGTACTAAATTACCTCCTTCTGGCTTCTGATTCAGGTGCACATAGTATCCTGGTTCTCCTTGACCTCAGTGCAGCTTTTGACACTGTGTGCCACTCTACACTTATCTCACGATTGTCTGCAATAGGCATTACGGGTGCGGCACTTCAGTGGCTGACCTCGTATCTATGCGATAGACAACAATTCGTTAAGATAGGTAACAATCGCTCACACTCTGTTCCTGTTTCTCATGGTGTGCCCCAAGGCTCTGTACTTGGCCCGCTTCTATTTCTAATCTACTTGCAACCGTTAGGCCAGATCATCAGACAGCATGGTCTTAATTTTCATAGCTATGCTGATGATATTCAAATTTACTTCACAATCGATCCGAATTCATCTTTTCCACCCCCTTCAGTTATCTCCTGCCTTCACAAACTTAAAACATGGATGTCCTCTAACTTCTTACAGCTTAATGCTGGTAAAACCGAAATCCTGTTGATTAACCCTAGATCACAGAGCTCACCCAGACATGACATTTTTATTGATATAGACGGTACTGAGGTTAGGCCTTCAAAAACTGTACGGAATCTGGGAGTTCTGTTCGACCCCACGCTCTGCTTTCACTCACACATTAGTCAGACTGTCAAATCATGCTTCTTCCACCTGCGGAATATTGTTCGTATTCGCCCCTCTCTTACCTTTATAGATGCGGAGACTGTTATTCATGCTTTTATCACTTCCAGATTAGACTTCTGTAATTCATTATACAGCGGACTACCCACCAAATCAATACACCGCCTTCAAATGGTTCAAAACTCTGCTGCACGTGCCCTGACATATAATAAAAAATCTGCCCACATCACTCCTATCCTTCACCAACTGCACTGGCTTCCTGTCATAAACCGCATCCAATTTAAACTGTTAGTTCTAGTATTTAAAGCTGTACATGGCCCGGCACCCAAATACCTTGTTGATTTGGTACAGCAATATGTTCCAACTCGGGCCCTTAGGTCTAGCACTGAAAACCTACTCGTGGTACCCCGGGTCAGACTCTCCACGGTGGGCGGAAGGGCTTTTAATGTTGTTGGCCATAAGCTGTGGAATAAGCTGCCCCCTAATCTTCGTGCGACCGACAACATCCGGACCTTCAAAAAACAACTTAAAACTCATATCTTCAAGCCTGCCCAATAAATCAGTATCCTCATCACTGCTTTCTCTGTTTTTCACTTTTCCAGCTCTATTTGCTACATACTTCGTCGTAATTGTATATTTTGATCAATAATACAATATGTCTTTGCTTGATTCATGTCAATCAGTGTATGCTTGTTTCCATCTGTTTTGTCTCTCATAAGGCCTTGTATTTGTTTGCTTGTTGTTTGTTTGCTATTTGTATTACATTGTGAAGCGACCTTGGGTTCTTGAAAGGCGCTATAGAAAATAAACATATTATTATTATTATTATTAAGTAAAAATATAATAAATATGTAATATAGTACACATATTACACACTATAGCTCTTTTTTCTAGCCAACTACGTGCTATATATTATGGTCAATAAATGGCTTTCCTGAGGTAAATGTTATGTGATATAATTGTTCTCCAGCTGTTTTATTGACCGCGGTTGAAAAACACTGATTGATCGAGATTATGTATGAGGCATTTACATTTCGGTAAGTTGTACTCTATCTTTCAACATTGTTCATTGGTGATTATTTACTATTAGCTAGTAGAGATGATCGGATCACGTGCCGCTTGAACTGAGGCGCTAGGATCTGTCACATCACATTTACAAGCGCCAAAACGGTATTTATTGTTTGAATTTCGTAATAGAATTGACAGAATCTGAGAGCTGATTTTTCTATATCATAAGTCCTGCTCTGTCTTGTCTGTCGGTCTCCATGTCCTCTTTGCTTCGCGATTTTTCTGTGCGTGAGAAAATGTGTGTGTGGCGTGAGAGCATGTGAAAAGTGTGAATTGCGTGAGTCTCCCGCTGAATGTCTGAGAGTTGTCAGCCCTGTTTAATATGCCCTGCGTGCCCATACGCTACACCACTGTGAAGAGCTGAACGCCACCAGGAACGCCATCAAGGACATTCACTGTTTTATCAAGTTTACTTTGGCCATCTGAGTGATGTCATTTCATCATCAGGAGGATCCGCAGACGTCCACTTGCTATTAAAACTTAATTTTGGAAAAATACTTTCTATTAAATGTTTTTATATTAGCCTAACTGCCTTTTTTATTAATGCAATACAGTGAACGACAGACGTCTGTGTCTCCCAGTGTCTTACATTATTGTCAGTTTAGTGTTCAGTGATTAATTTACACAGAAACAAAAGATAACATGTATGCCTTCATCTCCGAATACATTATCTGTGTCTTACATTTCATAATGAACTCAGATAAACTCAGTGCCGACTCGTTTTCCATCAGTTCTTTTACATGAACTGGAATGTGTGCAAAGGATTGTGGGAGATTGAAGAACACGAAGGATACACTTGATGCATCCTTCAAAATGAGCTGAATTAACGACACAAAATGAAGTCTGTCTTCAAAAGATCCTTCAAACTGAGACGGCCTGCAGAGGCGCTTGATGACGTGGCAGTCGAGATATGCAGCCTTACTAGGACACAGCCACGGTTTGAGAAACACCCGCAAATGATGTACAATATCCAAGAAATCAGCCTGTGCCCCGTGATTTAAACACCTCTGATCTCTGAGTTTCTCTTTGTTCATAATGTTTTAGACTGTAATGATTGCACTCAGTGTTACTTACCGATTCCTGGCTCCAATTAATCTCTTCAGGTCAAACTTCTGCAGTGTCTTCTCTGAGGACAACAACACAAACACTAAAGCTGACCACTGAGACGAGGAGAGTTTCACATCACGTAATCCTCCATAGCTCATATGAGGTTCAGCTTGGTTCACTAGAGAAAGATCACCCAGTTCATTCAGACAGTGAAACAGATTGATGTATTTATCTGGAGAGGGATTCTCACTGATCTTTTCTTTAATATAGTCAACTGTTTTCTCATTGTTGTGAGAGCTGTTTGCTGTCTGTGTCTTTAGTTCTTGTAAGAGACTCTGATTAGACTTCACTGACAGACCCAGAAGGAAACGAAGGAAAAGGTCCAGATGCCCATTTTTACTGTGTAAAGCCTCATCCACAGCTCTCTGATGGAGATCAGACAGTGAAACTGTGTCTCCATTAGTTGGTTTGGTAATCTGGTCAAACACATTGATGTTATTGTTGATAAAGGAGAGATGCACATATAGAGCTGCTAGATGTTCCTGAATGCTCAGATGAACAAAGCAGAAGACTTTCCCCTGATACAAGCCCAACTCCTCTCTGAAGATCTGAGTGCACAATCCTGAGTAAACTGATGCTTCTGTCACATCAATGCCACACTCGCTCAGGTCTTCCTCATAGAAGATCAGGTTGCCTTTCACAAGCTGCCGATACGCCAGTTTCCCCAGTTTGACAATCATGTCTTCATCTTTCACTTTCTTCTCATAGTCCTTCTCATGTTTGATGTTGGTCTGAATGAGCAGGAAGTGTGTGTACATTTGAGTGAGAGTCTTGGGAATCTCTCCTCTCTCTGCTTCACTCCACATCTTCTCTAGAACAGTGGCTGAGATCCAGCAGAACACTGGGATGTGGCACATAATAAAGAGGCTCCTTGAGGACTCCAGGTGTGAGATGATCCTGTGGGCCAGACTCTGATCACTGATCCTCTTCCTGAAGTATTCCTGCTTCTGTGTGTCCCTGAAGCCTCGTACCTCTGTCACTCGATGGACACACTCAGAGGGGACGAGATCCGCTGCTGCTGGTCTGGAGGTGATCCAGATGAGAGACGAGGGAAGCAGATTCCCCACAATGAGGTTCGTCAGCAGCTCGTCCACTGAGGCTGATTTAGTCACATCACACAACCTCACATCGCTCTGAAGATCCAGAGACAGACGACACTCATCCAGACCATCAAAGATCAACAGCACTTTATACTCATCACTGCATATGTCCATTTCTCTGGTTTCAGGGAAAAAGCGATGAAGAAGATCTGAAAGACTGAGTGTTTTGTCCTTCATCAAGTTGAGCTCTCTGAAAGCGAGTGGAAATATGAGCTGGACGTCCTGATTCTCTTTCCCTTCAGCCCAGTCCAGGATGAACTTCTGCACAGAGACTGTTTTTCCAATGCCAGCGACTCCCTTTGTCAGCACAGTTCTGATGGGTTTGTCTTGTCCAGGTAAAGGTCTAAAGATGTCACTGCATTTGATCGGTGTGTCCTCTGTTTCTGCTCTCCTGGACTGTGTCTCAATCTGTCTCACCTCATGCTCATTATTGATCTCTCCACTTTCACTCTCTGTGATGTAGAGGTCTGTGTAGATCTCATTCAGGACTGTTGGGTTTCCCTGCTTTGATATTCCCTCATACAAACACTTAAACTTCTGTCTCAGATTTGATCTCAATGTGTTGAGGACTTCAGCAGGTTTAGAGTCATGGCTGTAAGATTAAAATACACATTATTACACAAGTCAGAGAAGTAAATAGCCATAAATTACAGAAAAATATTTTATGGTACACAGAACATCATTAGGTTTCTAACATGTTTCAATTATTGATCATGTGTTTGAGTGATGTGTGATTTGAATTGAAACACCTAAAATTAATCAACAACAAAAGTCCTGCATTTGACCTAAAACCAGGATACAAGCTTTCATTAAAGTCCTGTGGTTGAATCACAGGCATGAACACAGTTTTGTTTTTAACTGGTCTGGATTTAAGATTTGATCTTAAATCAGAATGAAGAGTGTAAAGAATCAGACACACTGATATTGCTGTAATTGTGTCATTAACTGAGTAACAGACCAACAGCTTTTACATTGTGTGAATGTATTAACAATACAATACATAGAGCTTTGCACAAGAGCACAATGATCATCAGTAGTAATACCATTTACCTTGTGTCAAGATGATTTATGACCCTATGATTGACAGGTGGGCGGGGCTAACCTTTGACCTTCCGGGGGTCCTCCGGAGGTCCCTTTGATGTAGGGATTAACATTTGACCTATCGATCGATCAAGTTGACAGGTGGGCGGGGTAACCTTTGACCTTCCGTGGTCCTCCGGAGGTCCTTTGATGTAGGGATTAACCTTTGACCTATCGATCGATCAAGTTGACAGTTGTCTTTGCCCTATTGACCTTTGTATTATACGTCAAGTTGCCAGTTGTTAGGGTTGATCTGGGTTTGACAGTTGTCTTTGATCCAGATTATGATGGATGATTTTGCCATTTAGTTTTACCCCATTGATTTTGGCCTATTGACCCCAGGGGGGAAATAACTTTTTGCTGTGGGAAATTCCCTCCATGCCAGGGTTAGTGAGAAAATAATTTTTCTAATGTCGCATATAGATTAGAATAAAACATAGGGGTGTCCAAAAATAAAATCATCTTACCGTTTCAGAGAATTGGGTTAAAGTTGAAAAGTTGAAAAGAGTTCCTCTTTTGGAAAGAGTGCCTTTTGCATCTGACAGTCTTTGAGCTAAATGTGTGTGACATCCGATATCCTGGCATTCCTGAGCACGCTATATAAATGGGGGGCCCTGTGTTGCCTTACGACCAGAAAGAGAAACATGAGCTACGAGAGCATGGACGGTTCATCCTCCCCTAAAACCCCAGAGATGGGGCTGACCAGCAAGATGATGGAAAGTCTGACTATGGCGCCGAGAAAGTCCATCGGGCACGTCCGTTTGACAAACTTTCTCCATGAAACTTCGGAATGGACTCAAGCTGAATTTATGATGAGTAGTAACCGTGTATTCGGGTACAAATTTCATAAACCCTCGCGAATTGTTATACTCTACACCACTGACGGTGTGGGTGAGTTTCAGCCTGGGGAAGACGCGTGCGTTGTATTTCCTGAAAAAGACTGGAATCTATTTTACACGTTTGTCTGGAAGGATCTGCACGACATCGGCGAAGAGCCTTTGTACACTGCCGAGTGGGATGGGGTAAGCCCGAACAGCCGGTACCGTGTGGTAGGTGACCATACTAAAAAGAAGCCGAATGATTCCGTCTACATATTCTGCTGTAAAGACAAGACAAAGCTCAACAGCACCCGATCAGGAGTCATCCGGCCTAACGAGCATCACGATCAGTACGAAATGCAATTTGTGTTCAATTGGTGCGATCTGATTCTGCTGAGTACTGTTTTTTCAACCATCGACAAGATGTTCAAATGGTGTGACATGCATGACGGATACAACAAAATCAAAGTGCAGCTGTTCCACCCCGAGAGATGCGCACGGAGCAGTTCGTTTGATAGACCGTCCACGCCCATTCACTACAGTCATCGTAAAGCTCAACTGTCAGACCCTCCCAAGCGTCTTTATAAACCGTGGTTGAAAGTCTAGAACGTCCCGCCCTCTTCTACACCCATAAATTCCGGCGAGCAGACCCACCCAAGCAAACACATATAAACCATGGCTGAAGACAGAGGTCCAGAACCCGCGCACGTGTGCAGCTGCGGTATCTCTTTCGGCAGTTTTCTCGACCCTGACGACAACGCTATCGACCATATTCTGACCAACGACGCCGGACCATCGGACCTCCACAAAGACTGGGGTGCTGATTTGTGCACAGACTACGAACCTTACAACCCGACTTACTCGTTTGATGAACGTGACGAGCCAGTTGCTAAACCATGTTTCGACACTACAGACGGATGTTTCAGCGACGTCGGCTTGAAAATCAAAAAAGCAGCGGTCGTGGTGTTGCTGCAACATCTCATCGGTGACAAGCTCAAGGACGAATGTGAGGGGTGTGCGATCGATCATCCTAGCCAGCTGCAACATTCGTGCCTGTTTGACCCCTCTACCTACTTCTTCTACACACACTTTGACGAACTGTCAGGCAAGCTGTTTAAACCCAATTTTCATACCATCATCACTATTATCCTCAACCGGTGCGGGTTAAAATCTTGACCCCACCGTATTCAAGGAACAGTCGGAGCTATTCTGCGTGAATTAAAAGACGAACCATTCATCACTGGCAAGCTAGAAGAAATCAGGGGGAGACTTCTGGACAAACCCTGCAAGGAGATCATCTACGACGTCGTTGATCTCTGGGAAGGTCTCTCAATCGTCAATGACCAGTGATCAAACCTCCCCCGACATGGGTGTTGCGGGTAGTATAACGCACTTTATCGCATCCATGTTTAAAGATCATTACAAAGACCAGATCATCGGTCTTATGAACAAGATTATTGAGGAGGCACCCGATTCCCCGTTTGAAATTCCACGTGATGATGATGACGACACTACACGTGAGACCAATCTCAAGAAAATGATAATAAATGTAAGAAGTCTGGGTCGTAACAATACATGGTACTCTATGACCTCCGCATGTCTTGACAATGACGAGCCAGTATGCGATGTGATAAAACAGGTTCTCGATTGGATGTACGGTTCACGGCCTGACATCGGTGTCTATGATACATTGAGCATGTTCACGTTTGTAGTCGATGTATGTATCCATTTGGTCAAAAAGTCAAAAGGGTTAGACACTGACGATGAGGAGGAGATGGTCGAACGTAGTCAATTGATTAACAACGTCGACCGAATTATTGAACTGTTTACCGATTATGTCCTAGACAGAAACATGTTTGTGTTCCGTGACTTTTTATTATGGCTAGATTGTGATTAGACCGTTGTATTATATTCATTTTACTTTGAGCATGTAGACATGTCATTATATTCATTTTTACTTTGATCATGCATGTCATTATAACCATTTTACTTCGTGTGTCGTATTATATTCATTTTACTTAGATTGTATTATATTCATTATAACCATTTTTACTTAGCGTGTCTATCCTGTAACCTCATTATTTTTTTAATAAAAGATTGATTCAAATCATCCGCACCTCTCATTCTTTCACAGCGGCTGAAACATCATCATGTCCGAGCTCATGAAAAAGGCTTATTATACACCGTCCAACCCAGGTTCTTTAGGGGGAAAAAAACGATTAAAAGATGCTGTCTTAAAAGATAGCGGAGTCCGTCTAAGCGATAAACAGGTTTCAGAATAGCTGGCTGGGGAGGATGCTTACACATTACACAAAACAGCGCCGATAAAATACAAACGAAATAGGGTGGTTGTATACGGAATCGATAGTCAATTCCAGGCCGATCTGGTCGACATGACCGCTTATGCCCGGGATAATGACGGTCATAAATATCTGTTGACCTGCGTAGACGTTTTCAGCAAACACGCCTGGACCAAGGTGTTGAAGAATAAGAGCGGGGTTGAGGTTACTAATGCGTTCGAGTCTATACTCGAAGAGGGTCGTGTCCCGCAGAAATTGCAGACGGATCAGGGAAAGGAATTTTTTAACAAACATTTTCAAAATCTAATGAAAAAGCATGGCATTAATCATTTCGCTACTGCTACCGATTTGAAAGCCAGCGTCGTCGAACGATTTAATAGAACGTTAAAAAGTCGCATGTGGAGATTTTTAACAGCCACCAATTCGCGACGATACATAGATGTTTTACAAGACATTATTCAGGGGTACAATACCAGTTATCATCGCAGTATCAGAATGAGACCCGTGGACGTCAGCAGAGTCAATGAGGGTCAAGTGTTTCAAAACTTGTACGGGGGTGTAAAGAAGAATAAGACCGAGAAACCCGTATTAAAGTTCAAAGTCGGCGACGTCGTCAGGATTTCTAAAGTGAGAGGTCCGTTCGCCAAAGGTTACGAGCAGAACTACACGGAAGAGTTTTTCACCGTATCCTCATGTATTCCGCGCCACCCCCCGGTCTACAGACTCAGCGATTATGACGGCGAAGTCCTCGAAGGGGTTTTTTATGAAAAAGAGCTGCAAAAAATAATTGTGAGTAAAAACAAATCTTTTAAGGTGGAAAAGATTTTAGGGCAGAAAAAACAAGGCAAATCTACGCTTGTTTTAGTGAAATGGCTAGGATGGCCTTCAAAATTTAACAGCTACGTAGATAAAAAAACTGTGGTGGACTTGCAATCTCCTTAAAACGCATCAACCATAACGGATGAGATCATACGAGTCGAGGACCGTCATGGACGAGCATGGGTTCTACGTCACGCTACCGTGCAACGCATCGTCGTGGGTTTACCCCCAAAATCGAATATCCAGCTATACAACCAGACTACCAAAAGCTATAAGCTTGAAAGGACCCTGGCAAGTCGGACTAGCCGAAATCGAATATCCTAGAAGTTGGTATAGCTTTAACGACAAAGAAGGATATTTCACTCTAAACATTGAGCCGGATGGTGATACGATTAAAAGAAACAGAGCGATGCAATTAAACATAGCCGGAGGGTACTACCCAAATATTCGCGCCATCATTCGTGTTATAAATCAACTCATCCTAAATCATGGGGTATTGACTCACGATGAAATAAAAAACAAATTGTTTCTGGTGGCAAAACCCAACGTTTCACTCTACTTCCGAGGGAGACTCGGCATTATTTTAGGAGCAGCGAAGGGGGGCTATCTCGGACAATCGAGCTACGATAAAGAAGCAGATTTGACGAAAACCATTATGATGTACGCTCCTCATCAATGCGACATCAACGCAGGGTTCTACACATTCTACGTCTACACGGACATTATCCAATATCAAGTGGTCGGCGATTCTCACGTACCCCTTTTGAGATGCGTACATATATCGGGTAAAACCAATGACACGGTCATTGCTAGATACAACAAGCCGCATTACGCATCGATCGCCAAGGATCACATCACCGACATCACCATAGAGGTTAAGGACGATCAAAACAAGCCAGTACCCTTCACTTACGGGAAAGTCATCGTAAAACTGCACTTTAAACCAAAAAATGAATTATCATTATAGACCTAGAGAGAGTCAGGACTATGTTGCCTACTACCAAAACCAAGCCGGCGGAGCTTTACCCGGTTATGCCGGGGGTGGGGTTATGTACGGTAGCGGCTTAGGGGGTATTTTTAGAGGTCTGTTCCGGATGGCCGTACCTCTGTTAAAAAGAGGCTTCAGCATAGCAAAGCCCCACCTAAAATCAGCTGCTAAAAATATAGCATCCGACGTCTTCTCAAACGTATTGATGCGTTCGCACGAGAATGATGCTAAAGCTCAAGGCGGGTCCGGTCTGATGGTCATGGCCCGTAAGAGAACGTCCAAACCTCCCGGTGTGAGAAGGCGTGGTCAATCGGCGCTGAAAAGGAAGAAAACAACACGTGTATCAAACAAGCGCTCACTCGTAAGTAGAAAGCGTAAGAAGACTGTTAGGCGAAACGCGTCGGTCAAGAGAGGGGTAAAAACCATATTCTAAAATGGCGTTACTGCATCGTATGTCGGGGGAGTGCATCAAGTCCGAGCTGGACTTATTTACGGTACCTCTGACACAGACCATCATCGAGAAAAACAGCTATTTAGAAGTAGCTCCGTTATCGGCCCTTTCGGCCTCTGCCCCGATAGAGTTTTTTATCGCGGGAAACGGGGATGATTATGTGGATCTCAATAACACCATGCTCTATCTACGGGTGAAAATCACGGACCCTGATGGGGAGGATATCGCGCATCTGGCTAGGGTCGGGCTGATTAACTTCCCGGGAGCTACTATATTTTCACAAGTCGACATAACCCTGGGTGATCGTCTGATATCTCAAAGCTCAAGCACCTATCCTTATCGGTGTATCATAGAGAGTCTGCTCAACTAAAAGGGGTGGTGATGGCGCAGTGGATAAGACACAAGACTTTGGTGTGAGAGTCCCGGGTTCGAATCCACTGTGGGACACCAATGTGTCCCTGAGCAAGACAATTAACCCCTAATTGCTCCAGAGGAGTGTGACCTCTGAAATATAGCAATTGTAAGTCGCTTTGGATAAAAGCGTCAGCTAAATGTTAAGAATGTTAAGAAGAACAACTACGGTAAGGATACGCTGGAATCTCTGTTCTCCACATCGTTGTTTCACAAAGATTCGGCGGGTCAGATGGACGTTCATGACCCCCCTGGCAATAACGCTGGATTGACAAAGAGGGCAACCTATACCAGTCGGAGCAGGGAGGTGGAACTGTTTACCCCCATACACGCCGATATATTCTTCCAGGAGAAACTTTTACTGAATGGGGTGGATGTTAAGCTGCGATTTATTCGAGCAAAAGATGAATTCTGCCTGATGAGGGCCGACGACATTGCTTACAAATTAAATATAACGGCAGCATCCATATTTGTCAAGAAAGTGTCTGTTTCACCCCCGGTGAGACTGGCTCACGCACAGGCGTTACTGTCAACAACGGCCAAGTATGCCGTCGACAGGGTCTGTCTAAAAACGTTCTCAATCCCTAACGGGTCTCGTGTTCTGAATCAAGAAAATCTGTTTTTAGGAACATTACCAAAGTCTATCATCATCACCATGGTCGACAACGACGCATTCACCGGATCCTACACAAAAAATCCATTCGCGTTCAAACATTACAATCTGTAGTTCTTAGCCGTCTACGTCGACTCTCAGCAATTCCCCGCTAAACCTCTACAACCTAATTTCGAAGCCGGTCTGGCAGCGCGTGAATTTTATCAGCTATCGATGGCGACCGGTAGACACCTTAAAGACCGCGCGCTCTGTATCAACAGTGACGATTTCATGAACGGATACACGCTTTATACGTTTAACCTCACCCCTGATGAAGAGTGTGGCCAACACATTTCGCTCATCAAGTCCGGAAATATCAGAGTCGAAGCACGTTTCAGACAACCGCTGCCGAATACCGTTAACTTAATCATTTACGCCGTTTTTGATTCTCTCATTGAAGTGTCTAACCGCAGACAGGTGCTGATCGATTACTATTGAGAGATGAACACGCTTCAACTCACAGCTATCGTGGATAAAATGACGTGCAGAACACATTTTCTTGGGGTTCTACCGAGCGATCAACTACCCAAAAAACCTGTGAGGACCTTACCTGCGATGGGGATCATTAACACCGACCCTGCTCGGCTACCCGGTGAACATTGGATCGCCGTTTATTTACCCGAAGAGGGGCCCGCTTGTTTTTTCGACAGCTTTGGCAATCCACCCAACAGCCCCCGCTTCCCAACCAGCATCGATCACTTTCTAGCGACCAACCACCCCCAAGTATTATATTCCGACAGACAAGTCCAGGATTATTCATCCAATACCTGCGGGGAGCACTGTTTGTTTTTTCTATATCATTTAGCTAAAGGTTGTGACTATGCCCATGTGATGAAACTATACACCGACGATTATATTAAAAATGATAAAATGGTATCCCTGTTTGTGAAGAGATTAAGACCGCATGTGTGTAATGATAAAATATCATCCTGTGTGCAAACATGTTTGATCTATAAATAAAAAAATCTTAAAACCATTTATATTTTATCGTCTTTATTTAATCCTAAGATACATTCGTTAAAATTCCAACCATTGCCTCGGATCACCTGTCGATATTTTAAACACAGAGTCTTTCGGAGTCCTGTAGCGTGAATATTTTCGTGCCTTTTTATAAGGTCTAACATCGGGTGTGGTGGCGGGGGTGATGGGGTTACTCTTTAGAGATTTAATCACGCTCCTGACCTGTTGATTCGGTACGGTAGAAAAAGGAATGTTTAACTCGCCAAAAGCCTGTAGAAACTCCGACCATCCTAGAGGTCTCCGGTCATCCCGAACCTTTTGGGGGGCCGTCACATTTTTTAACAAATCAACCATGTGTGAACCTGGTACGACTTTACCCTTGAACACAAACTCCCCTGATTCGTTCCAGCCGCTTAGTCCTTTAGCTTTAGACATCTTGTCTAATATGTATCTACTGTTTTTCACGCTTCTCGAAGGGACATTCTTCAGCACTTCGTCCACCACAGCCCCCTCAGCAACGCCGTCTTCAACATTAGCAGTGTGGGGGGCAGTAGGCGTTTGCGCATCTTTATGATCGTCATCCGTATGGGGTAACGAGAGGGTTAAAACCCCGGTCTCACGATCCCCTTGTCTAACGATGGTCAAAAACCTGCTTAGGGTATTGGTGTAAAGTTTGGCTTTTTCGTACGGATTCAAATCGGTGCGATGTAAAATATTTCTTTTGGAACCGTCCAAATTGTTTTCCACAGTCTGTTGAATGTTCTCGCGTACATTTTCAGTTTTCATCTTATCCAGCTGATGCTGCGGAACTAAATACATCTTCTCAGCGTACTCCATCCTATCGATTGGCTATCAAGCTCGTCAGGAACGGGACGGCGACGCTTAATAAAGGTAAAAGGAAGCCGCCCTTTTGGTTGATAACTCGTTTCTTGGCCTCTATGCCAATTTTTTTATCGGCCACAAATTTGATTTCCGCTTTTCTCTTTTTCAGTTTTTGGTACTGCTGGCGATTGACCGGGATCGTGCCGTAGAGGATGTTTAGCGCCAATTCGCACAGCGATAAAATGAATTCGTCGGACACCGATTGTAAAATAACGCGTCGTTGTTTAGGAGACGCTTTATGTAGCAGTTTTAACACCGGCAGATGTTTACAAAGTCTGGCGGACATGACGATTTATCAGGTTCTTCTTTTTTTCGGGATATAAACCACTTGACGGTCGGACAGCAATCCTGTTCTGAGACGGTACTGCTCTGGAGTTTTCGCTTTATAGTCTATCAATAGGTATCCGAAAGATCGGTTGACCGCGTCGTGATAACATTCCATAAAGTATTTTGTGTTTCCCGGGTACATTTGTCGTCCTAGCATCGCTACCTGATTGACGTCCCTGGGGGTTTTTAAACAAAATCATATAATTGGCGTTTAAGCTGATGGTTCGACTGGACTTACCCTGTGCAAATAAATTTTGCACTATATAGATGGCACTGAGGTTCCGATGGTGACAATGTTGCGTAAATACGCGCTGGAGTTCCAGGTTGGTGCTAGCTTGCTGCATCAAATCATCCACGATGAGAAGATTTGTTTTATGAACGGGGAGTAAATCATCATCATTCAGACTCTCGGGTATTCCATGCACAAATTTAATGTCGTACAATTTTAGTACATCGTCGTACAAAGGCTGCCAGCAATCATACAACCATACAATGTTTTCAATTTTCTTGGAGATTATAGTCAAACCCTTTTCCAACAAAAGTTTTACAAAATAAGACTTTCCAGAATTGGACGGTCCACTTATAACACAACTAAATGGATGTTGAAGTCTGAAATCAAAATCGGAAACACCCTGCGACCCTCTGTGCATTATCTGATCAGTAGCCATAAGGAAGGGTGGTGAAATCGGGTAAAAGTCTGCGTTTATTATACACCACCTTGAACCTTTTAACGACTGATTTGTTGTGCAATGTGAGAGTCTTTTTATTCCTCACAATATTTTCGGTGTGAGCCAGGATGTGTTTGGCGCTATCGTGTGACGTCACATAGCCGTCAACCAGACCAATCAAGGATTCCAGACAGATGGCTCGGGAGTTTTTTGCATTCAACGTTATACCCTTAGCTTTCATGCACGTCTTACCTTCGGCCGTCTTGTACCCGTAAGATTTAGGCCCACTCGCGCAAAAACACGTTATGAAGTCACCGTCGTCTAGCTCGCTCGTCAACTCCCCCAAATGATCCCCTAGAGGCGGTTCCCAGTCTCCCTCCCTAGACACAAAGACGACGGAGTCCGTATCTGAGTAAAGAAGCCGGTCGCCGAGTCTGTCCATCAATTCGTACAATTCCAGTCGGGCGTGTGCCGTTGTAAACGCTCCTAGAAACACGTTAACGTCGCGCGCCTTACAAACATCGTCTTTGTCAGGTTTATGCTGAACGAGAGCTACGTCGTCCGAGACGAATGTGAAATAGGACAACGTGTCGGTATTGCCAAAAACGATTCTGGTGAAATCTTCGGGGTCGTTCACCAGGATCGTTTGAGGTAGGTTCTGTCTTAACGAGAACCGTCCCCAAAGCGAATTGAGAATCAATTTCGTGATTGCCCTCTGGGCAGCGTTGTACTTGATCTTTTCGGGGTCGAGTTGAACCCCCTCTTTTTCAAAATACTCACGGATGTAAGTCTCTTTCTCAGCGTCCGTGACCACATTCGACGGATACCCTGACGCTTGTTGTTTCAAACGCAGAAACGTTTTGACATAATCACCAAACAACGTGTCTGACCGCTGAGGAAAATACCAAACCTCGTCTATCTTGGCTACCACATAACCCTTCTCGACGGCTTTTAAAAGCTCGATGCTGACCCAACAGCCCGACAGCGATCTTTCCTGATCCGTGTGGGTACAACTAGTGATCTGGTTTTGCTCGTGAGCGCAAGTTCTACATAACGGAAACATGAGTTTTCCTTCGCATCTGTAAGGGAGAACCGGGTGCAGTAATTTGCGGGGAGGGTACACAGTTGCTTTGATAAGGCCGAAATAATTTTAAATCGGTTCAAAATCTTTGAAAATGATTAGTGGATGATCGATCGGATAGCTTTTCCTAGCCTGGCAAAAGGGGTATAGGCTGGTGAAATCAAGATACCTTATTTTTTCATCTTCGGTCACCTTGTGATAGAGTTTATAAGCATTAGTGCGACCTCCAAACAGAGCCTCTCGCGGTTTCAATCTCTCGGGGGCCGAATAATTGGCCATAAATTCTATCACGGAGGGTTCGGTCTTTTTCATTTTGTTCCATTCGCATTCCCACAGAACCTCGATTTGCAAACCGTACGCGTTCTGTAGAATTTCGACCTTATCGTCAAACTGTCTCCTGAGAACCCCGTAAGGTACTCCCGACAAGGGGTGTGTCTGATGGGGTTCAAAGCGACAGCAGTGTCCATGGTGGACACAACTATTGTACTCTAAGCCGAACCTCAACCCGTCCTGTTCGTAGTAACCGTCTAAAAAGTACTTACCGAAGGATACCTCCCCGTGGTTTAAGGCATAGTGTAGGTCGACGTTTCGAGTCTTTTTGACATACTCCAACCATTCTATTGAGCTAGATGAATAGCATTTGCTCTGTCGGATGTACGCTTTGTTATGCGTGAGAGCCAGCGTATTTTTCTCAAGGAAATGTGTTTTGAAGATCCCCATCGCACAACTAGCGATTGTTGTAAAACTGAAAGGGTCAAGTTTGGTGCATTCGATGAACGACTGGCGGTATTTCATACAACCTTTGCGTAATAACACAACGTCGTTAACGCCGTAATCGTACAGTTCTTTCTTAAAGTCAAAGAACTTACCCTCAACCGTGCTGTACCAGGCATCGAACTTTTGTTGGTCTTTATCCGACATGTTATCGTAGTTGTAGAACTTTTTGTCGGGGTATGGTCCGAAATACCTCGCATTTTCCACTCTGTTAAAAAGATGGGGAAAGTAACCTTTTTCAGTCGTCGTTAAGTCTAACGCAGCTGGCATTTTGGCTAGCGCTTGCGGAAAAAATGAATAACTGTCGAGGTATCGCTGCGCAAACGTTTCATCATACATGTAAATTAATTTACATCCCTGCATGATAACCTCCATCGCAACCCCGACCCTGCAGAAATACTCCAGAATGAGAAAGGAGTCAAATCTGGAGGCGTAATGAGCTATGAAGCAGTAGCCTTCATATCGAGGCTGTCTGAAGCGCTTGATTAGCTTAGCTATACAGCCTGTACCGCGAGCTACAAATTTCTCCCCTTGGAACGTGATTGCACAAACAAAATTAGCCACATGCCTACCATTTTCATAACGCGTTTCAAAATCGTAGAAAATGTATTTTTCGCAAAATTCCTTAGGCGCTAGGGGCTGTATGAAACACTGGTGTTCTCCCTCGTCCACCAGAATTTCGTGACAATGTACGCATTTGTCCGGTGCGCATACATGTTGGGTTTTCTTGTTTCCCGGTTTAACGTAGTAACGTCTGTTGCATAGTTTACAGTATTTTATAAGATCACAGGCGGGGTTTTCCTGACCAGGAGGATTTTTTTTTATGCATTTCGAAGCAATAGCTCGAATTACAGTAGCGCAAGCAATCGGGACAACGTATGGTTCTTTTAGGGTAGATGTAACATTCTGAGTCGAAGCATATGTTGCATACGTGCTTGCATCGATGGTCTCTTCGACTGGTGTAACTTTTGTAACAAAATTTGCATACGTATTCCGAACCGATGAACCCTGTCAAACTCGTTATCATGTAGTAATGATCGATATGGTGATACAGGAACACCGTTTTCGGATGGGGTTCATCACAAGTTTTGTACGTTTCTAAGACAGCGGCGTTAGATCTGTGAAATACAACAATTTTAATGCCTAGAGCTCGTTCAAACGAGGCTATGTCGCTAAGAGCAATCGGATCTTGGATTGAGAAGCCTGCACTGTTTTGGATGGTGGTAGCCAGTTTTTCTAACTCGGTCTCGGGTTGTTGAGGGTTAAGAAAACGCGCGAGACAGATGGAGAAACACAAATTATTCGAAATATTCGTGGGGCAAAATAAACTCGTCTTTTTTCTTTTGATCACCTCATCAATGGCCAGATCCGTAAGTTTACGACGACCCCCGCCACGGGTGTTCATAACAATGGTAGCTTCTATCTCAACGGCCTGGTCCGATAATAACTGATCGTTGCTCTGTAAAACTTTTTCAATTTGGTCGTAAAGCAAATTTGGGTCATAATTATTTCCATCGGTTAAAACAGCGCTGATGGGTATTTGTAGACTGAAGGCTGACACAGTCAAATTGATCACGGGTGCGCCCCCACCAAAATCTCTAGCGAAAGTAACAACCCCGCTCAGCCTGTCGTGTAAGTGACGATGATAATCGGCCAGATCTGTAGAGTTGATTACTCTCAGATTCGTGGTCCTTCTCAACGATACGCTATTGAAACGAGGTCGTGGTAAAATGTGATATCCGTTAACGAACCCACCCTGGCGAATCAACGCGTCAATGTCGAGGGGACTTAATCGATCATGTGTAGGCGGATCACCTTCGCGCAAAGTATTATCATTGTCAGTAGGATGTTCTACACTATCGCCATCAGGATCTGGGGGTGGTTCGGTGGTAGTGGGCGGGGTATTTAACCCTGCACCGTGTTGTACGGGTGGGTCATAGAGATTCATATTTGGATTTACGGCTAATTCAAAAAGATCCAAATCAGCAGGTGGTTGTGACGATTCTACATTAAGATACTGTTCTAAAGAATCTGGAAGCATACTTATCGTTTCAAGCTCATCCGGAGACAGTTCTGTGTCAGATTGGTCTGATTGACGAGCGTCTGTAAAGAAGTATTTTGATCCATCCATTTTTGAAATTCAGACTAACATCACAGAGTATAAAACAATCGCAGAGTATAAAACATGAGATATTACAAAATCATAGAGCATACATAAAATAGCATAGCGTATACATGAAACATAATAATAAGAGTATATAAAATCAAAAAGAGTATAAAAGAGTATAAAATCAATACATGATCTAAAGGAATACAAAATGGATCGTGAGTAAACTATTAAATGTACTCAGACATCTCATCTATGACGTTGTGGATAAGACAAAGCCTAAGCAGCATTTCACTTTGGTATTGCGTTGACATATGCTCGTTTCTATCAGAATACTCATCCATGATTAATTGGATAATACGGATGCGGTGAAATATTTCATCGCTCACATTCTGAAAAAAACGATCCTGAACATCGAATCTGCTATGTATCTCGATGTTAGAGGGCCTTAGCTCGCTACGCAAGGCATCTATTCTGCTACGGTTTTCGTCCACCCTTTCAAAAATCGCATCAAATTTCCTGTTTATATCCGCATACGCCTCGCGAAACTCACTGCGAGATGCATCTACTGAATTAATGAGCTCGCGAATCAGAGAGGTATTGTTGGATGGTTCATGGAGCGGTTGAGGGCTCAGCGCTACTTCTTCAACATCGATCTCTTCCTCTTCCGACGATTGGTGAAAATGAAATGGCGTCTGACCGGCGTTCGAGGTCGACGCTTCGCCACGCTCGCTCGTCCAAGAGCTCTGATCCCAAGCGTGGAGTTGAGTCACACCCCAGCCAGTCACGTCGCCATCATCATCATCATGGCTTCTATCCGAACCTGTTGTGTGTAAATATAACAATCAATCATAATGGTATGACAAATTTGAGTTTAAATGTTAATACATGTCGATAGCCTCACCATAAAACAGCTCAGGGCTGTTTTGGGGTACAGAATAATTCGTTTTTCTAGTCTTTTCCTTTGGTTGGTCTAAAGCTGTGGGGGTAGGAACTATTTGATCCCCGATTACGTCTCGTCTATCTGTTACGACGACGGTGCGTTGTTCATCCTCGTCTTGAGTAAGGTCGACCACCGGGAATCCAGGCTGTGTGAAGAATTGGATGAAATCTATAAAAATAAATAAAACGTTAGATTTCCGTAAACATAAAACATTACGTTGAAGGTGGATCTTGTTCTTACCATCGGCAGCGCTGTCTGTATCAAACCCATGAGTAGGCACTGTGAATTAAAAAATAAGTGAAACTTAAAATAAATAAAAATTAATAAATAAAGATGCATAAAAATAGGTAGATTTTAATTTATAAAGAATAGAAAATAAGTTCTCACATATGGCATCAAATGCGTTCAGCTCGACGTTTGAATCTGAGGGGGAAAAACATATTATGATTTGAAGCCGCATGGTGGTCCGTTTTATATGGTTGATGACGCATGACGCACACACACACACACACACACACACACACACAAACACACACACACACACACACAGACACACACACACACACACACACACAGACACACACACACACACACACACACGCACACACACACACACAGCTATAATTTTAAAATGAATAACATTTATGAATCACATCAACATTTAAATAGGTAGATTAAAAAATTTACTCTAAACAAAACCATCTCCAACCATAAGAGTGACATGGTATATCATTTCAGGACACTAGGGGATGCTATTTGCCTGTGAACTGGATGTCATTTATACTCCCGGATGCTAGGGGATGCTATTTGCCTGTGAACTGGATGTCATTTATACTCCCGGATGCTAGGGGCGCTATTTGTCTGTGAACTGGATGTCATTTATACTCCCGGATGCTAGGGGCCGCTATTTGCCTATGAACTGGATGTCATTTATACTCCCGGATGCTAGGGGCGCTATTTGTCTGTGAACTGGATGTCATTTATACTCCCGGATGCTAGGGGCCGCTATTTGTCTGTGAACTGGATGTCATTTATACTCCGACATAAGGAGCAACCATATCCATTCCATACCTGAATGCCATGCTTCAGAAAGTGTTTAAAACGATGATTTTATGGTAAAATATCTACCAGTATACCGTCAGAAGCATCAGCAATGTTTTTCTGAAACATATACAGACAAAAGCAAAATGATATAGCCCCATAACGATGTGTGAGACCCGTTAGCAGCGTAGCACGAGATGCTAACCAACACAATGTTCTAACAGCATGACACATGGTTAGCACGAGATCGGTTTACTAAATTATAACGCTATATATATATATATATATATATATATATACCACCGTCTTTTCACATTAAAAGATGTTGAGATAGCGCTGCATTATAACACACATAAAAGCATTCGTAGAAGAGTGAAGTATACGGCGGTAAGCCGACGGCTGACCATGATTTTCATAATAAAAGCCTTTTTTTTTTTTTTCTCTCACATACACAGTTTCACATAAGCAGTTTTGCACTTGGTTTTTGCAGTACATTCGATGAAAATCCACATTAATGCACATAGGCATGGATATGCATTGCAGACTGATGTGTTTTAAAACCACCAATGGTCCATATTTTTAAAATTCAAACTTTTATGATAAATTAATACAATGTTACATATTTAAAAATCATATCTATTGTTTTACACCCTATGTGAAAACCCTTTGTGAAAGCAATATTTAAAACACCGTAGCACATGAGTAAGGAAATACAGACTGATGTGATTTTAAAAAACACAGCATGTAAAACACCATAGTCTAATGCACATATGCAGACTGATATTTTTAAAAATCATAGTTTATGATACTTCATATCTGTAGCCAAATATTTTTAAAATCATAATTTATGATAAATGAATACAATGTTACATATTTAAAAAATCATATCTATTGTTTTACACCATATGTGAAAAACACCATAGCATAAAAGAATTATAAAGAGAAAATACTTACTGTTTTGCATGTTGATGAGTTGAGCTGCACAGTCTTGAAGTTTGGACAAGATATGGTTTGCCAGGGGTTCGAGTCGTCACCTCTTTATATACATTCTGAGATGCAATGAAAATGTATGGGAAAAGCTATAACTATGTGTGTCCGCTAGATGGCGTGCGTGTTCTATGAATGGTACAGCTGAGTTCACAGAGAGGTCGTTCTCAGAGATCGTATTTCACGGATAGAAGCTCAAAACTGTCACAAAAGAGGCACTCCTCTCTTGAGATACGATGTTTTTAATTGGAAAGCGTATCGGTAGGGTGAACTGGCGCTCTTATTTACCCAGCCTGCGACGTACAGCGGTACCGGCTCCTTTGAGGCTTGCTACACAGTTGTTGTTTTTCAGGATATGCTCGCGACCATAAATTAGTATGAATCGTGAAAAAACAACAGGTGATAACGACGGTCCATGGATACATCTCCCGGTGTCGGAAGCACACACACACACACACATTTAGCTCAGAGACTGTCAACTTTAATCCATTTCTTCAGTACTCTGAAATGGTAAGCTGATTTTTATTTTTTCACCACGGTGAAAAAATAAGTGATGATTTTATTTCTGATCATCCGTTCATAACTGTATAGCTTTCTTCTTCAACCCAGGTGAAAATGTATTTATTTATTTTTTGTTTTTTAAAAGATTTGTTATAATCATTTATATACTTTTTAAAGAACAGAATGTGTTTCAACTTTAGTTAGTGTGAGATATTTTCTCACTTTCACTCCCCAGCAGGGGGATGCAGGAATTGGGGTCACGCACAAACTCACAGACAGACGCACACACTTAGCGCGGAGACCATGCCTGTCATGCGCTGGTGTTTGAGAGAGAATCACTCGGAGGAATCACACACACACACACAGTGCGGAGACTGTCAGATGCAAAAGGCACTCTTTCCAAAAGAGGAACTCTTTTCAACTTTTCAACTTTAACCCAATTCTCTGAAACGGTAAGATGATTTTATTTTTGGACACCCCTATGTTTTATTCTAATCTATATGCGACATTAGAAAAATTATTTTCTCACTAACCCTGGCATGGAGGGAATTTCCCACAGCAAAAAGTTATTTCCCCCCTGGGGTCAATAGGCCAAAATCAATGGGGTAAAACTAAATGGCAAAATCATCCATCATAATCCGGATCAAAGACAACTGTCAAACCCAGATCAACCCTAACAACTGGCAACTTGACGTATAATACAAAGGTCAATAGGGCAAAGACAACTGTCAACTTGATTGATCGATAGGTCAAAGGTTAATCCCTACATCAAAGGACCTCCGGAGGACCACGGAAGGTCAAAGGTTACCCCGCCCACCTGTCAACTTGATCGATCGATAGGTCAAAGGTTAATCCCTACATCAAAGGGACCTCCGGAGGACCCCCGGAAGGTCAAAGGTTAGCCCCGCCCACCTGTCAATCATAGGGTCATAAATCATCTTGACACAAGGTAAATGGTATTACTAATATCATCATTAATAGACTGAAACTTACAGGATTGTAACTCATTAAACTGGAGTATATTAATAATTTCATAAAAATCAAATACTATAAGCATAACTTTTATAGAAATGATATACCTGAGATCAGACTGTGTGTCTCCATTTTTAAAGTTTTGTAGCGGATCCATAGAGCGGTTACTCTTCACAGACACACAGCTGGACTCTGGTTTTTGTCTCTTCTGCTGGACTGAACTGGTTTCAAAACTAAGTAAAATAAAATACATACAGACTTATAAATGTTGTGCACTTTTACAGGAGTCTTCTAACTTAGGAAAGACCAGGAAATGTTGTAACACTTTTGCTTTGGTGTCTGTAACTCAAAAAGCATTGTTTTGTACTGTCTTTCTAACTTTCATTATAATTATTTTGAGAAATTAACTTACTGGTTTGCAAATGTTAAGCATAATTCATCTAAAAATGAATCAAAGCAACTGAAAAAAAACCTGTAATATTAGGAATTAGGAATTCAAACAAACAAATTGAAACCAACTATAGATTTATATAATGACTTAAACTCAGGTGAACATCAACGACGATCACATGACTCTTTTCAAAGGCACAATGGAGGACGAAGACTGAACCGACTAAAGAGAACAATGTGTTGCTGAGCTTTAAAGATAAACCAGCTTACTGTACTCTAGTAACGGTGCTCATGCTGTGAAACATCACTGTTCTGACCAGACACTGTGAAGCTTTCAACAAATCTGAACCAGCGGTCAGAAAAATCTGCTAAATTTTACACCTACTGCATTATATAAAGGTGGAGAAAATCTCAGCTTACATTTACTTGATGTCATTGCTAGTATTTGACTGACTGAGATTAATTATGCTTCTAATTCAAAAGTGTCATACTATAAGCACATCTTTTATAGAAATTATATACCTAAGATTAGGCCGTTTGTCTCCGATCTTAAACTTTATTGGCTGATTCATAGAGCAATTACTCTTCACAGACACACAGCTGGACTCTGGGTTTGAGCTCTTCTGCTGGACTGAACTGGAACAGAGAACAGATTCAGTTTAATCCTCTACATTACTGTGTTCATTCTTTATGAGAGAAACCATATTAATATAAACACATTCACCTTTCATCTTAAAGCACTTTGAAGAAACTTTATGATCTTTTTATTTAATATTTCATGTTAATTTCAAAACAAAAACACAGGCAAAAATAGGTAAAACATTTTTTTCTGTAAACTTTCTTTGATCTGTGTGTGTGTGGGGTGGGTAACTCTTTTTCTGAGATGTGACACAATATTTAACAGTGTTTGTTGAAAGTACCTGCATCCTGGAGTAAAATCTCCATCTCTGGATCCTTGTGAATCAGCCATGATGAAGATGCAGGAGAATCTGATGAGTTTGATCTCCTCCTCTGACTCTGAATGAACAAACATTTACAATCACACACTAAATTATTAAATTGTTAAATTAAACAACCTTCTTAATTTAGCTGAACATTGCGTTAACTCAAGCTCATTCATATAGTACATTTTTACACACGCACAAGCTGGACTTTATGTTTATCACAGAATCTTGGACACAGGTGGGAGATTTAAGTCCCTTTTCTGAACTGGTTCCTAATGACTGCTGGTTTTCTAACTCTCCCCGTCATAACGGTCGTGGTGTGGCTTGGTGACCGGCTTATAACAGTCTTTCCTCGTGCACTGTAAAATGGTCTCTCAAGGGTTTGTTCTAGTTTTGAAGTGCAGTTATTAAGGCTTGAGTGCAATGGCCCTGTTCTGCTAGCAGTGTTGGATCGCCCCCCACATCTTGCAAAGGACTTCATTTTTGAATTTACAGAATTACTGGGGGATATCACTACTAATATTGTTCGATTTGTATTACTTGTTGATTTTAATATTCATGTTTGTTGCCCTCTTTCGAAGGAATTTTTGAAGTGTCATCGAGTCTTTTAATTTAGAAAAGTGGATAAATTATCCTACTTATATCCACGGCCACACTTTGGATTTAGTGCTTACTTATGGTTTTTCCATCTCTGAGATTGAAATATTGGACACTCCGATCTCTGACCATAAGCCTATTGTATTTAATATATCCCTCCCAAATCTGTTCTACTCATCTGAAAATGCTCAAACTTTTCCTCGGCTCTTTTCCTCTCAGTTTCATGTGAATTTTAATTTGCTTTTTAATGAAGTGAGTTCACAATTGTCGCTGGACTCGGCTCTTCCTGATCTATGTCGACCAACATCTGGAGCGGCTTAAGGACACATGGCTGGAGGTGTTACATGAAACTGCTCCTTTGAAAGTGTTTAAACCAAAAACTAAAACTGATCGATGGCAAACCCCTGAGACCAGCACATTAAGACAAGCGTTTAGGAAAGCAGAGCGGAAATGAAAAAAGGACTGACTTTAAATGTCATATAAGTCACTGAAGGATTGCCTAGTGGTCTACCAGTCAGCTGCAAAGGTCACAAAACCTGCTTATTTTTCTAACTTAATCTCTAATAACCATCACCGACCCAAGATCTTGTTCTCAGTTATAAATGCTGCCTTAAATCCACCTGTCAACACTTTCCCAAACCCATCTAATGCACTATGTGAAGGCTTCTTGAGTTCCCTCAGGCAACAGTGTCATATAACGCTCAGTATGCTTTGCCTATGCCGCTAACCTCATGGGAGGCTTTTAAACCCATTACTTTAAAATCCTTTGCTGAAACTATTGCCACCCTCAAACCCTCTTTTTGTCCTTCTGATGATATACATCCTCGATTTTTTAAAATGATAACTGAGTCTATTGGCCCTGGCCTGCTAGCCTTCATGAACAAATGCTTAGCAACCGGTTCGATCCCTTCATGCCTAAGAATGGCCTTTGTCACTCCAGTCCTCAAAAAGCCCTCCTTAGACATTTCTGTTTTAAAAAATTATCGACCCATCTCCGTGATTCCATTTATTTCAAAGGTTCTGGAAAAAACTGCTGGTTTTAAGTATTTTCACAGCACATAATCTGCTTTGCTGAGAATGTTAAATGACAGTTTAGTTGCTACTGATGCTGGAGACCTGGTGGTTCTGGTCCTCTTAGACTTATCTGTAGCTTTGATACTGTCAATCATTCGCTGCTCTTATCTAGATTAAAAGATATGGGGATGAAAGGTTCAGTCTTAAAATGGTTTAAATCCTACTTAACTGATAGATATTTTTCAGTCAGGATTGGCAGTTTCACCTCCTCTGCTTCTCTTCTTGAAACCACACTTCCCCAGGACTCTATCTTATCTCCCTCGCTTTTCTCTCTCTACATGCTTCCTCTAGGCCCGATTCTAAGAAGACATGGTGTCTCTTTCCATTTTTATGCGGACGATACACAGATCTATTTGCCAATAAAAAATGACCCGTCTGTATTTAAATCTTTAATGGATTGCCTCGATGAGGTAAAGCTCTAGCTGGCAAGCAACTTTCTAACATTAAACGATTCAAAGACTGAGGTTATAGTTTTTGGCCCATCTGACAAATTTGTATTTGACAACAACTCTTTGGGTAACTTGTCTGTTTTTAACACAAGCTGTGTACAGAATCTAGGAGTGTTCCTAGACAGTCGATTAACTCAAGAGAAACAGGAGTCCTCTGTGGTCGCTTCTAGCTTTTTTCAACTCCGCCTTCGGAGTTTTTTCAACTCCGCCTTCAAATAACTAAAAATCAAGTCAGGAATCTGGGTGTGTCTCTAGAGTCAGACCTTAGTTTCAGTAATCATGTCAAAGCAATAACTAAATCAGCATACTATCACCTGAAAAATATTGCAAGAATTAGATGCTTTGTTTCATGCAAAACTTGTGCATGCTTTCATCACCAGCAGGGTGGATTATTGTAATGGACTTCTTACTGGCCTTCCCAAAAACACCATAAGACAGTGTCAGCTCATACAGAACGCTGAGCAGAACCAGTGAATATGAACACATCACACTAGTCTTCAGGTCTTTACACAGGCTGCCAGTTACATATAGGATTGATTTTAAAGTATTATTACTGGTATATAAATCACTCAATGGCCTAGGACCTCAATACATTGCAGATATGCTCACTGAATATAAACCCAACAGATCACTCAGATCATTAGGATCACATCAGCTAGAAATACCAAGGGTTCACTCTAAGCATGGCCAGCCGCAGCTGGAACCAGCTTCCAGAAGAGATCAGATGTGCTCCTACAGTCACATTCAAATCCAGACTCAAAACACTTCTGTTTAACTGTGCATTTAATGAATGAGCACTGTACCACTGTTCGTCCGACTGTTTGTACTGTATTTTATTTTATTTTTTATTCTAAACTGTTTTAATTATTCTGATTTCTTTTGATTATTTTAATTTCTTCTATGTAAAGCACTTTGAATTACCACTGTGTATGAAATGTGCTATATAAATAAACTTGCCTTGTCTTGCGAAAATTAAGCACTTAGTGCCCGAAAAATCCCTTGTGACAGATATTCATGCTTTTATAACATCCCGCTTGAATTACTGTAATTCATTGTACTGCGGCATTTCTAAGTCCGTTCGTCTCCAATTGGTCCAAATTTCTTATGAAAAGACCCATCCTGAAAGCTCTCCAATGGCTATCGGCCCAATCTAGGATTGACTATGAAATTCTCCTATTTGTGTATAAATGTCTGCATCATCTTGCTCCAAGTTATCTGTATGAACTTTTTCATTTCCTTATTGTCCATCCCGTGACAAGTAATCTAAACTTAGATTAAATAACAACTTAGAGTACCTCCTTCTTTATCAGTTTTTAAATCTCTGCTGAAAACCCATTTGTTTTCCTTAGCTTTTAATACTTGTTAATATATTTACTCTAAATGTTTGATTTAGATTTTGCCTATTTTATCTTCATTGTTTTCTGTTTTAAATTTGTAGCTTCTCAGCTGTTTTTCTCTCTGATCTTTATCTTATGCTTGTACAGCACTTTGGTCAGCCTTGTGACTGTTTTAAATGCACTTTATAAATAAATGAACTGAACTGATATGCTGTTAAACTCCCGAAGAATCATAAACATCACCAAACACTAAAGAAAACCTTGAAGTGAAAGAAACCCTTTATTGAAGGTTTCATTTCAAACAATCACGTAAAATGTCCTCCAGAGATTCATATTAATATGAGAGTCACACATGAACTCACCTTGATCAAACTTTTACAAGATACAGGATCTCAAATCCTCCAGCTTTAACATCATAAATATGGAAATTCCTGCGTAAATGTTTCTATTAAACACTTTGATGCTCTGTTTTTACATATAGTATTGGTATTTTACCTGCTTAAAATGTCGAAACTCAAACTTACTTTCACTTTAGCAACTTATCCTACCATGTAACTTTGGTTGTTCAAAATTCATAAAATGTATATAATGAGCGAGTACATCATGAATCAATCTTCCAACCTATGTTTTTGTCTTATCCTGAATCACTACGGTACGCCTATAATACGTGTTTATATTCGGACTATTTTAAACCACTTAAAAAATTATAGACTCTCTCAGAGAATTATGTTCAGTCTATGTTAAATATATAATGTAATAATCTATAAGCCAAGGCATATTTAATTTCACTCATTCTCTTCATCTTGAAAGCAAGTATGATCCATGTGTCCCAGTGCACTTAAATATTTAATGAAAGTACTTACTTGTCTTGACGTTGGTTCTTCGTTAATATAGCATGTTTTCTCCTTCACGGCACAGCCTGAAAAACACTTTCAGTTGAACTGAACTTTGTGTTCAGAAAAGAGTGTGTAGTCTCACAGGGTTTTTTGGATTTGGATACACTCTTAAAAGAGATTAAACCTTTGGGGTTCAAAAAAGAACTTTAAAGTGCAAATATGAACTTCTAACTATAAAAAAGGTTCAAAGTTGAACATATAGGTTAATGATCTACTGATTATTTGGCACATGTTGTCAGTTCAGTTTTATCACCTTTGTTGTGGCAGAACGGTTCATATAAGAATCTGGCCTGTTGTCAAGGTTCCTTTTTGAACCTTATAAGAAGGACTGTAAAATAATGATTATTTTGTTATTAGGCCCTTGCTTTGCTATTAGCCCCTGAACATACAAGAATGGAACTTTTACATTTTTACACATTCAAAGCACTTGGGGCGAGTTTCCCGAAACCTTCTTAACGCTACGTCGTTCTTAAGTTACACCTTAAGCTGCACCTTATCGTTAATACGTGTTTCCCAAAAGGCTCTTAGTTAAGTATACCTTCTGTAAGTCATACGTTCGGAAGGTTGGTCTGGACCACTCTTAGCTTTACCTTATCACTGTTAAAGGTAAATATGAATATAATTCTGAAGTTTTAATACACCCAGACAGTGTTCAATTAGGCTAATTCAAGTGTTTTCATGCAAAGAATAAAATTGTCATTACACTGATTGTTGTTAGAATTTTAATTATATTATTATATATGATACAATTTTAAAGAGCGCTTTTAAAGGCCAGTGAAAGCATAGGCTACTGTCAGTTAAGTCCTATTCGGCCGCTAATATTGTTTATCATGGGCTCGTACGGTATTTTAAACATTTACAGGGGTAAGTCGATTATTTTAGTGCCGTCCGAATCCATAATATCAGTGTTTTTTCTCACCCAACCCGCGTAAAAATCTCTGTCCAAATTAGTACCTACTGATATTTGACAAACAGGTCGTGTGGTAATTTAATTGCGTCTGAATCCACATCTCTGAGTTTACAAGAGATTCAAAATTCACTGTTTAAATCCTTTTTGATCACTGCCGAGCACCGTAGCTACGTGACGTAGGCCTACACTTTTATTACTGAAATGCTTGAAAGTATTTACAAGAACAATATTTCATCGCAGCTCACCTCAGCGAACAAAAATTGGAAAGAGAAGAAAGCACATTAAAAATTTAAATGGTTATTATGGCAGCAATATATGATACAATTTTAAAATATGTAGGCAAGGCTATTATAGGCTGTTATAGTTTGGATTATTTTTTATAATATCCCATGAGTCCTAGTAAATGCAATTTCAACTATTTCTGAAGTGCTTCTTTTATAAAGAACAGCGCTTTCTCACATAAACAGCCCCTGCACGAGAGAATAATTGATTCTCGAGTCATCGATATCAACAGATTCAGCACCATCGCCACGGACAGCACCCGGTAACGTCGCACGTAAGAAGGTATATCTTAAACAGCTTTCTAAGGTATAGTTCGGGGAACACGCCTAGAAATGGTATACCTTCAGTTAAGTTATACCTTAAGAGTCTTCGTAGCGCGCTAAGAGACAACGTTATCGGGAAACTCAGCCTTGATCATTAAAGATGCTCCATACTTGTTGTTCAGTTTTAAAATACTTTGACAAAAAAAACAAAAAAACTACAGCCCGGAAACACCCCTGCTTTCAGGTTGATAAATGCAACATTTTATATATATATATACTGTATATAAAAGTCAATAAATTATAATTCAGTAAACATTAATCAAAAAAGAATTTCTGTAAATTGCAAAGTGAACTACAAACCTTTTCTCTTATTTTTATTTATTTATTACAGTTTTCTTTTATTTATTTATTTTTTTGATAAAGATATAGGTCTAATGTTTTGAAACATCAGGTAATAAATAATAATATCAATAATAATACTTATTATTTAAATATTTTATTATGCACATGTTATGCAACAATAATACTGTTCTGATTAGCCTACTATATTTTTCATATTAATAGTAGGCTAATAACATGTATAGCCTACCTATTATTATTATTATTATTATTATTATTATTATTATTAATAAAGTTTTGAAAATTGTAAGAATGTATTTGTTTCCACAAAAACATCAGAACACATAAACCTCAATAACATTTTAATTATTGTTTAGCCACTTTAAGTGTGCCAATACTAAATCATAACAATTCATTAATTTATTTTAATGTTTACATAAATCACAAAATCTTCACGAAACAAAAAAACCTGTCTAAACCGTTACTTTGGTGCGCGACTCGCGAGACGTCAGCTGATGGAGTACTAGAGGATCGACGAGAATATCTTAGGCAAGACAAAAATAAAATGTCAAAATAACTCTAAACCTTCTTGATTGAGCTGAAAAGAAATGTTTCACATGGGAGAATATGTCGTTTTTGCATGGCCACAAAAGAAGACATCACAACCAAATTCAAAGAAGAGGACTTTACTCTTAGAGACAGTGCTAATTACAGATACCAACCGCAGGCTGTCTGTGAAACTCCTGATAATGGCTCCGTTTATGGTGTGCAGAGAGAGTGCTTCTCATCTCTGAACTACGCTCCTACAGTGATAACTCACTTGTTTCCACCTGATGTGATGCATGATATCTTGCAGGGAGTTATTCCTAATGCTCTCAGATAGATTCTTCATCAGTTAATCAAGGTGAACACTTTACCCTAGATCAACTGAACTATGAAATTGAACATTTTTCATATTCTGTAAATGATAAAACATCAAAGCCACAAATCTTGACAGAAAGAATGTTGCGAATCAGAGGTCAAATCTCTGGTAAAGCTTCAGAAACCCGGACATTGCTTCGACTACTACCACTAATGGCCGGATCTTATGTACCTCCAAACATGTGTTGGAACTGCTACATCTTACTGTGTGAAGGATTTGATCATGGCCCAGTGGTTTGAAGATCCTGGATACCCTATCTTGAGGAGAAAATTACAAAGTTTTGGGCAACTTTTAATGAGCTTTTCCCTGGTGGTGTCATTCCAAAAATGCATTTTTTAGTGCACTATCCTTCACTTATGCTGAAATATGGGCAATTTATTCATTTGTCTTGTGTGCGCTTTGAGGCAAAACTTCAATAGCAACTTTAGCAACTTCAATTGCAACTTCAAGAACATCACCAAATCACTTGCTAGAAGGCATCAGTTGAGACAATGCTGGGAGCAAGCTCAGAAGAAAAGCATTGGATATGAAGTGTGCCATGCCTCAGGAGCTTGTGATGTCCCATCAAACACTCTGCCTTCTTTAGTTTTGGCCACACTGGAATTACAGATTGGAAGACCTCTGTCAAAAGAAGTCCTACAAAAAACAAATTCCATCACAGTTAACAATACAGCTTATAAAAGTAGGCTCGCTATTGGCCGACGCTGGTCATGTGTGTGATGTGTGTGATGTACAACACAGAAGCGCTGCGCTGTTACACTAGTGAACTCAAAAAAGTATTCTCGTCGCTTGATAAACTTAAGATTGAGCCACTGTAGTCACTTGGACTATTTTAACAATGTCTTTAATAACTTTTCGGGGCTGACAAGTTTCAATCCCTTAGAAGCCTATAGAGGAGTGATCCAGCTCTCAGATTTAATCAAAAATATCTTAATGTGTGTCCTGAAGATGAACGAAGGTCTACTCTTTAATTACTGAGTAATTACTCAGTATTTACTGACAGAATTTTCATTTTTGGGTGAACTATCCCTTTAAGGTTCCCCACAGTTGCAATTTCTAGGAACCTAAAAAGGTTAATTTTTGAACCTTTTCTTCTTAGAGTGTACTCTGACTGGAAAGAGAAAATAAACCACAGAACAGCTCCGTCAGTCCCTGACAATCACATGAATCCTGCAGAAAAAAATATTATTCATGTTCCAAAACATACATATACTCTGTAAAATACCCACACACCAGCGCACACACCAGAGGGCGTTTTGCTAGACAGACTTTGTTAAATATTGTCACCTACATCCGAAGCACACTTTGAAATAGTCAAATTTTCATCAGGTAGTAATTTGGCATGGACCAATCACTGAATACATTGAATGTGAAATTCCTAAGAGGAGTTTACATTCAGCACACATTTGACAATACATAATTTTCAGGAGAATACAGTATGATGTTCAAATTGGAAATTAAAGATAAACACCTTTTCCAACATGTCTTAATTACAAAAATTATATGCCATATTTTTACATCATATAATGTTATATTTTTTTATTATGTTGATTATATGAAAAGTGAACAGCATGAGTAAGATGGGATCATAATATAGGTCAGACATGATTTTGACCACTTTATTAAGTTTTGTTTTGTAGAAAGCCTTTCTTTAAATTTAATTTTGAATAAATTGTAACTCAATTTTAATCACCGTTTCATCAACCAGTTGCCTGGAATTAATAAATAAGTGTGACATAGTAGGGCGACACCGGATGCAATTGCAATAAACGCTTTATTGTAGAACAGATAGCAGAACGGTCAGAACAGACACACAGGGGTCGAGACGGTACAACACTGATGGAACAGTGGCGCAGGAACCCAGGTGAGCAGATGGTGCAGTGCTGGTGATGTCCTCGGTGAAGGTGCTCAGTAATCCCGTGGTGAGTATCCGTGACAGCGTGAGGAAGTCCAGTGAAAGTAATCCAGAACACGAAACGATAACAATCCAACCGGGAAACGACAGCACGACGAGAGAGAGAAAGGGAATTGATCAAACGTGACAATAAGAAGTTTAAGAAAATAAAGTTTTGTGTGCCTCCTGTATTTTAAAACCCACCAGCCGCCACTGGTCAATACTTAAGCATTTGAAATGAATTGTTGATTTAAAAAAACTAGCTTTAAACAAATAAGTAGTGTTATTAATCTGTTTTATATGAACTTGTTTTTAAAATAAAGGTTTCAGAGTCAGTGATATTAGAATTTGTGTATACTGTATTTTTTTGTATTGTACTTACCCTGCAACTACATGGAACAAGAGTATATTTACCCAGTATTTAAAAAAAAACAATAGTTTACTTTTAATTTGCCTTGAAACATGTAAGCATAAACTAAAACATCTGCACTTTTGCTATCAAAAATAAATAAATTACTGTGTAAATCGGTAATTATGCACATACACATACCCTGTAATTTTTAAAAGCCTATACAGTTTGTATTGATACACTATTATTACAAAAGGAATGAGTGTATGTTCTCGCTAAATTGCTCCCAATGTAAGATTGTTGTATCATAATAGTAGAATAAGTACTCCTTATTTCTAAAATACTTACAGTATAAATAATTTGTTAATTCTCCTGGTTTTTACCCCTTTATTCCCAAAACAGTACATATTGTTCCCTTATACTTACATGTAAGTACTTTATAGCTACACTCAGTGCATACAGTATGTACACGATCACCGTGATTTTGCCAAGTAAGGCATGTTCCTGGGTCAACATATTTTGTTGATCCTGGAACAACATTACTGTGCCAAAATTTAGTCCTTTCCCTATCCCTACCCCTAAACCTAACCCTACCCATAACTTTTCCCTAAAATCAGAGAAAAATAATAGGTGAATAACACTGATGTTGAAGCACCTTACCCTGGTTCTAAGCCTAAACTTGACATAAACAAAGATGTTGATTCAGGAACATGTGGTACTTGGTAAAATCACGCTCACCATAGGTACACTATAATTACCGAAAGTTACACTGTAAATTTGTCTTAATTACACAGTATTTTCCGGGCTGTAATCTAAAGCGTTACAGAGTTTTTATTATAAAAATTAACAAATAATATAAACATGCATTAACCACAATAAAAAAAAACACTATAATAAAAAGATTTATTAACAACACTTTTAAACCACAAAATAATAAAATTGTATTATTAAAAAGAAAAGCATCATTCTCTCACACTGTAATGATGGGGCTGAGGCAGTCGGATCCATCTGCAGTACTTTATTGAAGCAGGTAATGAAACAAGGAATCACTGACATGAAACACCAGAGAAACACGTAGAGATCACGTCAGATCAATAATAGTGCTGAATATTAAGTGTCATAAACTAAGCGAGCCGGAGGCGACAGTAGCAAGAACCCAAACTCATCAGGAGACAGAATGGAGAAGAAACCTGAGCAGTTCCTCTGGACACACGGAGGAACATGTGTGATGATGATTCCAGGCGCATCACAAGTCAGATTGTGGACTGATATGATTCAGAGTATTTGATTGAGCTCTTCTGCTGGAAGATTGGGATTGATCAGGCCAGCATTAGGTGTGAGGATCTGAAGCTGGTCATCCTCCTGTGTTCCTTAGCTTTCATTTCCAGTGGAGTTTTGCTACTGTGACACTGTGTGTGTTTTGTGTTTATTTGTGTGTATCCTGACATTGTTAAGCACTTTGGTCAACTGTGGTTGTTTTTAAATGTGCCATACAAACACATGTGAACTGTGAACTCTTGAACTTTGACATTCAGGGCTGCGTTGTGCTGGTTTTAGGGTGCAGGTCCAGCATCTGATCCGGATACGGACCGGAGAACATAATCCAGATCTCGCCATATTAAAACCAGACCATATTTCTCCTCGAGGTGAAAAGCTGTCAGACATCAGACGGAGTCGAGTTTGAGCTTTTACAGCGCTTGCATTATATTATTCTGCCTTTTACTGCATATGATAATTCATACTCAGAAAGTAGAACTGAAGTGACATTCATTACAAGATGATTAGTAGTTAGAACATTACATAATGTACCAGCATTGTTTTGCATTCTGTGACTTTCAGTCCAATAAAAGACTGAATATATTTCCTCATTGAAGATTTCTTATAAATAGTGTTAAAATATGGTCTCGTCTCGTTCTCGTGAACCCAATATCGTGTCTCGTCTCGTTAGATCAGTGTATCGACACACTCCTAGAAGACACTAAATCTCATCTCAGCATTTCAGCATTTACTCTCAACATCAACATTTGACAGATTTATAACATTGGAACAGTTTTGATAAAGTTAGTGGTAAGATGTTCACTCATTAATAAAAAATAATTAATAATAATAATAATAATAATAATAATAATTAATGAATACATAGAATTGTTATTTAATAATCAACTTATTTTAAGTAATATTAGTAACCAATTAATGTTATGTTAAAATGCCTTTTTTGTTAAATAAATGAAGCAAAACTGTATGTATTAGACATTATTGCCGCTTTATATTATACCGTAGACTCTATAAACTTCAGATGACCGTCGGGACGAGATTCCCCTGAGAGTGTCTGAATTGAAATGTTTTTGTTAGTGACTTTATCATAACAATATTAAGGCGTATTATTCAGGATCTATGATCTAATGTTTGAGAATAAAAACATTGTCTTGTAACATATTGCAATGATAACTATCAGAGAATAAGAAGCGAGGAAGAAAGAGAGAATCATGGAGAATCCTGAAGAGACGGTGGACAAAGCGAAAGAGACGCGGAAAGGTTGAAAGAAAGACATAAAAACAGGACAACATCCCAAAAGCCTGAAATCATCTCCACATGAAGCGCTGGTGTCGTGTCTGTCAGGCTCTCAGTAATCTGGGCAACACGCGTTTCTTCAGTGCAGTCGTGCAGGAAAAGCCTCAGAGTTTGAAGAATCACACATTCTGAAATAGTTGCTGTTAAACGTGAAGAAGAAGGTCTCCAGACATGAATGATGTGCTGGTCTCTTTCTGTTTGTATGTGAGGATTGATGAACAGAACACAGATGAGAAGAGCATCTCTCCATCACACCTGCACTGAACTCTCAGCTGCTACTGATGCCACACTAAACCCTGGGACAGTGTGAACGGCACAATCAGTTCTGACGGAGGAAACAGCAGCTGGACATCACACACCTTCATCTGTGCTTCACACGTCTATCAGGAGTGTTACTGTGTGCTTGTGCTCCTCCACACACACACACTCACACACATATGCTGATGAACATCACACATGTTGTTATTTGATGTCAGCTGTGCTTTATGTGCGGGACCACATACATCACATTCACACATTTATATTCATTTTCATGCTGATTTCAGAGCCGAACGATGAGTTGAAAAGCTCATATATCTGTCCAATGTTAACATGATTAACATGTTGCTAGCATGATTAACAGGTAACACTTTATAATAACTGCATGCTATTAATCATTAGTTAAGCATGAGTAAACAGTTAATTCATCATTTATAAAGCATTAAAAGACATTAATAAACAGTTTATAAATACAGCTATAAATGCTTTATTATTCTTGATTTATAAGCATATCTATAATGTGTTTAATAATTGTATTTTCATACTTCGTTAATGATTAATTAATAATTTCTAAATGAAGTATTGCATTATTTATAAACCAGTTATTTAAGAGTTGTCAGTGATTCATAAGATCACTTAAGTGTAAGTAAATGGAGTAAATCCAGGTAGTTATAAAGCATTTAGTAGTGGTCAGTTAACTATTTTTGTGAGCTCATCTAAAATGAGGACTATTCATGCCTTGTAAAGCATTTATAAAGGAGATTTAAAGACTCCGTTATCTTCTAAACAGAAAAATGAAACAAACACAACACAGTGATACAGAACATAGAAATATTTAACAGCCTTTAAATCTCCTTTATAAATGCTTTACAAGGCATAACTAGTCCTCACTTTAGATGAGCTCACAAAAATAGTTAACTGACCACTACTACATGCTTTATAACTACCCAAATTAACCCTGAATTACAGTAGAAATACATGTTAATAAAGCATTTATTAACACACTAACTATTACTATATGTCTGAATAATAAGATGTATGAATGTACATTTAAATAGTTTATTAATCATTTACTTACTAAGTGATCTTATGAACCACTGACAACTCTTAAATAACCGGTTTATAAATAATGCAATACTTCATTTAGAAATTATAAATTGATCATTAATAAAGTATGATAATACAATTATTAAACACATTATAGATATGCTTATAAATCAAGAATAAAGCATTTATAGCTGTATTTATAAACTGCTTATTAATGTCTATCAATGCTTTATAAATGATGAATTAACTGTTTACTCATGCTTAACTAATGATTAATAGCATGCAGTTATTATAAAGTGTCACCCAATATGGCACTCACAACAAGACATCTTTCCCATACGATTCCCATACCCACAGGCAGTGATACGGATGCAGTGAGGTATTGCAGTAATACGAGTGATTAAAATCGTCATTTAAACAACCAACAGTAATGTTTTTTCTAAGGCTTGTTTATAAAAGCTACTTCAATGTCCTAATTGAACTAAGGCCTAATCCTGGCATAATCTAAACCCTGTCTGTGAAACTGGGCTTCAAATTTTAAATATTAGTCCAGTGGTTCAGTTCAACACTTTGTTCTCTGGCTTTAGATAGGCATAGACAGTGGCATATAAAAAATAAATTACACCTGCTCCCTAGTTCAGGTAACTGTGTCATATTTAAAAACTCTAGCAAGACAGACTTAATGTTATCTGACTATACCCATCTATATCTTTCTATCTCTCTCTCTCTCTCTCTCTCTCTCTCTCTCTCTCTCTCTCTCTCTCTCTCTCTCTCTCTCTCTCTCTCTCTCTCTCTCTCTCTCTCTCTCCTGTGTATAAAATTACTAACCTTTTTCCCCTTCTTTTTAAGCTCAAATGCAATAAAGATGGATCCAGGATCTTGGAAGCTTGTTAAAAATAAGGTATAGATTTCATGTTACAACAATTTTGATTTATTTGCTATCTTTAGTGTATAAATAAAGTTAATCTTTCCATTTAGATTTTTCCCCCAGGGTGTTCCAGCACAGTTGACATCTGTGGACTGCGGCGTATTCATGCTGATGGTAAGTAATTAGGGTGGTTTTGTAAGCTTGCGCTCGATCGGCCCAAAGTCCGGCATCCAATCAGCACGGAAGGTCTTTACGTGTTACTGTCTTTTCTCGTGGCAAAGTATTTTTGATTAAATGCGATACATTTTCTCATATGTATTAACTCGTTATTTCATCTAACTCCATAAATGAAAAAGGTTTTAATGGTATCTCTACATCATTAAGTGTGTGCGGATGTTTGACTATTCTTTTTAGTCGATTAGAATAAAATCAAATGTTAACAATTTACTATGTCAGGTAAATGTATCACGCCAGTTGCATAATCAGTTCAGAGAGAATAGATACAAACATCGAATGCTCTAGAATAAAGAGAGAAGATGCAAACCCAACATTAAAATACAGGAAGCTGAGAGTCTCGACAGCTCTCAGCCTCACGGGCTGATCTGAGGTAAAGGCCCTGAGCTCTAGTTGTGTTTCATTATATAGACAGACCTCATTCACATGGTAACATGTGCTGACAATGGTAATTTGCATTCGGAGGTCACACACCTAAACTCTTAAGAACTTTATTACCTTTTGGTTTACTTCTCTGGAAATGAGACATTTCTACCAGTCGCACTGAGACATTTCAAATGATACCAAACATGTATAAAACTGTATGATAATTGTTCACATTAAATCATATAGATTCTTGTGTGAGTTTGGGTGATCTCTGCAAGAGTGGGGGGTGAGGGGGAGAAATGTAGATTAGGATGAGGCCTTCGTCTCGGTAGTGCACGAGGGGGAGTTCATGTTAATTTTGCAAATAAGGTCCTTTGTCCACTCGAGGAGTGGTCGTTCCTCAACTAGTTTTTCCAGTCTTACAGGTTTGTTTCCCCATAACATTTATTTTAAGGATAACCCAACATCCATAATAATTGTCATCAAAAAACATCAGGCTGATCCCAATGAAAATAGATTTTCTTTTTTCAGGTATTGTCAAGTGAATAATTTGATGTATATTTGTAATTGTCAAAGGGGTGTATAATACCCCTTTTTACAATATGTAAAGTAAGTCTCTGATTTCCCCAGAGTGTGTATGTGAAACTTTAGCTAAAAATACCTCACAGATAATTTTTTATAGCATATTAAAATTGTCCTTTTTTGAGGGTGAGGGTGTGGGCTCTTTAAATGCAAATGAGCTGCTGCTCCCGGCACAGTGGGCGGAGCCTCAACAGCTCTTTCTTAGCAAAGCCATATAGAGCCCTTTGTTGTGTTGTGGGTTTATATAAATTTTAGGGTTAGTGATGTCACTAGCCCGGGAGGAAGCTCGTGTAGTCCCTACCAGTTGTTTGTTGTAGTCCTTAAAGTGATTTCTGTATAAAGAAAATATCTCCCTTTGCTTTGAACTTTTGAATCGTCGTAACTTATTCATATTGCAGATGTTGTTTATGCTCAAACAGCAACATTACACTAACTAAAGTTAGAAAAGTAAAATCATAATCAACCACCCCTTTAAAAATGTACAGTATGCACTGTACAAGGTGTTTAACTGGGAGTTTGACTTCACCCAGGTAAGCACTATCCCTTCTCTTAATATGTTTAGGAAAGGTATTACTTTTGGACATTTTAAACATCCATTTCCAAATGTATCTTTTGCTTTTCAGAATGATATGGCTCATATCAGGCAGTGGTGGGTGAATCTGCTATTGTCAAAAATGACACATGGAAGGTATAGATCAAATATGTAAATAAAAACCATTTTGGCTAAGTAATGATTGGTAGTAAAATACATGTTTTTTTGGTTTGTTGTTTAGAAAGAGGAAGTGCACATTAGCCATGTCAGAAGCAATCAGTGAAGAGACAGAACGACAGGAGGCAGGACAAGAACAGAACATCGAAATCTTGATGGTAGTAGTACATTCAATATGACAGAAGCAAAGATCGAACAGATTTCAAGCCGTTATTATCTCACAAACTATTGTAGTAGCTTTATGGCAAATAACTTATTGTTAAATGAAATGTTTTCAGGTATTACCGGTCATGATGTTTGGAAATGGCTGTATTCATTTTTTGGTTTGTTTGTAATACCCAATAGTTGCCAGACGCTGTCCTGTCTGAAATTCGTCTTCACGTGTCCTTTAGGAGGGTGAATCTGGAGTGTTAAATCTGTCTTTAGTTTGTTCCAGATTCAGAAGTCTGGTGGATACAGACTCATTCAGGAGGAGGGCAGACTTCTGCTGGCTTGACAGTATGTATTTACTTTCTTTTAAACATTTGATTTAAATGTGGTTAAAATAGTAACTGAGAAATGTAATGGTATGGCAACATGTCTTCAATTATTTTCTTTTTAATCATGCTCATTTTTATGCTCCTCAAATTTAAATATTCAGGTGTAACATATTGAAGAGAGAAGTCTGTGACATGTCAAGAATATTACCAGATGTACACACTGCAGCCCTGCTGACACTGCAATGACATTTACAAGAACTGCTTAACAGGTGTATACATTATGAATGAAAATGTGATCACTGCATGGTGCTTAATGACAAAATGCAATAAGAATAGTCATTCATATAGAATATCCATTTATATATATATACTGTATGTTTATATATATACTGTATGTTTATTTATATATATATATATATATATATATATATATATATATTTATTTATTTATATGTGTGTGTGTGTGTATGCATGTATGTATGTATGTATGTATGTATGTATGTATGTATGTATGTATGTATGTATGTATGTATGTATATATATATATATACACATTGTAATGTAGAGCCAGAGGCGTTTGGATCCATTTGCAGTAGTTTATTTACACATGCAATAAAGCAGAGAGAAACAGACATGAACCGAAACAGGCTAGGAACAAGGGCACAATCCAGTACTCGTAACGAAACACAGGCAAGGGTCAAGGCTGGCAGCAAAGGTTCACAGAGTCGAGAGTCCAGGCAGAGATCTAAGGTCCAGATAATAACAGGAGACAGGGAATAACGCTTGGTAATGTCAGCAGAGCAAAACAAGACTTCACAAAGCAACAATGAAAGGGACAGTCCAGATAGATAATGATGAACAGGTGACGGTGATGAGGATGATCAGATAAACCAGGCAGGGATGGAGATGAATAATGACCAGAGGGAGAGATGGGAAGTGCAGTTCTAGAACTCCGGAGAGAGGGAGCGGATGCGACCAGAGGGTGGCGTAGCTGAGCGTTCCGTGACACACATACACACACACACATTTATATATATATTTTACACACATAGGCCTATATTTTAAACTGTTGTGACCTGTGAATCTACAGTTTAAAATATTTGCAGAACTTAAAAAAAGCTACTACAATTTATTGTAATATGAAATATTGTTACTGAAAGTTTTATATAGCATAATTAAAATAATTAATTTACTTTTTCAACAAATGTTACAAGTCCAAAAAAGTCCATACTGTCATAGTGCTCTTCGGTCACTTTTGACCAAACAATTTTCTGTTTTGAATTTTAAAATTTATAATTATACACAAATGAACTGGTAGGGCTATTACCATACAGCATAATTGAGTCAGGAGACTGAAATAAGAGGTTGAAATGAGATCAGATCCAGATGGATTAAGCTGTGATAAAAGATTTACTGTTTATTTTTGTAAATGTTTTATTGAATTTTAATGTTACGTGTATCAAAATGCTTTCTCTGTATTCAGGTTTGACTGTAGTAATAATAATGCAAAAATGTGTACACTTCAAATCAAAATGTATTATTTTATTTTTTTATTGACTCTTGAGTGTATGATCTGAAAGCATTGTTTGATTTTGAGTACAGCAATTGTTTGACTTTTTGAGAAGAGTCAATGGTTTTGTGAGTTTAGTTTTGAATGTGTTTTTAATGTTGTGAGAAAATGGGTGAAGGTTTTAAGAAATGTGTCTTAGCAATTGTGAAAAGCTGTAAGGAAAGGTCATTGCCTGTGATGTAGACAAAGTCACCAGGCCGTACTTGCATTTGGATCTACAACTCAAATTGTGACACGGGAACTCTGCGGCTGCGTTCGGGAATCACATACTTCCCTACTATATAGTAGGCGAAAAGAGTAGGCGAGCGAAAAAGTACGTTCGAATCCTCAGTATTCATAAAAGAGTAGGCGAGAATTACCTGGTTGACGTACTAATTATCACGAGATTTGGACGATAGTGCGTTCGAATATGCCTACTTTCCTACTATATAGTAGGCGAAAACAGTACGTGAGGGAAGCAGTACGTTCGAAACATCAGTATTCCTAAAAGAGTAGGCGAGAAGTTCCCGGATGATCTCCTGCTTTCGCCCAGACATTTGAGTGTTTTTCAGCTTGTACTCATCTATCCCAGGAGGCCACGCGAGAGGATACGATATAAAAAAGAACAAGAAGAAGTAGATATTTCATACTCAAACATGACGGAAAGGGTGGACGAGAGTGTTTTCAAATGTGAGTATTACAAATTAAAACCAAATCGCATGTGTTGAACTAACTTTCTGTACAGTAAATTGTTGAACTGTTGAAGGTGCAAAGACGCTATATAATATGGTAAATTTGTGATTTTGCCGTAAATCACATTTTATTGGATAGAGGAGCTCCATAAGGACACATACGTCTTTAAACTGTATTTGCATACATTTTAAACTGTATACATCTAAAATACCATTACTAAATATTTATTCAAAATCTGGCAAGATTACTACGTGTAACTGATATGAAATAGACATCTGAGTGACGTGTGTGTACTATTGTTTCGGAGAATTCACTGTTGTTAACACTGTTTTTATTAGTTTAATGCATTTTACATAAAGTAACTAAACATAAGTAATCTATTTCATTTAGCCATTAGTACTGTTGAAAAATTGTTGAACATTTATGATGGATAAAAAGCTATTTATTAGCAACAACCTCAACATGTAAATGTAGTATTGAGCTCATAAATCACAGAGGTAACGTGAGTCTTGTCTGGATGTTACAGGGACGGATGAGCACACGCGGCTGCTTATCCGGTGGAGAGTGGCTCATGAAGCGCTCTTCACCGGGAAGCGTAATGCTGCCATCAAAGGCTTTGAGTGAGTATACAGAAATATTTAAAAATCAATTGAATATTTTATTTGCAGTACATTTCAATTATTGTATTTTCAAACAGAGATATAACTTTTTCATTCTTGATTTCTCTCTTGCTGCAGATCTTTTGTGGAGGAGCAGAGTCTGCAAGGCAGGGTGACGGCGGCGTTTGTTAAAAAAAAATGGGAAAACCTGAAACAAAAATACAAAGTAAGATCATTTTGTTACTTCTAATGCATAAATTAAATGATTAAATATTGTGCTGTTAAAATGACTGCTTTTGTATCATGCTTGTGCATTTTTGCAGGATCTGAAATGTCCGCAGACGGGGGTGAGCACTGAGGATGGAGAGGACACAGCAGCGTCCTGGAAGTGGTACACTGCCATGGATGAGGCAATTGGGGGCAGACCCTCCATCTCTCCTCCTGCCCTCGTTGCCTCATGTGGGCCGGATGCTGCTGTGGTCTCTTCATCCTCAGTGAGGCCAGAGCCAGCAAGAGCCAGGAAAAGGGCTATAGATGTGGAGGAGCTGATCCGGGACATGGAGGAGCGAGAAGAGGAGAGAGAGCGGAAGGCAGCTGAGAGGGAGGAGAGGCTGTGGAGAGAAATGGAGGAGAAGGAGGACAGAAGAGAACGGGAGAGACGAGAGAGAGAGAGGAAAGAGAAGAAAGAGAAGTAAGAGAAAGAGAAGAGAGATGGCACTGGGAGGCAGTCGAGAGAGAGGAAAGGAGAGAAAGAGAAACCAACGAAAGGGATGAAAGGTTCCTTTCTGTTCTTCAGATGCTCGCCAAAAAATAAATTATTTGACAAAAAACATCTTCTGATCTTTTGCACATTTGGGTTGATGTGAATTAAATTTGTGAATAAAAATGGGAATCTATCTATCTATATATATATATATATATATATATATATATACACACAGTACTGTGCAACAACTACAAATGGTGGCCTAAGAATTTTGTACAATAATATGTATATAAAACAAACTATTCCTAGGCATTCACAGTACATTATAGACTTCTAGAAATTTAGTGATACTTTAAGATTGTAATCAAATTCATAAATTAAATATTTATGAAACGTTGATTAATAATTAGTGAATGTATGGTGTAATGTAAGAAGAAAAAACACTTTAAAACACTGGTTTTACTGGAGTGTATTATATGACTTTTAAAGGTTTACAGAGTTCATGCAAGGATCTTAAAGGCAGGTCATGGAGGGTTCAGTTCCAGCACACCTGTCAGTAAATTTCAAGTAGTCAGTTATTAATTGGTTTAAATTGATTCAGGGGTGTATAATTAGGGTTGGAAAAACTCTGCTGGATAATAGCCCTCCATGACCAAAGCTGAACTTGAGACTGTTTACACAAATTACACACAGTAAAATAGTGACTAAAGGGTTACTTAACCCAAGCAAATAAATCATAATAGTAATAATTCAATAGTCATTATTTACTCGCCTTGATGTTGTTTGATCCCTCTGTTTTTTGTTTTCCTGAACACAAAAGGTGATTTTGGTCAGGTTTGTACTGTTTGGTTTAATACAATATCAGTCAATGGACTTTCAGAAGCTTCAAAAGCGTCATTAAATAATGCCATGAAGCTTCTGAAAGTTGGGCTCCATTGACTGATATTGTATGAAACCAGCAGAACAAACTTGACAAAAATTCCCTTTTGTATTTAAACAATAAAAAACATTAAATAAGTAAATAGTAAACCGTAAATAATTGCTGTATTTATATGTTGAGGTGAACTAACCCTTTAACCCACCAAATATAAATTGTAGTAAATTTATGTATGCATTTTGCATTATAGTAATTCCTTGACAAACTAAGCAGCTTTGACTGTTTATGCCCATGACTGGTTCAAAAAATGCTTTACAAATATCAATCACATTTATGCATTTGACATATTTTTTATCAAAAGTGATTAACTCCATTTATTTACAGGGACAATGACCCTGGACAAACCTGGAGTAAAGAGCCTTGCTGATTGACCAGCAATCTTCTTCTAACCAGTTCATTGGTTTATCCCTCTACACTACAAAAGGTTTTAAAGCTCTAACAAATATTTGCATGTAATTGTAAACCTATAAAATGACATTTGTCAAGAAACTGAATGCTGACAACATGAATTTTAAAACATTTTTATCTTTCTTAATGTTTTAAAGGTAGTCATGCTCATGGAGAGCCGGCACAGGGATGTTTGGAGCAGACACCGCAGCAGCCAGATTGTCCCGCACTTGTTCTCCCACTCTTGCTGCAAGGTTGTGGGGATCAGGGGGGCCGTCATCATGGTCTTCCTCATCCTCTGGCTCAACGATGTCCCCATTGGCTAGAGCGAGATTGTGAAGCACAGCGCAGCACGCAACAATCTCAGGCACGAAGGCAGGGCTCACCTCCAAGGCCTTGAAGAAAATGCAGCGCCAGCGTGTCTTCAGCATCCCAAAAGCTCTCTCCACGATGTTGCGGGCACGGGAGTGCTTGCTGTTGAAACGAGCCTGCACAGGGTTCTGTACAGGCTCTCTGTACGGGGTGATGAGGCAGATGGGTGCACTCAGACAAGGATAGCCTCCATCCCCGAGGATGCACTTGCCTGCAGGTGGGTAAAGGTTGCCAGCATACACAGGGCTGTTCCTCAGCACCCTGGCATCGTGCACAGACCCAGGATATCCCACAAAGACATCAAGGAATTTCCCCCGGTGATCAGAGATGGCCTGGAGTTGGATGGAGTGAAACAGCTTCCTGTTGAAGTAACAGTGGGAGTTATTTGCTGGAGGTTTGATACGGATATGACAGCCGTCTATTGCACCAACTACTCTGCTGAAAGCTGGTGACCCAGACAGCTGTGCAAATCCTGCTCCCACTGCCTCCAGGTCATCTCCGGTCGGAAAGCAGATCACCCTCCTGAAATTCCCATGATGGCCTTGCTCACTCTGTGCACAATGTCATGCACAGAGGTCTTTGGGATATCGAAGGTCTGCGACACCACCCTGTAGGATGCTGCATGGGCCAGCCAGTGCAGGAACACAAGGACCTCAATCTCCCGTTCCCATCCAAGGTCAGATCCAGGTCTGACTGCAGCAATCAGGGACCTGATGGACGGCATAGACAGGCGAAGGTGGGCACGGTGGTCAGCTGCCTCATCAAGATAAAGGCGCAAAATGGGAACAGCTCTATTGAGATGGCAGTATGATGTGGGGTTCACTGCCTGCAATAAATACATCATAGTTTGTTAGAACAAAACAATCAAAAACAATGTTTCATGTGGTATTGACTTGTATATGTATTTATTTATTGTGATGATTTCTTTTATTCATTCACTTATTTTTATTCATGTTTCATATTGTTGTCAGTAAATAAAATATGAATTTCATGAATAAAAATGTATTTACATCATCTGCATTTGTCTAGCGTGTATTCATGCATAGCTATGTCATATGATAATACAAAAGTTTGCTTGTTTTACAAAACTACATAATTAATAATGTATATATATTATAATAATGTTATATAATTAACTGTTGGTCACAGCATTTGTCATAATTATTGTGCATAAGTGTTGGGATGGGCTAGTAATGAAATTCTTTCTGGGGTAATCTTAATTGTTTAAGTAGTAATACTTGCTTTGTTTGAGAATAAAATCATCAGTCTTCTCCAAAGGCGAGATCGTCGAGCAGCTGCCCGACATCTCCTTTGTGCACACCTTAATCTAACAATTGCAGACATGCCAACCATTTCAAACGCTGAACTAAACCGTTCTAGTAAAGTTGTCGAGTTACTGATGCAATCAGCTGTTAGTGCACCTGTCGCTCATGACTTTTAAATTGTTGCGCTTGTGAAAACGTCATAGGTCACATGTAACGTCAACATGGCGAATGATGTCCGGATCGCATTCATACTTAACGAGATTTGCCATTAAGTACCTACTCTTTTAGCGCTCGTTAAGTAAGTACTCATTGAAATTAAGTACCTACTCATTGAGTATGCGATTCCGAACGCAGCCTGCGTCTTGTAACGCAAAGTTAGGATGATGCCCAGAGAAAAACAATATGTGTCGGAGGAAAAGATGCACGAGAGACGAGAGGTGGCGTATTTTCCCCGCGTTTAATAAAAGTACTTAAACTTCACACTCGTCCGCATACATGGGGATCGAGTGAGTAAAAGTATACAAACAAACATCCAACTCTGGTCACAATATAAAAGGAAATAAAAGAAAGAATACAAAGAGAGTCGGCAGAGCGGTTATCTCCTCTCCTCACTTGTCAAATACTAACAGACACTCTGCGCACATGCTCATTTGAACTCAGATTGCCATAAAAAACAAAGTGACCGTTACAGTCTGCAGAAAGAAAAACAGAACTGAACAAATAAAACAAAAAAAAACATAGTAAATTACACAGATAAAAACAAACTGAAAAAGACCAGAAGAATGAACAAATGAGTGAACAACTTGAAGAATAAACAAAAGCACAAAACTAATTAATAAAAGGTCAAAAAAAGGTCCGCGAGTGCTTTTGCAAAAAAAAAAAATGTTTTTTACTATATACAAAATACTAATCTGCTACGCGCATTTACGCAACAACATAGACATAATAAATACATATGTCTATGCGCAACAACGTCTGCTCTCACACGCATGCGTCGTGGTGCTCTCGTGAACGCGCGTCTCTCTCTCGTCACAAATAGAAAGTGAAAGTAAGTTCTCCTGTCGCCATTTTGAGCAGGAAAAATAGGAATACGACACGGAAAAAACAGCATCGAAATGTTTATCAACGTTTAAGAAGGAATTTCCGTGTATCTTTATAATGTTAAAGCTGGAGGATTTGAGATCCTGTATCTTGTAAAAGTTTGATCAAGGTGAATTCATGTGTGACTTCCTCATATTAATATGAATCTCTGGAGGACATTTTACGTGATTGTTTTTTTTATATATATATATATATATATATATATATATATATACAATTTTTAAGGTGTCTTTCACTATACTTCACAACACTAGTTTTGTGTTTCGTGATGTTTGTGATTCTTCAGAAGTTTAACAGCATATGTATACATATGCATAAGCCATATCACACCTCACAGACAAACGCCAACAAACACGTTTGACAGAGTCTGTCGATGTGGGTGAAGAATCGCATTTCAAGAAGTTCAATCCGCGTTTCTCGGTGTCCGTTATTCTTCATAAATTCTAAATCCAACGGCCGACTTGTTTGTGTGTGTTTGTCTGTGCGGTGTAATTATGAGCTTGAGTTAACGCAGTCACGTGATCCCCTTTCTCACACACTCCAGACATGTTCAGCTAAATTATGAAGGTTGTTTAATCCGTTTAATCATTTAATATTGTGTGTGAATGTTTCTTCATTCAGAGTCAGTGGAGGAGATCAAACTCATCAGATTCTCCTGCATCTTCATCATGGCTGATTCACAAGGATCCAGAGATGGAGATTTTACTCCAGGATGCAGGTACTTTCAACAAACACCGTTAAATATTGTGTCACATCACAGAAAAAGAGTTACCCACCCCACAGACACACACAGATCAAAGAAAGTTTACCTATTTTTGCATGTGTTTTTGTTTGGAAACTAACATGAAATATTAAATAAAAAGATCATAAAGTTTCCTCAAAATGCTTTTTGATGCAAGATGAATGTGTTTATATTAATATGTTTCCTCTCATAAAGAATGAACACAGTAATGTAGAGGATTAAACTGAATCTGTTCTCTGTTCCAGTTCAGTCCAGCAGAAGAGCTCAAACCCAGAGTCCAGCTGTGTGTCTGTGAAGAGTAATTGGTCTATGGAGCAGCCAGATCCTAATCTCAGGTATATTATTTCTGTAAAAGTTATGCTTATAGTATTGTATGCTTGTAGTATTGTTGAATTAGAAGTCAGTCATTTAGTCAGTCTAACACTAGCAATGACATCAAGTAAGGTTAAACTGAGATTTTCTCCACCTTTATATAATGGAGTAGGTGTAAAATTGAGTGGATTTTTCTGACCGCTGGTTCAGATTTGTTGAAAGCTTCACAGTGTCTGGTCAGAACAGTGATGTTTAACAGCAAGAGCACCGTTACTAGAGTACAGTAAGCTGGTTTATCTTTAAAGCTCAGCAACACATTGTTCTCTTTAGTCGGTTGAGTCTTCGTCCTCCATTGTGGCTTTGAAAAGAGTCATGTGATCATTGTTGATGTTCACCTGAGTTACAGTTAATCTATAATTCTATAATTTATTTCAATTTGTCTGTCTTGAATTCCTAATTCCTAATATTACAGGGTTTTTTTCCAGTTTCTTTGATTCATTTTTTGAATCATGCTTAACATTTGCAAACTAGAAAGTTAATTTCTCAAAATAATTATAATCAAAGTTTGACACAGTGCAAAACATCACTGAGTTACAGACGCCAAAGCAAAAGTGTTACAACACTTCCTGGTGTTTCCTAAGACAGAAGATTACTGTAAAAGTGCACAACATTTATAAGTCTGTATTTTTTTTATTTTACTTAATTTTGAAACCAGTTCAGTCCAGCAGAAGAGACAAAACCCAGAGTCCAGCTGTGTGTCTGTGAAGAGTAACTGGTCTATGGATCCGCCACTAAACTTTAAGAGTGGAAACACACAGTCTGATCTCAGGTATATCATTTCTATAAAAGTTATGCTTATAGTATTTGATTTTTATGAAATTGTTAATATACTGCAGTTTAATGAGTTACAATCCTGTAAGTTTCAGTCTATTAATGATGATCATTGTGCTCTTGTGTAAAGCTCTATGTATTGTATTGTTAATACATTCACACACTGTAAAAGCTGTTGGTCTGTTACTCAGTTAATGACACAATTACATCAATATCAGTGTGTCTGATTCTTTACCTTCTTCATTCTGATTTAAGGTCAAATCTTCCATCCAGACCAGTTAAAAACAAAACTGTGTTCATGCCTGTGATTCATTTAATTATTTTATGGCTATTTACTTCTCTGACCTGTTTAATAATGTGTATTTTAATCTTACAGCCGTGACTCTAAACCTACTGAAGTCCTCAACACATTGAGATCAAATCTGAGACAGAAGTTTAAGTGTTTGTATGAGGGAATATCAAAGCAGGGAAACCCAACAGTCCTGAATGAGATCTACACAGATCTCTACATCACAGAGAGTGGAAGTGGAGAGATCAATAATGAGCATGAGGTGAGACAGATTGAGACACAGTCCAGGAGAGCAGAAACAGAGGACACACCGATCAAATGCAGTGACATCTTTAGACCTTTACCTGGACAAGACAAACCCATCAGAACTGTGCTGACAAAGGGAGTCGCTGGCATTGGAAAAACAGTCTCTGTGCAGAAGTTCATCCTGGACTGGGCTGAAGGGAAAGAGAATCAGGACGTCCAGCTCATATTTCCACTCGCTTTCAGAGAGCTCAACTTGATAAAGGACAAAACACTCAGTCTTTCAGATCTTCTTCATCTCTTCTTCCCTGAAACCAGAGAAATTGACATATGCAGTGCTGACTATAAAGTGCTGTTTATCTTTGATGGTCTGGATGAGTGTCGTCTGTCTCTGGATCTTCAGAGCGATGTGAGGTTGTGTGATGTGACTGAATCAGCCTCAGTGGACGAGCTGCTGACGAACCTCATTGTGGGGAATCTGCTTCCCTCGTCTCTCATCTGGATCACCTCCAGACCAGCAGCAGCGGATCTCGTCCCCTCTGAGTGTGTCCATCGAGTGACAGAAGTACGAGGCTTCAGGGACACACAGAAGCAGGAATACTTCAGGAAGAGGATCAGTGATCAGAGTCTGGCCCACAGGATCATCTCACACCTGAAGTCCTCAAGGAGCCTCTTTATTATGTGCCACATCCCAGTGTTCTGCTGGATCTCAGCCACTGTTCTAGAGAAGATGTGGAGTGAAGCAGAGAGAGGAGAGATTCCCAAGACTCTCACTCAAATGTACACACACTTCCTGCTCATTCAGACCAACATCAAACATGAGAAGGACTATGAGAAGAAAGTGAAAGATGAAGACATGATTGTCAAACTGGGGAAACTGGCGTATCGGCAGCTTGAGAAAGGACACCTGATCTTCTATGAGGAAGACCTGAGCGAGTGTGGCATTGATGTGACAGAAGCATCAGTTTACTCAGGATTGTGCACTCAGATCTTCAGAGAGGAGTTGGGCTTGTATCAGGGGAAAGTCTTCTGCTTTGTTCATCTGAGCATTCAGGAACATCTAGCAGCTCTATATGTGCATCTCTCCTTTATCAACAATAACATCAATGTGTTTGATCAGATTACCAAACCAACTAATGGAGACACAGTTTCACTGTCTGATCTCCATCAGAGAGCTGTGGATGAGGCTTTACACAGTAAAAATGGGCATCTGGACCTTTTCCTTCGTTTCCTTCTGGGTCTGTCAGTGAAGTCTAATCAGAGTCTCTTACAAGAACTAAAGACACAGACAGCAAACAGCTCTCACAACAATGAGAAAACAGTTGACTATATTAAAGAGAAGATCAGTGAGAATCCCTCTCCAGATAAATACATCAATCTGTTTCACTGTCTGAATGAACTGGGTGATCTTTCACTAGTGAACGAAGCTGAACCTCATATGAGCCGTGGAGGATTACGTGATGTGAAACTCTCCTCGTCTCAGTGGTCAGCTTTAGTGTTTGTGTTGTTGTCCTCAGAGAAGACACTGCAGAAGTTTGACCTGAAGAGCTTAATTGGACACAGAAATGATTGGTAAGTAACACTGAGGGCAATCATTACAGTCTAAAACATTATGAACAAAGAGAAACTCAGAGATCAGAGGTGTTTAAATCACGGGGCACAGACTGATTTCTGGGATATTGTACATAATTTGGGGGTGTTTCTCAAACCGTGGCTGTGTCCTAGTAAGGCTGCATATCTCGACTGCCACGTCATCAAGCGCCTCTGAAGGCCGTCTCAGTTTGAAGGATCTTTTGAAGACAGACTTCATTTCGTGTCTTTAATTCAGCTCATTTTGAAGGATGCATCAAGTGTATCCTTCGTGTTCTTCAATCTCCCACAATCCTTTGCACACATTCCAGTTCATGTAAAAGAACTGATGGAAAACGAGTCGGCACTGAGTTTATCTGAGTTCATTATGAAATGTTAGACACAGATAATGTATTTGGAGATGAAGGCATACATGTTATCTTTTGTTTCTGTGTAAATTAATCACTGAACACTAAACAGACAATAATGTAAGACACTGGGAGACACTGGGAGACACTGGGAGACACAGATGGCTGTCGTTCACTGTATTGCATTAATAAAAAGGGCAGTAAATATAAAGAGATTTAATAAAAAAGTATTTCTCCAAAATTAAGTTTTAATAGCAAGTGGACGTCCGCGGATCCTCCTGATGATGAAAATGACGTCACGCGGACGGCCAAAGTAAACTTGATAAAACAGTGAATGTCCTTGATGGCGTTCCTGGTGGCGTTCAGCTCTTCACAGTGGTGTAGCGTATGGGCACGCAGGGCATATTAAACACGTTTTGTCCTACGTTATTTTGCATATAGTAAATAAAAAAATTAATTGGCCATAAAAACAGAGCTCTCTCTCTCTCTCTCATCAGTGGCTGCCCGTCGATCGTTCGTTTTGGCAACTTTCCGCTGGAAGACTGACTATGCACACACACACACACACACACACACACACACACACACACACACACACACAGACACAGACACAAACACACACGAAACGACAAGACAGTGCATGTGTATGAAATGACCGGGAAATGGATATGGAAGGGAGAGTGGAGAAATGGGTGAATGTCCATGTGATATCAGCATCTTGTGCACGCGGTCCTATAATAGCGGCAGTGAGTGAGGGAGGGAGGAACGAGACGTGGATGAATGAGGTGTGTGTGTGTGTGTGTGTGTGCGCGCGCAGTGTGGCTTCCCCAGCGGTGGCAGCTTATGTGACTTTATAGTTTATAGCTTACTTTTCATTTCAAAAACTACTTAACACAAATATACTTCTTGATTCGTGAAAATATATGCATTTGACTAGACAAAAAAATCTAATATGTCAAAATAGTGTTGTAGTGTAAATGTAGACTAATAGACCTTGACAAGCGACATTGACAAGATAAAGAAAAAACAAATCTGTGTTGCTGAATACGAGGCTTCTACAGTTATAGACACTAAAACAACTTTTTCACATGTCCTTTATAAAGCAGTGTTTAATTAAAAATATTTGAGTGTATTTAGGAAGGTATAATGTATTATTTACTTATGTTATGAATTATTTTTGTTAGCATTAATAATTAACTTATTTATTTTTTATTTTCAATTAGTGGCACACTAAACACTGGAGATGAAGTTCTTCAGAAGCTGATGCCTGTGGTTACAGCAACTAGATACGCTGGGTAAGTAACACTGAGAACAAGCATCACTGTTACAACATTATAACATTTCTTACTTAAACATTATAAATGAATGGTTTAAAAATAATATGAGTATTATAGTCACACAGACACTAACACACACACACACACACACACACACACACACACACACACACACTAGGGCTGTACAGGATACACTATACAGACTGTACATTATATATAAGATGAGTCATATATACAAAACAAATTCCATCACATCTTTCTGATTTTTATTTCAGAAGCATCATACAGTACTTCATTCTCTTGAATAAATAATTCAATAACAAATACATTTTTAAGTCACTTGTCGCCACCTAGTGGCAAAACAATGTAATCGAAAAATGCGTTATTTTAAGTGCCAAGTTTTTATCAAAAGCTGATTTACTCTATTGTGATCGCTACCGTAGACATCAGTGTTTATATTTTAACTTAAACTTTTATCGCAGTACTTCTTTGACCATTTGAAATGTTGTATCACAGAAATAATGATACTATTAATAAGACCTTTTGTGAAGCTGTTTCATGACATCTCTCCACAAAAAAAGGTCACTAGATTTGTCGACAGTCGCTTTAAAAAAAAAAGTCACTAAAGGGGTCTGAAAAGTCGCTAAAAATATTGACAAAGTCGATAAGTTGGCAACACTGATTCAGTCTCACATCGCGTCCATGTGTCCACTTGAAATGGATATTACGACACTCATAGATAACGACACATTTTATTCTCTGTTGAACAAATGTGGCTAACTTCTGTCAACCTCGTCTATAAGGAAGGACAAAAATAAAGCAATTTAATTTGAATCAATATCGATTCTGGAATAAAAAATATATATATTAAAATCTTAAACAAAATAATTGCGATAGGTGAATCGTTTTTTTTTCTCGCAGCCCTAACACACACATTCCTTAAAATGTTCACAAATAAATTAAGCACACACACACACACACAAACACTCACTCACTCACTTAGTCACAAACATGTTGGGTTTCCATGTTTTATGGGGACTTTCCATAGAAGGATTTTTATACTGTAAAACTGTGTATTCAATCCCCTAATCCTAACTGATGTTTTTTAACAATGTGAACTAATGAGTATTTTATGTGTTTATTATTTTATATATTTCATATTGACAGCATTATGTTGTTATTTTATTGTTATATTTATCTCTGGATATAGGCTAAATGTGTGTCATTGTTCTCTACAGGTTGAGGGATTGTGGTGTCACAGATGAAGGTTGTGTTGCTCTGGCTTCAGCTCTGAGATCAAACCCCTCACACCTGAGAGAACTGCATCTGTCTGAGAATAAACTAGGAGACTCTGGAGTGAAGCTGTTCTCTGCTGGACTGGAGAATCCTCACTGTAATCTGGAGAAACTGTGGTAAGATCATCTCTAGCATAAAGACTCGGAGTGAATAAGTATTAATATGTAGATAGTGTATATAATATATGTTTGGCGTAAGCCCCATCTGGCGGTTCAGCGACAGATTCCTGCTTGAACCGTCAGATCCTGCCGGCGGTAGAAGGCAGCGGTGAGGAGTCTCTCTGAAGAGGAACATTTACATCTCACTATATTATTATCCCCAAAAGACGGTAAAACTAACAGTTCAATAAACCGGGCGAACTACAAACCAGACAACAGATGCAGGTTACAGTGAAGAGGGTTTTTAACCCTCTGGGGTCGGAGGGGTTTTCTGGGTCCTTGAGGTGTTCTGACATGCTCTGACATTTGTGCTTTTTACAGTTATTTATAAACATGTTAATGGCAAAGGTGTAAATTCACTCTATATAGCACAAACAGGGCTACCATAATATGTGAGCAAGATGTATGTACATGTTTATATTTTTGAGAGAATATTGTTTATGCATGGTTATTGAAAAAACTAAAACTTAAAGTCTCTGAAATAAGGCCACAAAACACATACTAAATATGAGTCCACAAGACTTTTGACTAATGGATGTTCTCGCCTAGGATTTTTGCTTCAAAATGATCTGAAAATCATCCTGCCAAATCATTCACATAAAACAATACATTGATTTAAATTTAGTAAAACACTTTTTGCTTGGAAAGGCAATATGCGAAATGGGCGTGACTTATGTATAATGGTCTGATTCACACCTGTGAAGACAAAAGACCTGCATAATGAGCTTTTCACAGGTGTGTCACTGAGCCACAAGAAATAATACAAGGACACAAGAAAAGAAATATATATATATACTACAAAATTGGTTCACAGTTGGAAACATCTAGAAAAAAATAGTATTTTTCCACTTGTATTTTTGCTTGCAAATTGTATAATATCCAAGGTGAACATTTCTAGTAATTGTGTAGTTAATTCTCATACTGTATTTTCAGAAAGTTTTGGATATGTATCCTCTCCCCAAATTTGTCACTAATAAAACACAATACAAATAATTTGAAGAGAAGGCTTATATTGACCTTTTAAGATTTTGTTTACATCTACTTTGTAAATATATTATTTGCTATTTTATTAAAAAGGTTACAATTACAGCAACAATTAAAATAACAATATTTCAAGTGTAATATTTTTTTGTAAAAACTAAAGTATACATTTTATCATACATATTTCAAAGTTAAGGATTCATTAGTTTGAATAAAGCCTACATTGGAACAAACACTATAATAGCATCCTAGTTGATGACTTTATTTTTGACAAAACAAACATAGCCTAATATATTTAACATTTGAGCAGAAATTGGTGAACAAAAGCTTATTTGATGTGGCAGTAGTCTAGTTTACAGTAAACAGTTAATAATCTATCCAAAACTAGTCAACGAAATGTTGTCTTTCATATTTCGTCTGTAACATAGATATATCGTTTGTTGTTTTTATGATAGCCTATATTAGGGCATATAAATATTAATTTGCAGTTTAATACGTTGCTAATACAAAGACATTTTAACGTTATTTCAACATATTTCAGTCGATTTTCACTCATCTCAGTATAGCAATAGGGTTTGGTAAAAACTGTTCAGTTCATTCATTCACACACAGACGCGATTCTTATTTAAACAGTCTTTTTGCGGTTTACATACACTATGAAATCGCGATTAGAACAATAATTAAAAAAAAATGTACTTCTCAGATGGATATTTCAAGTGTAATATTTATTTGTAAAAACTAAAGTATACATTTTATCATACATATTTCAAAGTTAAGGATTCATTAGTTTGAATAAAGCCTACATTGGAAGAAACACTATAATAGCATCCTAGCTGATGACTTTATTTTTGACAAAACAAACATAGCATAATATATTTAACATTTGAGCAGAAATTGGTGAACAAAAGCTTATTTGATGTGGCAGTAGTCTAGTTTACAGTAAACAGTTAATAATCTATCCAAAACTAGTCAACGAAATGTTGTCTTTCATATTTCGTCTGTAACATAGGCATATCGTTTGTTATTTTTATGATAGCCTATATTAGGGCATATAAATATTAATTTGCAGTTTAATACGTTGCTAATACAAAGACATTTTAACGTCATTTCAACATATTTCAGTCGATTTTCAATCATCTCAGTATAGCAATAGGGTTTGGTAAAAACTGTTCAGTTCATTCATTCACACACAGATGCGATTCATATTTAAACAGTCTTTTTGCAGTTTACATACACTATGATATCGCGATTAGAACAATAATAATAAAAAACTTACTTCTCAGATGGATCCATTGCTCCTCGAAATGAAAATAAACCAGCACATGTTCTGAGGTAAATGTCCCAGGATTATTCCTCACACAGCCTCCAAAGAAGAAATAGTACATTAATCTGATGATTACATTTGTTGTGTTAACCCGTTTCTGAGTGGCGTTGACACGTTTGCATGTGTTGCTTCAGATCATTTGCGTTTGAATACCGTGCGCTCTCCGCGGGCGTGTCACATTAGCAGAACAATGAGCTGAGAGAACGATAATGAGATCGGCTGACACCTCTCTCTTTTTTTATAGATTACATAAACAGAGAACATTTATTTTTGTTTTGAATTAGGTATTTTAAAAGTACAAACTTAAATTATTATAAAGATATATTGCTCATGCTTGGGTGAATAGTATTCGCTGAGCTTAGTTTAAGTTTAGAGACGTGCTCCAGAAAAAAAGTTAACGGAGACAGAGAGGCAGAAAGCACACCCTGTTTATTTTCTTTATTTTACAAAAGCACACGGTTTTGATGTTAATGTGAGTGTACACAAAAAAAGAAGACCCTCTATAGTTTATAATCATGTATTGATTTTATTTATATGACCAAAAATAACGGAGTATTTTAAGTCTATGTTGCTTCTATGTGGGAAAAAAACAGCAGAACACGCCGGCGCGTTTCTGGACCCCAGAGGGTTAAAGCACAAATATTTGGTGTAAATCAACTTGCCTTGTAATGCTTGTGCAAACAGACACTTGCAAAAGCGTGAGCATTGCCTCAAAATGTGTGTCTGCACACATTATATATTATTATTATTATATATGTGTGTGTGCAGCTGAAAAGAGGGAAGTGGTGTGTGTTTCACCTGAACCAGGACTGTCACCATATCAGATTTATCACTACATGATTATCATGGCCAAAATAACACGCGATAACAATATATCACCATATCTATGGAAATATTGGAAAATAATAATAATAATGCTATCAGTCAAATTCATCTTTACTTTGTTTATTTTGTGTTATATTTGTAAAAGAAGAATCACACCATCACATAAAAAAGGAACAATTACACAATGCGACCAGTTTGAAATAATGTTAACACTTTATCACAAGTGTACAGTAACAAAGCAAAGCACTTATAAATCATTTTCAAACTCTTAGTTTATAGTTAATGTATAGTATATATTAGTATATAAGCTCTAGTTAATATATATTAATTAGTATATATTTATATAAGAGACTATATACAAATAGTGAGTTCTTCATTGTCACTGTAATTAACAGTGACAAAAAAAAGTCGCTAGATTTGTCGATAGTGGCTTTAAAAAGAGTAACTAAAGGGGTCTGAAAAGTCGCTAAAAATAGCGACAAAGGCGATAAGTTGGCAACACTGATTCAGTCTCACGTCGCTTCCATGCATCCACTTGAAATGGATATTACGACACTCATAGATAACGACACGTTTCATCCTCTGTTGAACAAGTGTGGCTAACTCGGGTCAACCTCATCTATAAGGAAGGGCAAAAATAAAGCAATTTAATTTGAATCAATATCGATTCTGTAATATTTTTTTTTTTTTTTTAATCTTAAACAAAAAAATTGCGATAGGTGAATCGTTTTTTTTCTCCCAGCCCTAACACACACACTCACATTCCTTAAAATGTTTACAAATACATTAAGCGCACACACACACACACACTCACTCACTCAGTCACACACTTGTTGGGTTTCCATGTTTTATGGGGACGTTCCATAGAAATAATGATTTTTATACTGTAAAACTGTGTATTCAATCCCCTAATCCTAACTGATGTATTTTAACATTGTGAACTAATGAGTATTTTATATATTTATTATTTTATATATTTCATTTTTACAGCATTATGTTGTTATTTTATTGTTATATTTATCTCTGGATATAGGCTTAATGTGTGTCACTGTTCTCTACAGGTTGAGGGATTGCGGTGTCACAGATGAAGGTTGTGTTGCTCTGGCTTCAGCTCTGAGATCAAACCCCTCACACCTGAGAGAACTGCATCTGTCTGAGAATAAACTAGGAGACTCTGGAGTGAAGCTGTTCTCTGCTGGACTGGCGAATCCTCACTGTAAACTGGAGATTCTGTGGTAAGATCATCTCTACCATAAAGACTCTTGAGTGAATAAGTATTTATATGTAAATAGAGTATGCAATATATCTTTGGCGTTAGCCCCATCCGGCGGTTCAGCGACAGATTCCTGCTTGAACCTGAATCTGCTTGAATTAATACATTTTCATATAGTTAATGTATAGTATATTGTAGCAAATTAGCTCTATGAAATATTAATAACCAATCATAACTTGTTATAATTGATTATGAATATTTGGGTCAGTTAATCGGATTAACTTGATGTAGCTACATTAACATTACAACCAATTACTCAGTTCATCCTGTGAACCCTCAATATTGGTTATTAATTAATTAATAAAAATGTAAATTTCCGCAGCATGGGAAATGTTTTTCTTACTAAGTACTACTAAGAGCAAATAGTCAAAGATCTTAGATGAATAATGACTCCGGGTATGAGCTTGAGGCAGGGGCAACTTTACGTGTGATATGAACAAGACTTTATTAACTAGACTAAAAATTTAAACTACTCTAACATACACATACATACATGCATACAGTTTACCAAGGGAAAGAGAGCTGAAGAAGAATACAGGAAAGCAAGAAATTATAGCATTGTTTGAAATTCAGCAGATCAACAGCCTTGAGCAAACCATCAGTTTAGTTCTAACACGTCCTTTAAAAGGTGTAAGGATACTTAATGTATCAAATAATGAGACTAAGTTTGATACTTGCATGTCTCGCCTATTTTAATTAAACTGTCCTGATGCAATTTGTTGAGGCTCCAGTTGATCTTTGCTGATGTTGTTTTACATTTACATTACATTTATTCATTTAGCAGACGCTTTTATCCAAAGCGACTTACAAATGAGAACAATAGAAGCAGTTAAACTAACAGTTTAGGACAACAGCAGTTGGACAACAATACGTAAGTGCTATGACCCCTCTCAGTTTAATTCAGCGCAGTTTTTTTTTAATAGTAGAATAGAAGAGAAGAGAAAGTGTTAATATTACTGAATGAAGTGCTGCCGAAAAAGATACGTCTTCAGCAGTTTCTTGAAAGTGGCTACTGACTCAGCTCTGGTTGAGTTAGGCAGATCATTTCACCAACAGGGAACAGTCATGGTAAAGGTCCGAGAAAGAGATTTTGTGCCTCTTTGAGATGGTACCATAAGACGACATTCGCTAGCAGAGCGCAAGTTTCTGGATGGCACATAAGTCTGAAGTAATGAGTTTAGGTAAGAGGGAGCAGTGCCAGTGGTTGTTCTGTAGGCAAACGTCAGTGCCTTGAATTTAATGTGAGCGGCAACTGGCAACCAGTGCAATTTTGTGAGGAGAGGAGTGACGTGTGCTCTCTACGGCTCATTAACCCTCTGGGGTCTAAGGTGTTTTTGGGGTCCTTGAGATGTTTTGACATGCCCTGACATTTGTGTTTTTTTCAGTTGCTTATAAACATATTAATGTCAAAGGTGTAATTACACTCTATTTAGTAAAACAGGGCTACCATAATATGTGAGCAACATGTATGTACATGCTTGTATTTTTGAGAGAATATTGTTTATGCATGGTTATTGATAAAACTAAAAATTAAAGTTTCTGAAATAAAACCACAAAACACATACTAAATATGTGTCCACAATACTTTTGACTAATGGCTGTTGTTGCCTAGAGTTTTTGCTTCAAAATGATCTGAAAATCATCCTGCCTAATCATTCACATAAAACAATACATTGATTTAAATTTTGTAAAACACTTTTTGTTTGGAAAGGCAATATGCGTGTGGGTCCAACCCCTATCATGAATAATTATGTGATTTACACCTGAGAAGACAAGGTGTATCACACAAGAAAGAATGATAGGAGAAAAAAATATATATCTTCAGTGTCACATGATCCTTCAGAAATCAGTATAATATGATGAGTTGATGCTCAAGAAACATTTCTCATTATTATCAATGTTGAAAACAGTTATTTACATTATTATTTCAGGATTCTTTGATTCTAAATAGAAAGTTCAAAAGAACAGCATTTATCTGAAATAGAATCTTTTGTAACATTAAACACTACCGTTCACAACTTTGGGGTCAGTAAGTATTTTTATTTTATTTTTTGGGGGAAATAAATAAAATAAATCAATACTTTTATTCATCAAGGAATTAAATTGATCAAAAGTGACAGTAAAAACATTTATAATGTTATAAAATATTCTATTTCAAATAAATGCTGTTGTTTTTAACTTTCTGTTCACCCAAGAATCCTAAAAAAATGGTACACAACTGTTTTCAACATTGATCATAATCATAAATGTTTCTTGAGCATCAAATCCTCATATTAGAATGATTTCTGAAGGATCATGTGACACTGAAGACTGGAGTAATGATGCTGAAAATTCAGCTTTGATCACAGGAATAAATAATATTTTAAAATATATTAAAATCGAAAACAGTTATTTTAAATTGTAATAATATTTCACTATATAACAGTTTTTTTGTTGTATTTTTAATGAAATAAATACAGCATTGGTGAGCATAAGTGACTTCTTTTAAAAACATTAAAAATCGTACCGACCCCAAACTTTTGAACGGCAGTGTATATATATAATCCAAATATAAATGAAAGTCAAAAGCACATTTTTAGTACATAGTCATACCTGGAAACAAATCCTGTTCTAATAGGCTATATGGGCCATTCTACAGAATTTGTTCAAAGTTAGAGTTGGAAACATCTTGAAAAGAAAATGGTCTTTTCCCATAAATTTCTTATAAAGTAGCCTATTCTTTTTAAAAGTAGGCCAATACATTTTATCATACATATTTTAAAGTTAAGGATTCATTAGTTTGATATAGCTTACATTGGAACAAACACTATAATAACATCTTAGTGGATGAGTTTATTTTTGACAGAACATACTATATATTTAACATATGAGCAGAAACTGGCTAACAAAAGCTTATTTGATATTTTAGAATAAAAACTTTATAATCTATCCAAAACTACGAAATGTTGTCTTTCATATTTCATCTGTAACATAGTAAACATAAACAACAGCGCCCATCTGTGCCGTTAATTCACACACAGAAACGTGATTCAGATTTAAACAGTCTTTTTGCGTTTACAGACACTATTCCATATCGCGATTAGAACAAAGCACAAGAATAAAAAACTTACTATTCACAATTCTCGGCTAGATCCGTCCTCCTGGAAATGAAAATAAACCAGCACATGTTCTGAGGAAAATGTCCCAGGATTATTCCTCACAGCCTCGCAAGACGAAATAGTACATTAATCTGATGATTCAATTTGTTGTGTTATCGCATTTATGAGGGGCGTTTACACGTTTGCATGTGTTGCTTCAGATCATTTGCGTTTGAATAGCGCGCGCTCTCCGTGGGCGTGTCACATTAGCAGAATAATGAGCAGCGAGAACAATAATGAGATCGGCTGACACCTCTCTCTTTTTTTATAGATTACATAAACAGAGAATATTTATTTTAGTTTTGAATGAGATATTTTAAAAGTACAAACTTAAATTATTATAAAGATATATTGCTCATGCCTGGGTGAATAGTATTCGCTGAGTTTTGTTGAAGTTTAGAGACGTGCTCCAGAAAAAAGGTTAACGGAGATGGAGAGACAGAAAGCACACCCTGTTTATTTTCTTTATTTTACAAAAGCACAATGTTTTATTTCGATTGTAAGTGGACACATAAAAAAGTAGACATTCAGTAGTTTATTTTTTTTATATTTCTTAAGTCTGTATGACCAAAAATGACAGAGTATTTTAAGTCTATTTTCCTGCTATGTGAAAAAAATTGAGCAAAACGCGCCGGCGCGTTTTCGGACCCCAGAGGGTTAACCCTCTGAGGTCTAAGGGGTTTTTGGGGTCCTTGAGGTGTTCTGACATGCTCTGACATTTGTGCTTTTTTCAGTTATTTATAAACATGTTAATGGCAAAGGTGTAAATTCACTCTATATAGCACAAACGGGGCTACCGTAATATGTGAGCAACATGTATGTACATGTTTGTATTTTTGAGAGAATATTGCTTATGCATGGTTATTGAAAAAACTAAAACTTAAAGTGTCTGAAATAAGGCCACAAAACACATACTAAATATGTGTCCACAAGACTTTTGACTAATGAGTGTTGTTGCTTAGAATTTTTGCTTCAAAATGATCTGAAAATCATCCTGCCTAATCATTTACACAAAACAATACATTGATTTAAATTTTATAAGACACCTTTTGTTTGGAAAGGCAATATGCGTGGAGGCGTGTTCACACCTGAGAAGACAAAGGCCGGATAATGTGCCGCATAATGAGCTGCATATTAATTAGCCCTTTCACACAGGTGTGTCACAGGATCCCAAAGAATGCAAGGACAAAAGAAATTATCTACATATACATATTTTACAATGAGAAATTGTAACCAATTACAAATAGGTTACAATTACAACAACAATTACAATTTTAACAATATTTCAAGTGTATTTCTTTGTAAAAAGTATACATTTTATCATACGTATTAAAAAAGGTAAGGATTCATTAGTTTGAATATTGGAACAAACACTATAATAACATCTTAGTTGATAATTCAATATACCTACTTTATTTTTCACAAAATATCATACTATAGTATATTTAACTATGAGCAGAAATTGGCGAACAAAAGCTTAACTATTTAATGTGACAGTAGTCTTTTTTTACAGTCAAAACTTTATAATCTATCCAAAACTAATAACAAAATCTTGTCTAAACATTCATATTTAGTCTGTAACATATTGTGTATGATATATTAGTATATACATGTGAATTTGCAGCTTGTTGCTTATACAGACATTTTATTTCAACATATTTCAGTCTATTTTTACTCATCTTAGTAGGCTATAGCAATATAGTTTGGATGTGTTCATGTAAACATAACGTTTACTAATGTAGGTGCGAGAGTGAATGAACGGCACAGACACGCGCTGTATAACTGTAGTAAACAAAGCGTGCGCGCCTGCATGCCGTTCATTCATCATTTAGCCTACACACAGACACGCAATTCATATTTAAACAGTCTTTTTGCGGTTTACAGTCAGACACTATTCAATATCGCGATAAGAACAAAGCACTTAAGAATAAATGACTTACTACATCAGCTGGATCCGTTGCTCCTCGAAATGAAACTACCAGCACTTCTTGTACATTTTCCAGGGTTATTAGATAGTATTATTCCTCACAGCGAAAGGATACGCTGTGTACACAGCTGTACAAGATACTTACTAAACACAATGTGTTTTATAATCCAGCTGGTGGGTGTTGGCATGTTTGAATGGCTTGCCTTAGATCATTTGCGTTTGAATACCGCGCGCTCTCCGTGGGCGTGGCACATTAACGCGTAATGATGTATAATGAGCTGGAAAGAAAAATACTGACATCTCTCTCTTTTCATACAGATTACATAAACTGAGAATATTTGTTTTTTATATAAATTAATTCATTTAAAAGAAGAGAGTTCAAGCTTCATTATGGAAAAACACTCGTGCCTGTATGACAAGTATTCGCGGAATTACAGTTAATTTTCGGACGCGTTTCAGAATGGACTTAACTGACAGAGAAAAGGCAGAACGCACATCGTTTGTTTTTCTTTATTTGGCGAAAAGCACAACACCTTGTTTTTATTGTGAGTATCCACAAAAAAAATAGACACTTATCAGGATCTAATGATGTACAACACTTAATATGTAAGATCAAAATCAACAGTTTCTTTTGCACTGATAAGAAAAAAAGCGAGACTATCGCGCGGGCCTCAGAGGGTTAAAGACCACTCTGGCTGCAGGATTCTGGATCAATTGTAAAGGTTTGACAGAGCAAGCTGAAAGACCAGCCAGGAGAGCATTACAATAGTCCAGTCTGGATAGAACAAGTGCTTGGACAAGGAGTTGTGTAGCATGCTCTGTAAGCAAGGGCCTGATCCTCCTAATGTTGTGCAAGGCAAATCTGCAGGACCGGGCAGTTCTAGCAATGTGGTCTGTGAATTTCAACTGATCATCAATTACAACCCCAAGGTTCCTAGCTGACCTTGATGGAGTTATGGATGATGAGCCTAGCTAAATGGAAAAGTTGTGATGAAGTGTTGGGTTTGCTGGGACCACAAGTAGCTCTCTCTTCGCAAGGTTTAGTTGAAGGTGGTTGTCCTTCATCCAGCCAGACATGTCTGTCAGGCAGGCTGAGATTCGAGCAGCGACCGTCGGATCGTCAGGCTGGATTGAGAGGTAGAGTTGTGTGTCATCAGCGTAGCAATGATAGAAAAAGCCATGTTTCTGAATCACAGATCCTAGTGATGTCATGTAGATGGAGAAGAGGAGTGGTCCAAGCACTGAGCCCTGAGGCACCCCAGTAGCTAGATGTTGGGTCTTAGATGCCACACCTCTCCACCACACCCTAAAGGACCTACCTGAGAGGTAAGACTCGAACCATTGGAGTGCAGTTCCTGAGATGCCCTTCATCTTTAGGATTGACAGGAGGATCTGGTGGTTAACTGTGTCAAAAGCAGCAGAGAGATCCAGTAGGATGAGAACTGAGGATTTGGAAGCTGCTCTTGCCAGGGCAGTCTCAGTTGAGTGTCGGCTTTTGAAACCAGACTGATTGTTGTCCAAGAGGTTGTTCTGTGTAAGAAAGGAGGAGATCTGGTTGAAAACAACTCGTTCAAGTGTTTTCGCGACAAATGGAAGAAGAGATACCGGTCTGTAACTTGTTAGATGTGCTGGATTTAGATTGGGTTTCTTAAGCAGTGGGGTTACTCGAGCCTGCTTAAAAGCTGTGGGAAAGGTACCAGTGTGATGAGAGGTGTTTATGATGTGCGTGAGTGTGGGTACAACTGAGGAAGAAATGGCTTGAAATAGATTAGTGGGGATAGGATCAAGCGGACAGTGGTAGGGCGATTGGAAAGGAGGAGTTTAGAGACTTCAGCCTCTGAAAGTAGAAAGAAGGAGGGTAGAATGTGTGCGTTTGCTGGTAAAATGTGTGTCAGTTTGTGGATCGGTAAATTGGCCACTGATGGTGGTTGTTTTATCTATGAAGAATGTGGCAAAATCGTCAGCTGTTTGGGTTGATGGAGGAGGAGGAGGAGGAGGGTTGAGAAGAGAGGAGAAGGTTTTGAAAAGCATGTGAGAGTCAGAAGAATTGATAATTTTGTTGTGATAGTAAGCCATTTTAGCAGTAGAGATATTAGCAGAGAAGGAAGGGGGGAGGGATTGATAAAGACCCAGGTCTGTCAGATCTTTCGATTTGCGCCACTTTTCTCTCTGCACCCCTGAGTTTAGTACGATGTTCACGGAGAATATCAGAAAACCAGGGGGCAGAGGGTGTGGCGCGGGCTGGCCTGGAGGAAAGGGGGCAGAAGTTGTCCAAGCAGGATGTTAAAGTGGAGAAAAGAGTATCAGTTGCACTGTTAGTATCTAGTGTTGAGAGCAGATGAGAGAGATGAGATTTTAGTGTTTTGATGAGAGAGAACCAGTTGAAGTCAGAGGATCTTTGGTGAATGGAAAGACAAGGCCACAGCCTGGCACAAGCTTGGTGGTCCTTAGAAAACTTCTAGTTTAGGATCATCTTCACATCAGGATTTCAGAAAGGACTAAGAGAAAAAGAGAGCTAAGAGACTCAAGGGAGTCAAAAAGCCAAGAGTGTCACGAGAGCCAAGAGAGTCCAGAGAGAGAGGCTGATCTTGATCAGTGATTTTTAAAAGGGTGAAGATGTCACACCCTCTGGGGATGTTTGAGGCAATCAGAAGTTGTCCCTTTGGAGGGAAATTTTACGACTCTTTGTGTTCGATCAAGACATTTGAATCTGTAATTTCATTGGGTGTTTAAGAAAAAAGAATCTTCAAGATTCTTATAATACCCATGCGTCACAAAGCTAGCAAAATGTAATGTAAATTAACAAATGGGGAAATAAGATTGGAGTTTATAGAGACCAAATATGCCACATATATGATTTTGGTTAACCATAGTAGGCAAAGTCTGAAACATTAACCCATTCGAGTTTACAAGAAAAAAACAACATAAAAGGAAAATCATGAGATGGGAAAATTAGATGCATGTTTATACATTTCTCAAGTGGTTATATACAGGTACTGGTCATATAATTAGAATATCATCAAAAAGTTGATTTATTTCAGTAATTCCATTCAAAAAGGGAAATTTGGAAATTATATTCATCCATTATACACAGACTGATATATTTCAAATGTTTATTTCATTTAATTGTGATGATTAAAACTGACAACTAATGAAAATCCCAAATTCAGTATCTCCGAAAATTAGAATATTACTTAAGACCAATACAAAAAAAGGATTTTTAGAAATGTTGGCCAACTGAAAAGTATGAACATGAAAAGTATAAGCATGTACAGCACTCAATACTTAGTTGGGACTCCTTTTGCCTGAATTACTGCAGCAATGCGGCGTGGCATTGAGTTGATCAGTCTGTGGCACTGCTCAGGTGTTATAAGAGCCCAGGTTGCTCTGATAGTGGCCTTCAGCTCATCTGCATTGTTGGGTCTGGCGTATCGCATCTTCCTCTTGACAATACCTCATAGATTTTCTACAGGGTTAAGGTCAGGCGAGTTTGCTGGCCAATTAAGAACAGGGATACCATGGTCCTTAAACCAGGTACTGGAAGCTTTGGCACTGTGTGCAGGTGCCAAGTCCTGTTGGAAAATTAAATCTGCATCTCCATAAAGTTGGTAAGCAGCAGGAAGCATGAAGTGCTCTAAAACTTCCTGGTAGACGGCTGCGTTGACCTTGGACCTCAGAAAACACAGTGGACCAACACCAGCAGATGACATGGCACCCCAAACCATCACTGACTGTGGATACTTTACACTGGACTTCAAGCAACGTGGATTCTGTGCCTCTTCTCACTTCCTCCAGACTCTGGGACCTTGATTTCCAAAGGAAATCCAAAATTGACTTTCATCAGAGAACATAACTTTGGACCACTCAGCAGCAGTCCAGTCCTTTTTGTCTTTAGCCCAGGCGAGACGCTTCTGACGCTGTGTCTTGTTCAAGAGTGGCTTGACACAAGGAATGCGACAGCTGAAACCCATGTCTTGCATACGTCTGTGCGTGGTGGTTCTTGAAGCACTGATTCCAGCTGCAGTCCACTCTTTGTGAATCTCCCCCACATGTTTTAATGGGTTTTGTTTCACAATCCTCACCAGGGTGTGTTTATCCCTATTGCTTGTACACTCTTTTTCTACCACATCTTTTCCTTCCATTTGCCTCTCTATTAATGTGCTTGGACACAGAGCTCTGTGAACAGCCAGCCTCTTTAGCAATGAACTTTTGTGTCTTGCCCTCCTTGTACAAGATCTCAATGGTCAGCTTTTGGACAGCTGTCAAGACAGCAGTCTTCCCCATGATTGTGTAGTCTACAGAACTAGACTGAGAGACCATTTAAAGGCCTTTGTAGGTTTTTTGAGTTAATTAGCTGATTATCTCAAGATGGCGCCGCAGACGGCTGCCTCTGTGCGGAGCTCTCCAGCTATTGTGTTGTTTTTGTTCGTTTGTTCTGCGTTTAGTCATTCTTTTCCTATCAGTTTCACCAAAGACGAACTACTGGACATTAGGAAACACACACCAGAAACCTTCTCTACAGTTTTTGATTATTCTGACGTTTTGCTGGACATTCTCGTCGGAGGGGCAGCGGTGTTGTTCAAACGCGTGGTCAGACGCAAACGCGGGAAGCGAGCCGGCGCGCTGGTTAAACTCCGCGAGCGCGGCCTGCGCACTGCACTCCCCAGTATTCATCTCGCGAATCTCCGATCCCTTCCTAACAAAACGGATGAACTTCTCCTCACCCGCACTAACAAGGATTTTTTAAACTCTGCTGCTCTGTGCTTCACTGAAACCTGGCTGAGTGAAGCCATACCGGACAACGCAATACATCTGCTGGGCTTCCAGCTGTTCCGAGCGGATCGCATCGCGGAGCTAACGGGGAAAACAAGAGGTGGTGGATTGTGTTTCTACATTAACGAAAGTTGGTGTTCAGATGTAACAACACTGAAGAAGATATGCTCTCCTAATTTAGAGGCACATTTCATAAACTGTAAACCCTTCTACTCGCCTTGGGAATTTTCCTCTTTCATTCTCGTGAATGTTTACATCCCTCCAGACGCGTGCGTGAGCGCGGCGCTACAACAGCTGGCTGAACAAATTGCTGAAACGGAACAAAGGTACCCAGACTCTCTTTTAATCATTCTTGGGGATTTTAACAAAGCAAATCTTTCCCGTGAACTAGCAAAATACAGACAGCACGTTACATGTCCCACCAGAGACAGTAATATACTGGACCACTGTTACACCACAATAAAAGATGCATATCACTCCGTTTCACGAGCAGCCTTGGGGCTCTCTGATCACTGTTTGGTTCATCTCATACCGACCTACAGGCAGAAACTGAAATCAGCTAAACCTGTAATAAGGACTGTAAAAAGATGGACTAATGAAGCAGAGCAGAATCTACAGGCCTGCTTTGATTGCACTGATTGGACTGTTTTTGAAGCTGCTACCAACGATCTGGATGAGCTCACAGATACTGTAACATCATATATAAGTTTCTGTGAGGATACATGCATTCCTACCAGGACATTCTTATCATTTACTAATGATAAACCATGGTTTACTGGGAAACTCAAACACCTTCGTCATGCCAAAGAGGATGCTTACAGAAGTGGGGATAAAATCTTGTATAACCAGGCCAGAAACAGATTGACAAAGGAGATCAGAGTTGCTAAAAGTAACTACTCTGATAAACTGAAAAAACTGTTTTCATCCAACGACCCATCATCAGTCTGGAATGGCCTGAGGAACATCACCAACTACAAGTCACCATCCCCCCGATCTGTGGACAATCAACACCTGGCTGACAATTTAAATTCATTTTACTGCAGGTTTGAAAAGCCCTCATTCACACCACACACCCGGTCTGATCTGCACTTCACACATTCACCATCACCTCCTGCACTCCCATTACTCCCCCCTCCTGCCATCCTACCTGAGCTTAAGGTCTGTGTGGAGGACGTGAGAAGAGTCTTCAAAAAACAGAAGACTAGGAAAGCCTCAGGCCCAGACGGCATCTCATCTGCTTGTTTAAAAGCCTGCGCTGACCAACTGGCCCCGGTCTTCACGCAGATCTTCAATAGATCATTGGAGCAGTGTGAAGTTCCCTGCTGCTCCAAACGCTCCACTATCATTCCTGTCGCCAAAAAAAACACTTAATGGACTTAATGACTGGACTTAGTGGATCCCTGTCGCTCTCACATCTGTGGTCATGAAGTCGTTTGAAAGACTGGTGTTGGCCCACCTGAAGGACATCACTGGACCCCTGCTGGATCCCTTTCAGTTTGCTTACAGAGCAAACAGGTCTGTGGATGATGCAGTCAACATGGGACTGCATTATATCCTGCAACATCTCGACAGACCAGGGACTTATGCAAGGATCCTCTTTGTGGACTTCAGTTCGGCCTTCAATACCATCATGCCTGGTCTTCTCACAGCCAAACTGACCCAGCTCTCCATACCATCCTTGATCTGTCAGTGGATCACCAGCTTCCTGACGGACCGGCAGCAGCAAGTGAGACTGGGGAAACGCACATCCAGGACTCTCACCACCAGCACTGGCGCCCCCCAAGGGTGCGTTCTCTCCCCACTGCTCTTCTCCCTGTACACTAATGACTGCACTTCTAAAGACCCCACTGTCAAGCTCCTGAAATTTGCAGACGACACCACTGTCATCGGTCTCATCCAAAACGGTGACGAGTCTGCTTACAGACTGGAGGTTGAACAGCTGGCTGTCTGGTGCAGTTATAACAACCTTGAGCTGAACACGCTCAAAACAGTGGAGACGATCGTGGACTTCAGGAGGAACAGCCCAGCACTCCCCCCACTCACCATCATGAACAGCACTGTGGAAGCAGTGGAGTCATTCAGGTTCCTGGGCACTATCATCTCTCAGGACCTGAAGTGGGACAATCACATTGACTCCACTGTGAAAAAGGCCCAGCAGAGACTGTACTTCCTTCGCCAGCTGAGGAAGTTCAACTTGCCACAGGTGCTGCTGATTCAGTTCTACTCAGCCGTCATTGAGTCTGTTTTATGCACTTCGATCACTGTCTGGTTTGGTTCAGCTACCAAATCAGACATCAGGAGACTACAACGGACAGTCCGGACTGCGGAGAGGATTATTGGTGCCCCCCTGCCAACCCTCCAGGACCTGTACTCTTCCAGAGTGAGGAAGAGAGCAGGTAAAATCATCACAGACTCCACTCACCCTGGACACCACTTGTTTGAACTGTTACCGTCAAGACGGCGACTCAGATCACTGGCCACAAGAACATCTCGGCACAGGAACAGTTTCTTCCCACAGGCCATTTTCCTTCTGAACAGTTAACATATCTCCCAAGGCATATGCCTGTAAGTGCAATACTCCCACTGTTTAGTGCAATATCTTAAAAAATTCAGGTGATATTTATATTTATTCATACTACACAAAATACTCTAAATATGTTCATAATCTGTAAATGTCTATTCTGACAAAACCCAACTGTGACCATATATTTTTATAGTATTTTCATATTTTTTATAATTTTATTTGTAGAATTTGTATTACTATTTGTATTACTATTACTTGTTGTATCTGTATTTGTATATGTGCACTGGAAGCTTCAGTACCAAGGAAAATTCCTTGTGTGTGCAAGCACACTTGGCAATAAAGCTCTTTCTGATTCTGATTAGAGTGTGGCACCAGATGTCTTCAATATTGAACCTTTTCTCAATATTCAAATTTTCTGAGATACTGATTTGGGGGTTTTCATTAGTTGTCAGTTATAATCATCAAAATTAAAAGGAATGAACACTTGAAATTATCAGTCTGTGTGTAACGAATGAATATAATATCCAAATTTCACTTTTTTAATGGTATTACTGAAATAAATCAACTTTTTGAAGATATTCTAATTATATGACCAGCACCTGTATATGGAATATGTAGGATTAGCAGGGTATATTTCTCCTTCTCAGTAAGAATTCATTAAGAGTCACATCTCAGGAATTCCCTTTTTGAGGTCGTAAAAAGGTTCTTATCTATGTAACAGGACACTGTGAGTGTCCAAGTTCTGCCAGTGGTGTTGGCTTCGGGGGAAGTTACACAGATCTTTGTTGGGAGAGTGCGTTTGCCGGACTATTCATTAAATATAATGAATAATTTGTGTGTGTGATTGGTCCAGACACTACAATATAATAGTATATAAGATTGTATAAGAGATTATATAAGAGTATATGACAGTTCTTCATTGTCACTGTAATTAACAAAGTGTTATTGTTTAACCTTCTGGGGTCGGCAAATGCTCCGGTGCGTTTTGCTCGATTTTTTTCACATAGCAGCAAAATAGACTTAAAATACTCCGTCATTTTTGGTCATTAAGAAATATGACTTAAGAAACAGACTTAAGAAATATGAAAAAGTAAACTGTTAAATGTCTACTCTTTTATGTGTCCAATTACAATCAGAATAAAACATTGTGCTTTTGTAAAATAAAGAAAATAAACAGGGTGTGCTTTCTGGCTCTCGGTCAGCGTGAACTTTTTTTTTGGAGCACGTCTCTAAACTTAAACAAAACTCAGTGAATACTATTCACCCAGGCATGAGCAGTATATGCCTGAAAACAAATATTTTCTGATTATGTAATCTGTATGAAAAGAGAAAGATGTCAGTCGTTCTCATTTCAGCTCATTATAGCTTATTATCTTTTAATGTGACACGTCCACGGAGAGCGCGTGCTATTCAAACGCAAATGATCTAAGGCAACACATGCAAACGTGTCAACGCCCACATCAGCTGGATAAAACACGCCAAGTTTAATCAGATTACAGTACTTTACGTTGTCTTGTCACACACTCTCTCTCTCACACACACACACACACTCGCACGTACGCACACACACTTGAACACACACTCTCTCTCATACACACATACAATCGCACACACAAACACTCACACACTCACACACACACACTCACTCACAGACACACACACACACACACACACACACACACTAGGGCTGTACAGTATACACTATACAGACTGTACAGTATGTATAAGATGAGTCATAGATACAAAAACATTTCATCACATCTTTCTGAGTTTTATTTCAGAAGCATCATACAGTACTTCATTCCCTTGAATAAATAATTCAATAACAAATAATTTTTTTAAGTCACTTGTAGCCACCTAGTGGTGAAAAAATGTTAATTGATAAATGCGTTATTTTAAGTGTCTGCTGTCACTGCTGACTTGCCTGAGACAACTCAAGAGCAAGAGTGCGGTTCCACTGAAACATTTTCAGAGGCTCCTGGGGCATATGGCATCTGCAGCCGCGGTCACGCCGCTCGGATTGCTTCATATGAGACCGCTTCAGCTTTGGCTTCGCGACCAAGTCCCGAGGTGGGCATGGCATCAAGGCACGCTCCGGGTACCAGTTACTCCGACCTGCCGTCAGTTCCTCACCCCGTGGTCGAACCTCTGTCCCCCTGGAACGAGCTTCCCGGCATGTTGTTGTCTCAACAGATGCCTCCACCACGGGCTGGGGCGCCATGTGCAATGGACATGCTGCTGCGGGCTCCAGGACAGGACCCCAGCGGCTATGGCATGTCAATTGCCTCGAGTTGTTGGCAGTACGTCTTGCCCTGCACCGCTTCCGGGCGTTGCTCCGTGGTCAACACGTGCTAGTCCGTTCAGACAATACCGCGACTGTTGCGTACATCAACCATCAAGGTGGTCTACGCTCCCGCCGTATGTCACAACTCGCCCGCCACCTCCTCCTATGGAGTCAAAAGCATCTGAGGTCGCTTCGAGCCATTTTCGTTCCCGGAGCGCTGAACTGTGCAGCCGACGAGCTCTCACGGCTTCTGCCCTTCCCTGGAGAATGGCGACTCCATCCCCAGTCGGTTCAGCTGATTTGGGACCAGTTCAGGGACGCACAGATAGATCTGTTTGCCTCTCACGACTCGACCCATTGCGCCCTGTATTTTTCCCTGACCGAGGGCACGCTCGGCACGGATGCACTGGCGCACAGCTGGCCGCCGGGCCGCAAATATGCGTTTCCCCCAGTGAGCCTTCTTGCGCAGACCTTGCGCAAGGTCAGGGAGGACGAGGAGCAGGTAATTCTGGTCGCGCCGTATTGGCCCAACCGGACCTGGTTCCCCGAACTTGTACTCCTCGCGACAGCACCTCTTTGGCCCATTCCTCTGAGGAAGGATCTTCTTTCTCAGGGACGGGGCACCCTGTGGCACCCTCGCCCTGATCTCTGGAGCCTCCACGTGTGGCTCCTGGACGGCTCGAGGTAGGTTTGAGTACCCTTCCACCAGCGGTGGCGGCTACCATCACTTCCGCTAGAGCGTCGTCCACTAGACACGTCTATGCGTTGAAGTGGAACCTCTTCGTCGACTGGTGCTCTTCTCACCGAGAAGACCCCCGGAGATGCTCGATCAGCGTTGTGCTTTCCTTCCTTCAGCAAGGGTTGGAGCGAAGGCTGTCTCCCTCCACCCTTAAGGTCTATGTTGCCGCCATTGCCGCACATCATGACCCCGTCGAAGGTAACGGTAGGAAAGCACGACCTGGTCATCAGGTTCCTGAGAGGAGCGAGGAGACTAAATCCTCCTCGCCTCCTCTCGGAACCACTTGGGACCTCTCAGTGGTTCTAACTGCCCAGAAGAGTGCTCCCTTTGAGCCCCTGCAATCAGTCGAGCTTAAGTTCCTGTCAATGAAGACAGCGCTCCTGGTTGCACTGGCCTCCATCAAGAGGGTAGGGGACCTGCACGCATTCTCCGTCGACGAAGCGTGCCTGGAATTTGGACCGGCTTTCTCTCACGTGATCCTGAGACCCCGGCCCGGATATGTGCCCAAGGTTCCTACCACTCCCTTTCGGGACCAGGTGGTGAACCTGCAAGCGCTGCCCCCGGAGGAGGCAGACCCAGCCTTGGCACTGCTCTGTCCAGTACGCACTCTCCGCGCCTATGTAGACAGGACGCAGTGTTTCAGGACCTCAGACCAGCTCTTTGTCTGTTATGGTGGGAAGCTGAAGGGAAAGGCTCTCTCCAGGCAAAGGTTGTCTCACTGGATAGTGGACGCCATTGCTTGCCATACCAGCAGCAAGGTCGACCGTGCCCCCTTGGTGTGACGGCCCACTCCACCCGGAGTGTGGCATCCTCTTGGGCTCTAGCGCATGGCGCCTCGCTAACAGACATCTGCAGAGCTGCAGGCTGGGCGACACCTAACACATTCGCCAGATTCTATAATCTCCGAGTGGAGCCAGTGTCCTCTCATGTTCTCGCGTCAACTAGCTAGTACCGGACCCGCTCAGGTGTCTTCGCTTGCTCGCCATTCCACTCCGCGGACTGGATACGTGCGATATTCTCCTCAGGTAGCTTCCCCGAAAGCCCTGAGCTCCTCCAGCACTCCTGACGTTGGCGCCAGTGTCTCTTGCCTGCGCGTCGGCTAGGTGCCTCCCGTGTGCATGGTCCCTCCCCTGAGCGACCCCCACATGTGTATTTCCACTGTAAGCCTCTCTCGAGCATGTGTCTTTCCCTTGGCAAGTCACCTTGCCACCCCTGGGGTTGAAATATTCCACCTGCGGCTGGACACCCCAGTGTTCTCCATATGCTTCCTTCGGGTCATATGTGTATTCTCTAAGTCCCCCCCCATTTGGGTTGGCAATAATTGCATACTTCCCCTAGCTTGGGATATGCTTCCCAGTGTACCTTGGTATTCCTGTGTTAAATGGAGTCCTTCGTCCAGTCTATGACAGGGATCTCGATTTATGCAGGGCACTGGAAGACAGCTGAGAAGGTGGCGTGATTAGACTGGTAACCCCATTCGTCGTCATCCGACGTAACTCGGAGTGACAACGAAAGGGAACGTCTACGGTTACGTATGTAACCCTCGTTCCCTGAGTAGGGAACGGAGACGTTACGTCTTCCTGCCACTTTCCGCTGTACCGCGGGGATCGCCTGAGCTCAGTCTTGGCTCCTCAGCGAAGAAACATAAACTGCTGTTGCAGACTTCCTCCTTTTATACCCACGAGGTGGGGCGGAGTTACGTCATGCGAATTCCGCAGACCCATGGCATTTCTTTGCCATTGGCTCGTTTTGTAATACTCGAAGTTGATAGGCTTTCTAAGCGAAACCCCATTCGTCGTCATCCGACGTAACGTCTCCGTTCCCTACTCAGGGAACGAGGGTTACATACGTAACCGTAGACGTTTTTTTTCACTGCCCAAGGATGAGCATGTGAAGAATCAGTGGTTAAAATTAATCTTTGCCATGATACCACCAGGGTTCGTACAAGGTGCTTAAAGTGCTTGAAGTACTTGAATTTGACTTTTTGAAATTTAAGTCCTGGAAAACCCTTGAAAACAGCCATATTTTTGAAGAGGTACTTGAAAAGTGCTTGAATTATTAAAAATAAGGATGCACCGAAACCGAGCTCATGTACTCTTAAAAACGCTCTTAAAAATGTTCCGATACCAACAACCGATAGGCCCAGGCAGCGTGTGTACAGTAACAGCTGTGGTGCGCGAGCTGATCAGAGGAAACCGCGCAGTGGATTGAGCGTGCAGCGGCACAGACACGCGAGCTGGTCGAGCACATCCCTTTAAAATACATCAGTGGAAGGTTTGTAGTTCAGTCGGATGTCAATGGCAAAGAAAATAAAACGAGGCATGTAGCTTATTATTAACGTTAACTGACGGGAGAGCGCCCAGTTCTGTTGAATGCTCTTGATTGCTGATCGTTCACTCAGCGCGTGTTATTTGGATGAAAACTAAATCGTATATGTAAGTAAAGTAAAACATGAACTGTTACCTGATTTTTTCACATTTGATTATTTTATTCAAATTTCTGTACCTGTTAGATCTACCCGAAAAACTCTAAAAACACTGTTTATTTCATTTGTAGCCTTTCTTTGTTCTTTTGTATTTATTTGTAAGTACAGTATATTATTCGTTCTTATTTAGTTGCTGACTGCTTACCTTAATAATTTTTAAAATTCACATTAATTAGGCTGGCAGTTTTTGTTGTAGTATCAAAATTGGATTAAATAATTGATATTTCACTGGTGTCTAAACATTTGTACCACTGACCCAATCCTCAGCACTGACCCTTCTGGAGCTGCTCTAGTCTAAATATGTGCTATGCTATTCAATGAAAGTTAAAATATGATAGAGCAATAGAATGTACAGTAACAGAAGCTCATACAATGTATTTTAGCAGGCTTAATTAAGCATGAAAATAATTGAAAGAAATATATATTTGATGAACAAATTAAGCCAACTATAACTAATATGATTTATATTGTTTTGGTTTATCTACTAATACATTTAAAAATTACAAATGCAGTGAAAATTCAGGGATCGGTTACGGTATCGGTATCTCGTTCTGCAAAAAGTGGAAACTGCATCCCTAGGGTGCATCTCTAATTCAAAATATTATGATTTTTTTGTTGTTGTTGAAAAAATACAATTGTTTCACACTAAATCAACGCTGCAGCCCGTCTGAGATATAGAGCTATTTCTCATGTCATGGCTATGAGCATGACATTAAGTATATGATAAGTATATAATACAACTTTCATTCTTCAGGTCAATCATATATATTAATGGGGAAAAAAATCAGTTTCAATGGTTAAGGGGATTTCCCATGCCTGACAGCGCTGGTCAATGGATTGACCTCTATGAAGTGAAACATAAGATACCATATATACTTAATTTGAGTAAAAAAAAATAAATAATAAAGATATTTGATTTGATAATCTTTATTAAAAAAAATAAAAGTAAAGATAATGTTTGATAAGTGCCGATTGAAGTCCTTGAAATTCAAAAAAGTAGTGCTTGAAAAGTCCTTGAAAGTCCTGGAATTTCATTTGACAGAGTCTGTACGAACCCTGTACCACAGCATTATAATCCTAAGATTTTGCTGTGTTCCCTTTATTTTACTGACGACTGCTTCTCAAATCTCGGAGTTCAATGCAGGATTCGCAAACCGCTTGCTCTTGAAAGATGGTGTTCAAAATACTTAGTTTTGAGTTTTATATTGTGTAACGTTAGGTCTCCTGCTAACTGGCTAACTCATGTTATCACTGTCTTACTGAAATACTTCTGCTAATTAGCTGTGGGCCACTATTACCTAAAACTGTGTCTATTAATGCAGATTGTCTGAAAGATTAAGCATGGAGCAAGATTTGTTTTACCAACTTGTGTTACATCAGTCATTCACGCTAGAGCTCGGCTAATGTATGCACTGTTATTGATACAGTTTCCACATGTTCACCGCAATAAGTTAGAAAAATACTCGGTAAATAAATATGTGCAAGTAAAATAATCGGTTTATTGATGGACATGCCCTTGTTAATGTTGATGGTGAGGAATTACAGTTGCATAATGTAGGCTACCGAAAACTGAGTAGTGTATCACTAAGAAACGTCCTTCTCGAGTTGTCCTTGCGATGGAGGTTCGGGTTGAATGAATAGTTCTTCCAATGTTTCCTCTTCGGATTTGCGCTCGGATTTATATGGTAAAATCGACGTCATTGTTGTTTGAGTTTACGGTGTAGGAAGCCTCAGGACAAGCAGAGCTGACGTTGTTATGGCAAATGGGCGTTTTTGTTTTTGACGTGCACTGTATGCGGTGCCCAATCACAACAGACTGAGCTGTCTGGCCAATCAGAGCAGCGTAGCTCGTGGAAAGGAGGGATTTAGAGATATTGATTCATCTGACGAGTCGTTTGAGAATCATTGAAAATGTGGTGATGTGCAAATGTATATTATGAGAAAATTAAACAGTTTTTTGACCTTTGATGCATGTAAACCTGTTGTAGGAGACTCCACAACAACATTAGAAAACTTTAAAATAGCATAATAGGGGAACTTTAATGTGTGTCATTGTTCTCTACAGGTTGAGGGATTGTGGTGTCACAGATGAAGGTTGTGTTGCTCTGGCTTCAGCTCTGAGATCAAACCCCTCACACCTGAGAGAACTGCATCTGTCTGAGAATAAACTAGGAGACTCTGGAGTGAAGCTGTTCTCTGCTGGACTGGAGAATCCTCACTGTAAACTGGAGATACTTTGGTAAGATCATCTCTACCATAAAGACTCTGAGTGAATAAGTATTAATATGTAGATAGTGTATATAATATATGTTTGGCGTAAGCCCCATCTGGCGGTTCAGCGACAGATTCCTGCTTGTACCGTCAGATCCTGCCGGCGGTAAAAGGCAGCGGTGAGGAGTCTCCCTGAAGAGGAACATTTACATCTCACTATATTATTATCCCCAAAACACAGTAAAACTAACAGTTAAATAAACCGGACGAACTACAAACCAGACAACAGATGCAGGTTACAGTGAAGAGGGTTTTTAAAGCACAAATGTTTGGTGTAAATCAACTTGCCTTGTAATGCTCGTGCAAACAGACCCTTGCAAAAGCGTGAGCATTGCCTCAAAATGTGTGTCTGCACACATTATATATTATTATTATTATTATTATTATTATTATTGTTATTATATATGTGTGTGTGCAGCTGAAAAGAGGGAAGTGGTGTGTGTTTCACCTGAACCAGGACTGTCACCATATCAGATTTATCACTACATGATTATCTTGGCCAAAATACCACATGATAACAATATATCACCATATCTATGGAAATATTGGAAAATAATACTAATAATAATGATGCTATCAGTCAAATTCATCTTTACTTTGTTTATTTTGTGTTATTTTTGTAAAAGAAGAATCACACCATCACAGAAAAAAGGAACAATTACACTTAATGCGACCAGTTTGAAATAATGGTAACACTTTATCACAAGTGTACAGTAACAAAGCATTTAAATAATTTTCAAACAATTAGTTTATAGTTAATGTATAGTATATAATAGTATATAAGCTCTAGTTAATATATTAAGAGACAATATACAAATAGTGAGTTCTTCATTGTCACTGTAATTAACAAAGTGTTATTGTTTAATTAGCTCTTATGTAAAGAGTTAGATAATGCGGTGTTAACAACTTATTAACCATAAATAGTTCTCACTTTAGATTAGGTCACGGAAAATCAGAAACTGTCATTAACTGCTTTAATACAGCCTTTATTCGACATTTTAAATTATTATTAAGAGTTCCTCAAAATGTTTACAAAAACATTAAGCTCTCACACACACTTCTCTCTCTCTCTCTCTCTCTCTCTCTCTCTCTCTCTCTCTTACTCACACACACACACACACACACACACACACACACACACACACACACACACACTCTCTCTCTCACTCACTCACTCACTCACTCACACACGCACGCACACTCACACACACTCTCTCTCACACACTCGCACACAGTCGCACACTCTCTCTCACACACACACTCGCACACACACACTCTCTCACACACACATACTTGCACGTACGCACACACACTTGAACACACTCTCACTCACACACACACACACACACGCACACACACACACACACTCTAGGGCTGTACAGTATACACTATACAGACTGTACATTGTGTATAAGATTGTGTATAAGTCATATATACAAAAGCATTTCATCATCTTTCTGAATTTTATTTCATAAACTATCATACTGTACTTCATTCTCTTGAATAAATAATTCAATAACAAATAACTACCGTAGACATCAGTGTTTATATTTTAACTTTAAACTTTTATCCCTGTACTTCTATGACCATTTGAAATGTTGTATCACAGAAATAATGATACTATTATAAAGACCTTTTGTGAAGCTGTTTCATGACAACTCTCCACAAAAAAAGGTTGCTAGATTTGTCGCTGGTCGCTTTAACCCTCTGAGGTCTGAGGTGTTTTCTGGGTCCTGGAGGTGTTCTGACATGCTCTGACATTTGTGCTTATTTCTGTTACTTGTGACATTTTCATGGCTAAAGTCTTATTACATTGTATTCAGCACAAACACTGCTACAGTAATATGTCAGCAGCATGTATGTAAAAGTTTGGAGTTTTAAGATAATAATGTTTATGCGTGGTTTGTGAAAAAACAAAAAACAAATGTCACTGAAATAAGGTCATAAAACCCATAGTGATTATTTCTTCACAAGACTTTTTAAAATTGTATCACGTAGCCTAGAATATTTGCTCCAAAACTATGTGAAAATCATCCTGCATACTCATTTAGATAAGACAATATATTGATTTAAAATTTGTATGACGTGTTTTGTGTAAGAAAGCTTTATGCGAGGAGGCGTGAATCTCTCATTAATATGAATGCATTTTACACCTGAGAAAGACAAAGACCCCCCCCCCCCTAATGGCCCTATCAGGTGCTATCAGGCCCGATCATTATGAGGAGCCTTGCACAAAGAATGAGGAGAAATTAAAAAATGAATGGCTTTTAAATTGTCTGGATTTATTTACAACACAACATAATCCAAAGATACACAACAAAGGACAAAAAGCACATTAGTAAACACACTGATCTAAAGACAAAGACTTAAACAGTCACACACCTTTGTGCCATTCCTGAAACATAGTAGCCTACATACCTGTCATGTCCAAGGTGTTTGACTTTTCATTTTACCATGTTCATGTACAGAGACTCATGTGAATGTTGAAGTCAGCAGGACTCATCCAGTGGCATCTGGTCCCTTTCTAAAAAATAAATAAATAAACACCTGTAAACATGTTGATATCAAGACAAACTATAGGGCTGCATGATTCTGGGAATACATTTTAGATTTTTCACTCACACACACACACATATACATATATATATATATATATATATATACACACACACACACACACACACACACACACTGCCGTTCAAAAGTTTGGGGTCGGTATGATTTTTAATGTTTTTAAAAGAAGTCACTTATGCTCACAAAGGCTGCATTTATTTGATTAAAAATACAAAACAAACCCAGTAATATTGTGAAATAATATTTCAATGTAAATCATCTGTTTTCTATGTGAATATATAGTAAAGTGTAATTTATTCCTGTGATCAAAGCTGAATTTTCAGCATCATTACTCCAGTCTTCAGTGTCACATGATCCTTCAGAAATCAGTATAATATGATGATTTGATGCTCAAGAAACATTTTTCATTATCATCAATGTTGAAAACAGTTATTTACATTTTTATTTCAGGATTCTTTGATGAATAGAAAGTTCAAAAGAACAGCATTTATCTGAAAAATAATCTTTTGTAACATTAAACACTACCGTTCAAAACTTTGGGGTCAGTAAGAATTTTTATTTTATTTTTTGGGGGAAATAAATAAAATGGATCAATACTTTAATTCATCAAGGAGAAATTAAATTGATAAAAAGTGACAGAAAAGACATTTATAATGTTACAAAAGATTCTATTTCAAATAAATGCTGTTGTTTTTAACTTTGTTCATCAAAGAATTAAAAAAAAAAAGGTACACAACTGTTTTCAACATTGATAATAATCATAAATGTTTCTTGAGCATCACATCATCATATTATAGTGATTTCTGAAGGATCATGTGACACTGAAGACTGGAGTAATGATGCTGAAAATTCAGCTTTGAATCTAGATAGCAGGCAGCCTATAAATCGTTAAAAATGAACACTTCAGTAACACTACACTAGACAAACATATATTGTTCATCATATGTTACTTCAAATATTTCTATTCGTTATGAAATGAGATGAGTTTGTCGTGAAGCCTAATGTGTGCCGTGTTTTGCTTTTCAAACACACAGCGTGACTCAGACCCAAACTCAGCGCGTGCAGCGATCGAGCCGCTCCAAACTATGAAACATTATTGTTACATTATACATCTACGTTTGAGCAGATATCCACAAACACAGTATTTAACTGTATACACAGGTCTAAACATTAAAATATTCACCATATTAGAATAAGCACTCATACTAGCATACTTGTATCTCATTTCATAACATTTTAGGCTGGCACCAGTTTAGTAGCTACAATGTAAAGTTTATGCAACAATAAAACACTTACTATTATGTCTCTTACCTTAAAAATTGTTCTCATAATCAAAACGTCTTCTTCTGAGGTAAATCCAAGGTAAATCCACAGCACAAACAGTCTTCCAAACTGATGAAAAGTAGAGAAATACTGGAGTCGCTGATTCTTTGTTTCGAGCTGATGAGGGCGTTAACAGCTCTGCGTTCCTTCACGTGGATCATTTGAATGAGAACAGCTCGCGCGCGTGGGGGTGTGGTCAAATTAAAGTTAATGAGCTTGGGCTGGAGAAACTGTACATGTCGTTGCTTTTATACGGATTTCTTAAACCGAGAATATTTGTTTTTGATATGATTTACTTCATTTAAAAAAGGAGACTTCAAGCTTTGTAAAGACATTACTTTCATGTGTGGGTGGCAAGATCATTTTCTGTTGCGTTTCATAATGAACTTCACATTGAGAGAGAAGACAGAACGTGCATCATGTTTTTTTTCTTTATTTTACGAAAAACACAACTTTTTGTTTTTATTATTAGTGTACACAAAAAAAAGAAGACATTTAACAGTTTTTAATGATGTATAACACTTGCCTGTATGACAAAAATCGACGGAGTTATTTGAGTTTCTTTTGCACTGATAAGAAAAAAAGCGAGACTATCACGCCGGCGCGATAGCCGACCCCAGGGGGTTAAAAAAAAGTCACTAAAGGGTCTGAAAAGTCGCTAAAAATAGCGACAAAGGCGATAAATTGGCAACACTGATTCAGTCTCACGTCGCTTGCACGCGAACAAATTTCATCCTCTGTTGAACAAGTGTGGCTAACTTCTGTCAACCTCGGCTATAAGCAAGGACAAAAATAAAGCAATTTAATTTGAATCAATATCAATTCTGGAATAAAAAAATATATATTTTAAAATCTTAAAAAAAATTGCGATAGGTGAATCGTTTTTTTTCTCCCAGCCCTAACACACACACACACACACACACACACACACACACACACACACACACACACACACACACACACACACACACACACACACATTCCTTAAAATGTTTACAAATACATTAAGTGCACACACACATACACTCACCTAAAGGATTATTAGGAACACCTGTTCAATTTCTCATTAATGCAATTATCTAATCAACCAATCACATGGCAGTTGCTTCAATGCATTTAGGGGTGTGGTCCTGGTCAAGACAATCTCCTGAACTCCAAACTGAATTCAGAATGGGAAAGAAAGGACAACCATTCACGCACAACCATTTCTAGGGTTTACAAAGAATGGTGTGAAAAGGGAAAAACATCCAGTATGCATCAGTCCTGTGGGCGAAAATGCCTTGTTGATGCTAGAGGTCAGAGGAGAATGGGCCGACTGATTCAAGCTGATAGAAGAGCAACTGAAATAACCACTCGTTACAACCGAGGTATGCAGCAAAGCATTTGTGAAGGCACAACACGCACAACCTTGAGGCGGATGGGCTACAACAGCAGAAGACCCCACCGTGTACCACTCATCTCCACTACAAATAGAAAAAAGAGGCTACAATTTGCAAGAGCTCACCAAAATTGGACCGTTGAAGACTGGAAAAATGTTGCCTGGTCTGATGAATCTCGATTTCTGTTTAGACATTCAGATGGTAGAGTCAGAATTTGGCGTAAACAGAATGAGAACATGGATCCATCATGCCTTGTTACCACTGTGCAGGCTGGTGGTGGTGGTGTAATGGTGTGGGGGATGTTACAGTGAAGAGGATTTTTAACCCTCTGGGGTCTAGGGTGTTTTCTGGGACCTGGAGGTGTTCTGACATGCTCTGAACTTTGTGCTTTTTTCAGTTGCTTATAAACATATTAATGGCAAAGGTGTAATTACACTCTATTTAGCACAAACAGGGCTACCATAATATGTGAGCAAGATGTATGTGCATGTTTGTATTTTTGAGAGAATATTGTTTATGCATGGTTATTGAAAAAACTAAAACTTAAAGTTTCTGAAATAAGGCCACAAAACACATACTAAATATGAGTCCACAAGACTTTTGACTAATGGATGTTCTCGCCTAGAATTTTTGCTTCAAAATGATCTGAAAATCATCCTGCCAAATCATTCACATAAAACAATACATTGATTTAAATTTAGTAAAACACTTTTTGCTTGGAAAGGCAATATGCGAAATGGGCGTGACTTATGTATAATTGTCTGATTCACACCTGTGAAGACAAAAGACCTGCATAATGAGCTTTTCACAGGTGTGTCACTGAGCCACAAGAAATAATACAAGGACACAAGAAAAGAAATATATATATACTACAAAATTGGTTCACAGTTGGAAACATCTAGAAAAAAATAGTATTTTTCCACTTGTATTTTTGCTTGCAAATTGTATAATATCCAAGGTGAACATTTCTAGTAATTGTGTAGTTAATTCTCATACTGTATTTTCAGAAAGTTTTGGATATGTATCCTCTCCCCAAATTTGTCACTAATAAAACACAATACAAATAATTTGAAGAGAAGGCTTATGTTGACCTTTTAAGATTTTGTTTACATCTACCTTTGTAAATATATTATTTGCTATTTTATTAAAAAGGTTACAATTACAGCAACAATTAAAATAACAATATTTCAAGTGTAATATTTCTTTGTAAAAACTAAAGTATACATTTTATCATACATATTTCAAAGTTAAGGATTCATTAGTTTGAATAAAGCCTACATTGGAACAAACACTATAATAGCATCCTAGTTGATGACTTTATTTTTGACAAAACAAACATAGCCTAACATATTTAACATTTGAGCAGAAATTGGTGAACAAAAGCTTATTCAATGTGGCAGTAGTCTAGTTTACAGTAAACAGTTAATAATCTATCCAAAACTAGTCAACGAAATGTTGTCTTTCATATTTCGTCTGTAACATATTGTTTGTTGTTTTTATGATAGCCTATATTAGGGCATATAAATATTAATTTGCAGTTTAATACGTTGCTAATACAAAGACATTTTAACGTCATTTCAACATATTTCAGTCGATTTTCAATCATCTCAGTATAGCAATAGGGTTTGGTAAAAACTGTTCAGTTCATTCATTCACACACAGACGCGATTCTTATTTAAACAGTCTTTTTGCGGTTTACATACACTATGATATCGCGATTAGAACAATAATAAAAAAAAACGTACTTCTCAGATGGATCCGTTGCTCCTCGAAATGAAAATAAACCAGCACATGTTCTGAGGTAAATGTCCCAGGATTATTCCTCACACAGCCTCGCAAGACGAAACAGTACATTAATCTGATGATTACATTTGTTGTGTTAACCCGTTTCTGAGGGGCGTTGACACGTTTGCATGTGTTGCTTCAGATCGTTTGCGTTTGAATACCACGCGCTCTCCGTGGGCGTGTCACATTAGCAGAATAATGAGCTGAGAGAACGATAATGAGATCGGCTGACACCTCTCTTTTTTTATAGATTACATAAACAGAATATTTATTTTAGTTTTGAATTAGATATTTTAAAAGTACAAACTTAAATGATTATAAAGATATATTGCTCATGCTTGGGTGAATAGTATTCGCTGAGCTTTGTTTAAGTTTAGAGACGTGCTCCAGAAAAAAAGTTTACGGAGACAGAGAGGCAGAAAGCACACCCTGTTTATTTTCTTTATTTTACAAAAGCACACGGTTTTGATGTTAATGTGAGTGTACACAAAAAAAGAAGACCCTCTATAGTTTATAATCATGTATTGATTTTATTTATATGACCAAAAATAACGGAGTATTTTAAGTCTATGTTGCTTCTATGTGGGAAAAAAACAGCAGAACACGCCGGCGCGTTTCTGGACCCCAGAGGGTTAAAGCACAAATATTCGGTGTAAATCAACTTGCCTTGTAATGCTCGTGCAAACAGACACTTGCCTCAAAATGTGTGTCTGCACACATTATATATTATTATTATTATTATTATATATGTGTGTCTGCAGCTGAAAAGAGGGAAGTGGTGTGTGTTTCACCTGAACCAGGACTGTCACCATATCAGATTTATCACTACATGATTATCATGGCCAAAATAACACACAACAAAAATATATCACCATATCTATGGAAATATTGAAAAAAATAATAATAATGCTATCAGTCAAATTCATCTTTGTTTATTTTGTTATTTTTGTAAAAGAAGAATCACACCATCACATAAAAAAGGAACAATTACACAATGCGACCAGTTTGAAATAATGGTAACACTTTATCACAAGTGTACAGTAACAAAGCGCTTATAAATCATTTGCAAACTATTCGTTTATAGTTAATGTATAGTATATAAGCTCTAGTTAATATATTAAGAGATGTAAAGACTCAGGGGCGGATCTAATCCGTGGGGGAATTTGCATATCATAATTAATAATTGGTAATTAATAATTATTCATACATGTTTGGATTAGATCAGTCTTACATGTTAATAAATCTCCCGCTAAGGGATGATGTGTCATTTTACCTGCATGCATGCATGTGTATCCCTGCAATTAACCACAAGTTGATTGTAATTAATTACACGGACCACGTCTTACAAAACAGGCAAAATTAATTAGCTCAATTGTCAGAATAATATTTGTGGGGATCCACAATATCATCCTACTTTATAGGATTTCAGGAAACGCAATTCTGTGGCCACTAGAATTGGGTTTTCTGCCCTATAAACCAAATACTCTTTAAAGTATCTTTAATTTGTAAAGCTTGTAGCTTAAGTTAGACCTTTGGCACTTAAGGGACTTAGAAAATGAGCAGAGGCAGTACATCAATCAAATGAATATAATGAATTTAATAAGGCAGAACTACTTATGTATTTACTACGTTACAGGAATACATGTATTTACAAACATTAACAGACAATGACAACAACGCGGGGCGTTTGGACAATGGATACACGTGTGAGAGAGAGAGAGGGGGAGAGGGAGTGAGAGAGAGAGAGAGAGAGAGAGAGAGAGAGAGAGAGAGCATTGGCAACATTCACCCTGACAGTCACCTGTCTGTAACAACACGAAAACATCATCTTACTGCTTCTTAGAAGCTCTATAAAGAGATATACTTGCACAAGTTTCACGTCTCCCTGTGTAGCGGCATTCCTGCACGGCCCTGTCTGGCCGCGTGACGAGACGGGGGCGAGACGTTACATTATGACACGAGGACGAGAGGTAAGAGCACGAGCGGAGGGGGGAAGCCTCATTTATCACCTTGGAGAAATCCAGCCTCTTCCTGTTGGCTTGGCCAATTAGAGGGTTGGAATTTCACAGGCGGGACTTTGGTTTTTATTGCTCTTTATCTAAGATAGAGACATTTGAAACCCTAATTTCGTCGGATGTTTAAGAGCAGAATCTTCACAATTATTATAGTCCTATGTGTCACAAAGTTTTAGCAAGATGTGATATAAATGGCTAAATGTGGAACGAAGATTGGAGCTCAGAGAATCCAAACTTGCCTCACATGGAGTTGGTTACTCATAGTTTGCAAAGTTTGAAACCTTATCCCATTAGAGTTTCCCAACAACATAGATCAAACACATAAAAGACGTAAGATAAGATTGTATACATTGTTCATACAATTCAACAAACACACATAAAACACATTGAATATATCTGGTTAAATGTCTTTTAGAGAAAAGAAGTTTCTTTTCGCTTTGGAATCCACTTCCTTTGGGACATTCCGATCAGTCATAAAATGTCTTGTAAGCGGACACCACCCTCTGTCCTGAGTGTGGTCTTCCCTGGTGGGGGAATGTGTGTGTGTGTGTGTGTGTTTGGGTTAATTTACATTCAGAGATTTTTGGTCTTTAGCAGTATGTATTTAGTTATTCAGATTCACCTCGCCCAGTCCCTACAGAGACTATATACAAATAGTGAGTTCTTCACTGTCACTGTAATTAACAAAGTGTTATTGTTTAATTAGCTCTTATGTAAAAAGTTAGATAATGCTGTTAAAGGGGTGGTTGATTGCGATTTCACTTTTTACATTTTAAATAGTGTGTAATGTTGCTTTTGGTGCATGAACAGTATTTGCAAAGTTGCTGCGCTGAAAGTTCAACGTAAGCAGAGATATCTTTTAAAAATCAGGAAGTATAATGCCTACAAAAACGACTCGAATGGGACTACAACGAGATACTTCCCGGGTTTTATACGTAACTAACCCATAAATTCACATCAACCCTCCCATCGGAATATGCAAAAAAGGGGGCATGGTCATATTTCTGCGGCTTTGTCGAAGAGGAAGAGTTATAGTGGAGAGCAGTAGCCATGCCGTCGAAAGTGTGTTACTGTATTTTCACCCAGCAGTCAGGTCTTCTGTGTTCGGGCTTTCTACGGACGCTGTAGTTCGTCAACAATGGCTACAATTTATGTTTGATTATGTTCCAGAAAATTACAATCGTAATTTAGCTCTCTGTGCTGCGCATTTTACGGAAGACATTTTGCGCATTATTCAACAAGAAACTGTTACTAAAGCATGAAGCATTTCCAACTTTAAAACCAGAGGCAGCAGTTGTTGGGCCACAACCTGTAAGTTAGACTTAATAATTTTAAATGTATTTGCATGTATAATTTTAGACGTAGGCCTAATGTTTTAGTTTTATCAAGGACGTAAACAAATGCCAGCGCTGGCTTTAGTAGCCACTTAGTTATGCTATTTTGTGTGTCTATGACAAACGTGTACAAACATTTTGGACCTGAATTTGTAATTATGTACTAATTTTGTAAATGTATTTTCCATACTTTATGACGTAATTTTTCGATTTGATCAAGAACGTAAACCAAACGGTATTACTCAGTCATTTATTCGGTTATATTAAATATTGAATCAGGAGAAAACCATATCTCAAAAGCTACAAGCAGCAGTAGCATTTTCAAGTAACAGCGTATCAAAATTCTTATATAATAATAGTAGAATAGAATAATAATAATACAAAAATGTACCATTCAGAAATGTTTTGTAAGAGCCGTTTTTGGGGAGGTTCTGCTTGACTCCATTATTTACATTTGACCGGAGCACATGCAACTTTCGCCCGTAAAGGTAATGGGCGTGAAGTTTCCGGACAACCTGCGCTATGCAGTTTAGCCAATTGCAACACACCGGCCCAACTAACCAATCTGAGCCCATTGCCTGTAGGGCTGCAACAACGAATCGATTAAATCGATTAAAATTGATTATTAAAATAGTTGGCAACGAATTTCATTATCGATTCGTTGTGTCGGGCGACTATCAATAAGTCGCAGAGATGTTTGAGTATAAAAAAATGTGTTGAGCGCGGAGCAGAGCTATGAGGCGCCGGACTGGACGCTGCGCGCGAGAGAGACCGGGTGTGTCAGCGCGCGAGCGACAGTGTGCGAAAGATACAGAGTGTGTCTGCGCGCGAGAGAGACCGAGTGTGTCTGCGCGCGAGAGAGACCGAGTGTGTTTGCGCGCGAGAGAGACCGAGTGTGTCAGCGCGAGCGACAGTGTGCAAAATATACCGAGTGTGTCTGCGCGCGAGAGAGACCGAGTGTGTCCGAGCATTAGTAAATTGGTACATAGGAATGTAATTATTAAGAAGCATGGAAGTTCGATAAATGGACAACAATAAATAAAACCAATTAAATTTTTACCACTGAATTAGCAGACTGTGATTTGAATCAGATAGACAGAAAATGAAAACACTTTCTTGTCTGTCCCAAGTACCACTACAAGGGGAATATTTTTTCCACAATTTGCAGCACTGAATTTTTCATTCTAAATGACTCAGAGAAACTTCACTATATGCTCCGAATGGATGAGCTGCAAAATAGGCCTTACACACCATACGAGGTGGTCAATTTATATTTTATATACATTGTATTTATAATTAATATTAGGATAGACTAGAGATTTTATCTTCTGTTGTAATTATTATTATTGCTATTATTATTACCTATTATCCGACTGCACGAGACTTGTCTTTTGTGTGCATGTGCTTGTCAAATAATGTAAAACATTTTGTTAAAGATTACAACATATTTGACAAAAAACAAAACAACACACAAGTTTGTGAGTGTGTGCGTCTGTGAGTGTGAGAGTTTGTGAGTGTGTGCGTCTGTGAGTGTGAGAGTTTGTGAGTGTGTGCGTCTGTGAGTGTGAGAGTTTGTGAGTGTGTGCGTCTGTGAGTGTGAGTTTGTGAGTGTGTGCGTCTGTGAGTGTGAGAGTTTGTGAGTGTGTGCATCTGTGAGTGTGAGAGTCTGTGAGTGTGTGTGTCTGTGAGTGTGAGAGTTTGAGTGTGTGCGTCTGTGAGTGTGAGAGTTTGTGAGTGTGTGCATCTGTGAGTGTGAGAGTCTGTGAGTGTGTGCGTCTGTGAGTGTGAGAGTTTGAGTGTGTGCGTCTGTGAGTGTGAGAGTTTGTGAGTGTGTGCGTCTGTGAGTGTGAGAGTTTGTGAGTGTGTGCGTCTGTGAGTGTGAGAGTCTGTGAGTGTGTGCGTCTGTGAGTGTGACAGTTTGTGAATGTGTGCGTCTGTGAGTGTGACAGTTTGTGAATGTGTGCGTCTGTGAGTGTGAGACTTTGTGAGTGTGTGCATCTGTGAGTGTGAGAGTTTGTGAGTGTGTGCGTCTGTGAGTGTGAGTTTGTGAGTGTGTGCGTCTGTGAGTGTGAGAGTTTGTGAGTGTGTGCGTCTGTGAGTGTGAGAGTCTGTGAGTGTGTGCGTCTGTGAGTGTGAGAGTTTGTGAGTGTGTGCGTCTGTGAGTGTGAGAGTCTGTGAGTGTGTGCGTCTGTGAGTGTGTGCGTCTGTGAGTGTGAGAGTTTGTGAGTGTGTGCGTCTGTGAGTGTGAGAGTCTGTGAGTGTGTGCGTCTGTGAGTGTGAGAGTTTGTGAATGTGTGCGTCTGTGAGTGTGACAGTTTGTGAATGTGTGCGTCTGTGAGTGTGAGACTTTGTGAGTGTGTGCATCTGTGAGTGTGAGAGTCTGTGAGTGTGTGCGTCTGTGAGTGTGAGTTTGTGAGTGTGTGCGTCTGAGTGTGAGAGTTTGAGTGTGTGCGTCTGTGAGTGTGAGTTTGTGAGTGTGTGCGTCTGTGAGTGTGAGAGTTTGTGAGTGTGTGCGTCTGTGAGTGTGAGAGTCTGTGAGTGTGTGCGTCTGTGAGTGTGAGAGTCTGTGAGTGTGAGAGTCTGTGAGTGTGTGTGTCTGTGAGTGTGAGAGTTTGAGTGTGTGCGTCTGTGTGTGAAAGTTTGTGAGTGTGTGCATCTGTGAGTGTGAGAGTCTGTGAGTGTGTGCGTCTGTGAGTGTGAGAGTTTGAGTGTGTGCGTCTGTGAGTGTGAGTTTGTGAGTGTGTGCGTCTGTGAGTGTGAGAGTTTGTGAGTGTGTGCGTCTGTGAGTGTGAGTTTGTGAGTGTGTGCGTCTGTGAGTGTGAGAGTCTGTGAGTGTGTGCGTCTGTGAGTGTGAGAGTTTGTGAATGTGTGCGTCTGTGAGTGTGACAGTTTGTGAATGTGTGCGTCTGTGAGTGTGAGAGTTTGTGAGTGTGTGCGTCTGTGAGTGTGAGTTTGTGAGTGTGTGCGTCTGTGAGTGTGAGAGTTTGTGAGTGTGTGCGTCTGTGAGTGTGAGAGTCTGTGAGTGTGTGCGTCTGTGAGTGTGAGAGTTTGTGAGTGTGTGCGTCTGTGAGTGTGAGAGTCTGTGAGTGTGTGCGTCTGTGAGTGTGAGAGTTTGTGAGTGTGTGCGTCTGTGAGTGTGAGAGTCTGTGAGTGTGTGCGTCTGTGAGTGTGAGAGTTTGTGAATGTGTGCGTCTGTGAGTGTGACAGTTTGTGAATGTGTGCGTCTGTGAGTGTGAGACTTTGTGAGTGTGTGCATCTGTGAGTGTGAGAGTCTGTGAGTGTGTGCGTCTGTGAGTGTGAGTTTGTGAGTGTGTGCGTCTGTGAGTGTGAGAGTTTTGAGTGTGTGCGTCTGTGAGTGTGAGTTTGTGAGTGTGTGCGTCTGTGAGTGTGAGAGTTTTGAGTGTGTGCGTCTGTGAGTGTGAGTTTGTGAGTGTGTGCGTCTGTGAGTGTGTGCGTCTGTGAGTGTGAGAGTCTGTGAGTGTGAGAGTCTGTGAGTGTGTGTGTCTGTGAGTGTGAGAGTTTGAGTGTGTGCGTCTGTGAGTGTGAGAGTTTGTGAGTGTGTGCATCTGTGAGTGTGAGAGTCTGTGAGTGTGTGCGTCTGTGAGTGTGAGAGTTTGAGTGTGTGCGTCTGTGAGTGTGAGTTTGTGAGTGTGTGCGTCTGTGAGTGTGAGAGTTTGTGAGTGTGTGCGTCTGTGAGTGTGAGTTTGTGAGTGTGTGCGTCTGTGAGTGTGAGAGTCTGTGAGTGTGTGCGTCTGTGAGTGTGAGAGTTTGTGAATGTGTGCGTCTGTGAGTGTGACAGTTTGTGAATGTGTGCGTCTGTGAGTGTGAGACTTTGTGAGTGTGTGCATCTGTGAGTGTGAGAGTTTGTGAGTGTGTGCGTCTGTGAGTGTGAGTTTGTGAGTGTGTGCGTCTGTGAGTGTGAGAGTTTGTGAGTGTGTGCGTCTGTGAGTGTGAGAGTCTGTGAGTGTGTAGACAGAAAAGAAGACAGAAAAGAAGGTTTTGTGTGCACCCAATCTTAAAGAACAGAGAGTCTGAAGGGGAGTAGGCCTATGCTAATCTTGTAAAGTAGCTAAAACTTTGCCACAAAGAACCGGCCAAAGTAAGGATTATGTATTAAACATTTGAATTGTTTATTAATAAAGTGTTTTCTGTCAGTTTTCGGTATGAGACGCGCTCCAGTTCACTCGCCGGCTCCTCCGTGTCCTGATTATATTGTCTACTATATTTGCTTCTTATTCCTATTAATCCAGGCAATTTGTTGATGAAACATTGATTAAAATTAAGATACAATTTATACAAAACGAAATTCACTTTAAAGAAAGGCTTTCTACAAAACAAAACTTAGTGGTCAAAATTATGTCTGACCCATTCCAAATGTTTTCGATATATTGGGCATCTTATGATCCTTACTCATCTCATGCGGTTCCCTTTTCATATAGATCATCAACATAGATGAAATAAAAAAAATAGCATTATATTATTTAAACGTAGCTATATAAAACGTATGTTTTGAGTTTTTTATAGGCCTATTTAAGCGTCACCCCGCTCTGCTTTATTTACGCACATGTTCTGGTGTGTGGCCTATACATGCATGCAAAAATAATATGAAACACACAACCATGAATGTTGAAAATATTCCAAATTAATTATTTCCCTCCTAGTCAAAAATATTATAAATCATCAGCACGCACTTCATCAACTCACCGGAGACACCAACTTTCCCAGCTATTTTATCCCATGCCTCGTTCTTTTGTAACTGGTCCCTATAAGCAAACAACCCAACGTCATGTCATAAATGATAGGGTATGCGTGCGTTGCGATGCGGAATAGGCAATATAAAAATGCTGTCATTATAAAAGGTTTCTAGTTTCAATGTATTGCTTGTTTTTAGTTTACATTTCATGTTGTGACACTTCTCTTCTCTCGCACATAATGCTGCTACGTCAGAGCAGCCAAAGCGTCAACAAGCTTCGCCTTTGTTTCCTTGTATGTGATTGGCTGAAGCCTTTTCTGTCGCCGCAAAAGTAAAAAAAAATCGGCATCGAAGCGAAAAAAATAAAACTCGTTTTTTCGCCGCAGCACATTCGCGTTCGGTGTGGAAGCACTCATTACACAAACAGCTGATCAAAAAATAAAACTATCGCGCGAATTATTCGTGCGTCAAAATCGCGTCCAGTGTGAAAGGACCTTTAGTCCATTTTTTTATTATTATTATTACTTTAACAGCTCAGGGATGTTCAAGGAGTGACCTGTTTGTGCACTTTCTGAAGATCTTTTGCACTGTGAATTTGCACTGTCAGTTCTGTTTTTGAATAAAGGGTTGGAAATTAATGCTTTTTTTTCTTGTGTTTTTTTTTTATCCGATTAATCCATTAATCGAAAAAATAATCGACAGATTAATCGATTATTAAAATAATCGTTAGTTGCAGCCCTAATTGCCTGTTTCTGAGGGAGTGGTTTCATAGAATCAGGAAGTCAACCGGTCGTTCAAATGACAGAGGAGAAACCGGCTTACAATAAAGGTGAAATTATTGAAAAATAAGGCTTAAAAAAAAAAAAACACGAAGACATGTTACATTGCACCCCATAAACACAATCATGCAAAGAAAAAAAGCAGTAAACCACCCCTTTAACAACTTATTAACCATAAATAGTTCTCACTTTAGATTAGGTCACGGAAAATCAGTAAATGTCATTAAGTGTTTTAATACAGCACTTTATTTTTTTTAATACTAGACTATGGGGAAAAATCATACACTTATATTACTTGTAGCCTAAATATTAATATACAGCCTTGATTTGATTTTTTGATTCATACCCAGATGAAATTAGCTAGAACACTTGTGTTTAAAATGCATATGTATAGACCTTATGCGCCAGAGAAACGAGCGCGCAGCATCTTTAGAATATTGTCTTTGAACTTCTGTTTTTGCGGTCGCTCTGTATATCTCTATGGCATCGCATTCGAGGAGTAATTAGCTAGTGAAGTAGATTTACTTATTGTAAAGTTAACAAAAGTTATCATGAGGATTGTAATGTTTAAAGCAGATGTCTTAACAAATGTCAGTAGACCAGGAAGATTTTAAACGAGCCGTTCATTCATAAATACGCAAGATCACTGTGAAAATACAGACCGGAAGACAAAAGACAACGAGTGCAGTGCTGAAAAGGGGCGGGGCTACATAAGGTCTATAGCCTAGTCGAAACCTTGCCCTATTTGGCTTGCTGTTAATGCTGTTAAACTGAATGAACGAGGCAAACTGTCTGCCTAAATAACAGCACTGAAATAAGCATGCGCGTTTATCTTTTAATCAGTTAGGGGCCATTCACATAGGACGCGTTTTTGCGGTTAAAACGCAAGACGCATGTCAGTGCAGGTCTAGAGATGCGTTTTTTAAAAGTTATTTTAACTTGAGTACCGTTAAGAAAGCCGCGTCATACACGATACTCTGAAAAAGTATGGAAGCGAGATGAGAGCGCAACAGTCAATCACGTCTAGGGTGATGTTTACATTAAAAACGATGGAAAAGTAGCGCAATGGAATGAAAAAAACACATTCTCTGTGTTATTTAATTGCCCATTTCCACACAATCCAAGTTGCATTCATTGCTAGAGTAACATTAGGCTTCCGGTTTCTTTCCAAATGATCACTGTAGACAGTAGAAAAGAAATGGTCATTTCATGGAGAGGTGTGTTATAAAATGTTAATATATAAATAAATATAGATTAATTTATTCTATTTTTTATAAATTGTATAATATAAATCTAGTTAAGAATATCTAGGCATATCTGTCTATCTATATATATATATATATATATTTCTATCTATCTATCTTACCCCCCCCCCCCCCCCAAAGTAAATAAAGCCCACCTAGGATACACACCCTAACACACACATTCCTTAAAATGTTTACAAATACATTAAGCACATACACACACACACACACACACACGTTAGGTTTCTATGTTTTATGGGGACTTTCCATAGAAATAATGATTTTTATACTGTACAAACTGTATATTCAATCCCCTAATCCTAACTGATGTATTTTAACAACATGAACTGATGAGTATTTTTATATATTTCATATTGACAATTATTATGTTATTTATTTAAGTGGTCATGTTTATCTCTGGATATAGGCTTAATGTGTGTCATTGTTCTCTACAGGTTGTGTGATTGTGGTGTCACAGATGAAGGTTGTGTTGCTCTGGCTTCAGCTCTGAGATCAAACCCCTCACACCTGAGAGAACTGGATCTGTCTAAGAATAAACTAGGAGACTCAGGAGTGAAGCTGCTGAAGGATCTGGAGGATGATCCACATTATAAACTGGAGACACTAATGTAAGTATAGTTCTTAACGATTTTCATCATCATATTTTCAAATGGCTGATTTACTCGCTAGAAATAAAAGTAAAGGTTCAGGTTCAGTAACTGTGTGTGCATGTGTGTGTGAATATTTTTTTGTCTGAGATCATCAGATAATGAGTCTTAAATTCAGCTTCAGTTTCTGTAGATCTCTGACTGTTTAATATGAGTTTAATTCTGCTCATACTGTTGTGACTGATTGTGAAAATAATATGGGTGTTATTTTCAGCTTTTCCCCTTTAACAGTCTCTATAGGCATCTTTACACAGCCGAGTTCAGGCTGCTCTAAAGCGGCTCTGTGTCTGCTCAAAGTTCTGTGTAAAGACACAATGCCGCATAAAAGCAAACTGAAAATATGCCTGTCTGACCCGCCTCAGCCGACTCTGATATTGTTTTGGTTCAGTGTAAATGAACGTGAACTTGTGCGCTCTAAACTACGTCATTGTCATGACAACCAAACGTGTGGCGCGAGAATCAAGAAGCGGAAGACAAAACATATAGACCGAGCTCCATATTGTTTTAGCCAAATTAAAATAATGTCAGCCAACAAGGGACAATAAAGTAAAAGAGTCCTGTACTCACATCGTGAAGCAAACCACCAAAATAACAGAGTCGTGGACATGTGTAATCAAGTGTCTTTCGCCGTTTGTAATCTTCCTGTGAAGAGACTGGCAGATCAACGCACCGCTATGTTTCTCTCAGATACGGTAAATGCTTATTCCCCATCACTGTTATATTATATTCCAAAAATCATCTTCTTGAGGACGATATTTCAGCCACACACGACCTGCCTGAAACGCTAACGATAGCATAATTGTTCTTTCTGGCTTTTCGAAAGAAAAGAAAAAAACTTTAGAGCTCTTTTAATCCTGCGGTGATCTACCTGGTGTGATAATTCATAATTTTTTTTGTAGCATTTGTTCCACCTGGAACACTTTTATTAAAAAATTGAAAATAGCTATCAGTACCACAGAATTATGACAAACATCAAAGCGTGAGATAGCTATAGCACGCAGAGGACATTTAAAATTCTGTATTTTTATTTATCTCGAGTTTTATTTTTTTAATTATTTTTAAATTAATTTTATAACATTTTGTTAAAACTGTAGTTTTAAAATAGTAATGTTCAAAGTATTATTTCCTCCTTATCAGATAAATATTCCATTTATACCGCATCAATTCGTGATTTTAATCTGCTTCAGATTTGGTTTCTGTGCCGCTTTTTCTGTGTAAAGACGCCTTATGTGTGTGATAATCTGAGATTTGGGTTGTTTGTTATTAACTGATATTAAATGTGTAGTGAGTGTAATGATGATTTCTGCTGGTTCTGGATCAGCTGTCCGTTGTGTGAAAGTGAACTTTCATGTGCTTTTGTTTTTGTAAAGTGACTTTGAGCATCAGATAGAAGCTATATTATCATGTTTGAGAATGAATTAATATAGATTATCTAGTTAGTTTTCTTATAAAAAGATATGACAGACGTAATGTCTCATACTGCATATGTGACTGTTTTATATGTGATTGTGTGTTTTATTTTAGGTTATAGATGACAATCTGATCTTCTGATGATCATCTGATGGTGAATAAGGATCCACTACAGAGACTCACAGTCAACAGAATCAACAGAGACTGAAGATACAGTGACTTCACTGTTATAAATTAAGACTTCATTTAGATTTCAACGATCCTCTGACAGACCTGATGAGGCGGCAGTGAAATACCTTTTATTTCACAGCAAATTACAGTTTCTCATTCATAGATTAACCATTTTATTTGTATAAACACACAGTATAAACTTTAAAAATGTTGGAGTTTTAGAGTAAATATCAGGCTTGAAAACTGGTCAGGGGTCCAATCCAATCAACTTTATATATATATATATATATATATATATCACATTTTAAAAAACAAGGTTACCAAAGTGCTGCACAAAGAATATATGGAAAATATAATAACACATAAAATATGGGGGCCATTTTAATGTGGGGAGGCAAGTATTTACACAAAACACACAGCATGAGATTATTTTTTTCTTTTTCGCCTGAACCAGAATCTCAAGGGCCCATTTTCTCTGTTTAGCAGCAGAACCTGGCTTCGAGCCTTGCCCTCTTCTCCTCTTCAGCTGCCTGTTTTTTTAAATCCTGAGCACTACTGGATCCTTTGCAGCCCTCGCAAGGAAGCATTTGACGTGCAGTTCTTTGTTCGGCAGTGTGTCCAGTTGTCAGACTCGCGGTGTAAAAGACTTTGAAAACTATTCTGTACGGTGGCCGACAGAGCTCAACGTGCTGCAACCTAAAGAAGACGCATGCAAATAGAAAAAACGCATGCAAATAAAAAAACACCCGCAAATTAAGAAAACATCTTCATCAGTTTCACAACACACGTGTGCTCCAAATACTCACAACACAACCAAATACAGAAACGCGCTGCAAAACTTCACAACACAACCAAATATAGAAACGCGCTGCAAGTAATACAGACCACAACGGAAATGTTTCCGGGGGAACCAAATAAGTGATGAACCCGGCTGGGACGTGCTTATTGCACGTGAGCATCCCTATGCCCTACTCCCTTCGAAGGGCAGACGGCAGAGCTCTTCAAGTGGGACTTTGGAGTGAGCGGGGCACTAGTGTGCCATTTATGTAGCCCTTTGGAACGCACTTGATGAAGGGAGCAGTGAAAGACAACTTCCAACGTAATTATTTTCACCTGGGATGTTCCCATGACAACGCAGTACGTTGTCCATCAGCTGAATAGCTGTTCTGAGGACAGAAATATAATGCTGTTAACATAACGGTTGCAAATAAATTTATTTTAACTTTACAAAAAAACTGTTAAAATATGCGTTTTATATATCCGTTATATATCTGTGTGTCAGTGTCTCAACTTTAAAACATTGGACCCTACATTACCTACACCTTCTTATGAAACTTTTCTTTATGAAAATTTAAACATAACATGAAACAATTTGTATAGTGTAACTCAGAGCCATAGAGAGAATGGCTCTGGTGTAACTGATGTAAAGATTAATATCTTTCCTTCATGTTCTTCTTCTCTATCTTTTTTATTTATTTTAGTTTTCAGCTCATTGTTCTTTTCTCATTTCTGATGACATTGAACATATTGTTAATACATTGTATATTGTATACAAGTTGTCATAAAAAAATAATCTCTGTATGTAATTGCTCTTTTCTCATTTGTATTCTGATTATATTGAACATATTGTTAATACATTTTGTACATTGTATACAAGTTGTATGTCTGTAATCAAGAAATGTAATCTCTGTATGTTTTGCGGAAAAAACAAACAAAGTTAAAATAAAAAAAATTAAATAAAGTAGAATTTTGAGCTGTACGCACGTCCCAGCCGGGTTCGTCACTTATTTGGTTCCCCCGGAAACATTTCCGTTGTGGTCTGAGTTACTTGCAGCGCGTTTCTGTATTTGGTTGTGTTGTGAGTATTTGGAGTACACGTGTGCTGTGAAACTGATGAAGATGTTTTCTTAATTTGCTGGTGTTTTTTTCTATTTGCATACGTTTTTTTCTATTTGCATGCGTTTTTTTCTATTTGCATGCGTCTTCTTTAGGTTGCAGCACGTTGAGCTCTCTCGGCCACCATAATTCTGCCCTACTTTGGCTCGGATTGGCTGATGATTGTTTTTGTAAAGCTGCAAAGTTTATGGTAACTATAGAGATAAAACAGGTAAATGCTGGCCTAGTAGTGATAAGACCCACCTAGTGTCAAAATGATTGATGGTGAGCTTTGACCCAGCCCCTCCCCGTGCCCTTGGGTTGACCTTGCCCCTCCCTGTGCCCTTGGGTTGACCTTGACCTTTCGCTGACCTTGTGACCATTGACCTGGTATGTAATAGGAAAAATATGTCTGCCCTCTTGGGTATAAGGGTTTGATTTAATGGAAGTTGTGAAGGTTTTATGTTTGAACTTTGACACGCGGCTTCACCGTTTCTCGTACCGCATTACAGAGCACAGGATGGGGTTGCTGAGGACAGTGAAAGTGAGAAAAAGTGTTTTTCTAATAATGCCAGATATTTTACACTAAAATTGAAACACATTCTGTTCTTTAAAAGTATATAAATGAAATGCTTATAAAATTTACATTTAGTCATTTACAAATATAATATTTCAGAGTTTTTCTAATAATGACATATATTTTACACTAAGTTGAAATACATGCTGTTCTTTAAAAGTATATCAATGAAATGCTTATAAAATAAATATAATACTAAATTTACTGATTAAATTATTTTAGATAAAATAAAAAACACTTTACATTTTCACTGAGTTGAAGTAAATCCTAACACATCATTGTCCATACAACGTATGAATGGGTTTAAAGTTGAAAAGTTCCCAGAGTTATTCTCTCACATGCGTCTGACAGTCTCTGTGCCAGGGAGAGGGTAAGAATGGTTGTGTGTGTGTGTGTGTGTGTGTTCAGCGAGCAGTATGAGACATTGTGAATGTTTTGTTAGTGTTAATCTTAAAAGTTTTAAATTCAATTAATTATTTATCTTAATAACAACAAATATGCTACATCAATGGTCTGTGGAAAAACATGACTTGAACTTAATTAATCAGGGATCATGTAAAATACTTTGAAATTTGGAGTATCACAACGGCTGCATCCATGTGTACTGGTAATAAGGTAATTTGGATATTGTCACAATTTTCTTCTGAATCCTTTAGGTTATGTTGGAAGAGGAAAACGGGGAGAAATGCAAGGCTTTTACTCAGAAAACACCCATCCAGGGTTTTGCAGTGATTGGTGTCAGAGAGTGAACATTCGTTTAATCCACCAGTTCGTCTAAAAGCCTACTTAATCATCTAACTATTCTTTCTTTTTTCTAACTAATCTTTAACTTTAAAAATTCTTTCTTTCTAACTTTGCTAATAAGCTAATAGAAGAGGTCAAGTCTGAAGAAGACTCTCATCAGTCTGTTTTCTGCTGACCAAGTTACTACAGGTTACAGGGGTCAAACACTACGTGACTTGCGTGATCGGATTCACAGAATTGTACTTTTATGTGTATTTCTTTAATGAATAAAGTGAACATTATCTGTACTACTTTCTGAGGAGGGAGTGTTTTATCAGTATGTTTTGGTAGTCTGTCCTGATAATGGTGAGCTCAGGCCCTCTACAACTGTGATTCCCTTGTGCTTTCGTGTGTGTGTGTGTGTGTGTGTGTGTGTGTTGAATGCTCTGTGCAGGTCTTGTGATATGCAACAACAGACCCTGAGACGCATTTCTACGACCTCCGAGGTCATCACCGGACCAAGTCTTGGACTTGGATGACAATTATCTTGATTAATGTCGACTTACCCTCCTATCTATCCATAAATGTAGAATTGTTTAGACTTTGCTTTCTTAGCCAATCAGAAGTAGCCAACATGTATGTACTGATATCATTCATGCCCTTGGAAATGGTATAACTGGTGTGAGATGTTGTGTACGGTAGAGTCTCTGGCCTGCAACCTCCTCGATGAAACTGCAAACTATTCTTCAGTAAATTTTTACTTATTTGATTGAACCTCACGACTCTTGGTCTTCTTTCATCATATCTGGTCCTGTGTCTTTAAGCTGTTATCCCCTAACACAAGAAACATGGTACATCTTGTTAAACCATTGGTAGACCATTCTTGTTAATGAATCATGGGTAAATTCGCTAACCAGGAAAAAGGTGGATATATTTCATTATTTAACAAACATGTATACTCATTCATAAGTTACATTTATACATGTACAAATTCATAATTTCAAGTGTAGCTTATTGTTTTTTTTTATTTTTTTTATTATGTCTATGATCTTCGTAACTTGATTTTAATCAAATAATATCAAATAATTACTAATAGTAATAATTTAATAATAATAATTTATTTGCCTGGCTAAAAGCGGCATACACCTCCGACTTCCGGTTATTAGCGTCCGGTTTTATTGGCAGCAACTTCCTGCTGCCAGCTGCCGTTTTTCCGCTGAACCCCCTCTCTACCAATCTTTCATTTGAAATTCAAGTTTCTAGCATCTGTAAAACCAGTTCGCATGGATCCGCAGAAAAGACAAAAAAAAATTAGCTCCAACCCAGATCAAACACTACTGAACCAGCTAATGAACCAACGGGCTAGAGATCGCTGATGGATTGTTTATTATTTCTTTGTAAATGTGTGTTTCGGCAGCTTTAGTGTGTGTGTCACTTCCTGTTGTTTTAGAGAGCTGTTGTAACACCACGTGGACATTACAGTACAATAAAACCACAAGAAAGGGTCATGTGACACACGAGTCTGTTGGGTCATTCTCAGAAAATGTTGCTGTTGTATCATTTGAAACAGTTACAGCTAAACTCTGAAGAAGTGGGAGTTTTAGCACCAGTTTCTACCGGGAAGACTAATATCACATCATTCATTAAAGGGTACATAACATACACAGTTACACCTAATATCATGCTAATCTTGAGCACCTATAGAGTAGTAGTGCATCCTTCATATCACCAAAAAGTCTTTAGTTTTATCATATTTATAAAAGAAAAATACAGCTTTCCGATTCTCTCCGGAAAAAGCCGAGCTCCTGGAGGCGTGCCGTGGGCGGAGCTATATATATATATATATATATCACTTATGTGCTGATTTCCTAGCCTGGTTAAAACCAGACCCTTCTCAGTCGTTAGGGTCTGGGGAAGGTTCATTCACAGCTCATTTCCAAAGGGGCGTCACCAACGAACGTCGCTCAAATGCCTCTGTAAGCAATTGGATAGACCTTAAAACCAATCAGATCGATCGTCATCTTGTAAAGCCCGCCTCAACGTTTGTGATTGGTGCCTCGATTTGGAAAGATTTGAAATGAGCTTGAATGGGCTCTTCGCCAGACTAACTTGCAGAGCAAATCTAAATTTGCCGGAAGTTCGTCTGGGTTTTCCCAGGCTACTGATTTCCAGCAAAATACAGAAATCTGATCCAGTTGTACTTACATGAATAGGGTCTTTTATCACTGGGACCGCTCCACGTTTTAATAGCAAACGATTTGGAAATCCAGCATCGACCTGGGCCTTGTTAATAAAACATTTGTCACTGAAATGACCAGAACACACAACCGCACTTGCTACACTCCGTTGCTGCCCCGGAAAAACAAACTGCATCCACTGTTCCTGTAACGCTGGGTTCTTTTGTAAGCGGAACACGGTAAGCTTTCCCTCACATCCAAAAACACACTTTTTTGGAGACATTCTTGAACAAATCCTATGCAGCGCTGCCGATGATTTCCTGTTGAAGCGCGTTGATGTGCGCGGTCTCGCTCTCTCCTCTGGTCGACGTGTGCCGCGCTTTTCCGAGAGAAATGCTCATATAGAGCTCGGGCGTAGACGTCATGGAACGGTGCATTGTGGGTAACCGCGGCCATTTTAGAGGTCACGCATAGGCCGGTTTGGAATAAGGTAATAGCGTAACCGGACGATCTCCGGATAAATAAAGGAGTTTATTGATTTAAAAACGATTGTATTGCTCCAGAATGAACAGAACTGTGTCCATGGCAATGCTCTGTTTTTCATGGCAAAGGTGTGTTATACTTAGCAGTGGTCTGTTATCAAGAAATAACAGACCGCATTCAATATTAGTATTCAACCAAGCCATGTAATAATAACAATTAAACTACAGAGCTCCAGCAATAGAATAATATGTAAGCTATTAGTAATAATAAAGTTGGTTTTAATTTATACTTCTCTGTCGTTGTCCGCGTTGACGCACGCAGAGGGAGCATGTGAAACCCGAGGGAGCGTTTTGAGCAGACCAATCACAGCGCTTGCGTCCGCGTACAATTGACGCGTTGTTACATTTTTGGAGAGGTGCACGTCAGGGTACGCCGAAGGGTACGCGCGCTACGCACAGCCTACGACGTAGCTACGGCGTAAGTTCGACGCAGAAGTATAAATTGGGCTTTAATCAGCCTTGACTCGTCATAGACGTACACAGAGAGAAGTAGTTCCGGCTACAATGTTCTTCCGAAAGACGCATTATTCTGTTAATAAACGTAAGTTTATTATCGCTCGGTATAGCGCCAAAAGCGTAAAAAATAAAGCCTCACATTGATAAAGCCTTACAAATAACATGCAAGTATTGAGGCCCCAGACAACAGTCATTTAGTAATAGTAATAATAATCTTTTAGTAATAATCTTTTTTTACCTACACACCAGTGTGAATATTTTTGTTTTTGCATTTCAAATAGGGCCAATATATAGGCTTCTCCTAGGCTTACGTTTTTAAATTACAAAGGGCCTAATGATGTTTTTGTTATTGTATTTTCAATATTATAGGCTATTATTTGTGCATAAACATATCTGGTTGTAGTAAATATACCGTTTGTTTGAAAACAACATATTTTGTCATCCTTGCTGCAAGCTTACAAGAGCGATAATATCATTAAATGTGAAAGGGGGCCCTAAAATATTTTCTTGAGAAAAAGGGGGTCTCAGACAAAAAAAGGTTGGGAACCACTGCTGTAAACAACTCTGAATACATGAAACACCATTGTGCCCCCCTTTAATCATGTCATTCATTAACCACAGATCTAGCCAATCAACACTCGACATATGGAGTATTTAAGCCCGGTTTAAGCCAAAGAACTTTAACATTTCATTTAGCATACAAACTGTTAAATAAATCATATTCATACATTCTCTTGCCTCCCGAGTCTTTCTGGTAGAAATCATATTTTCCCTGCTCGGGCCTAAAGTGTCGTAACAGTCATAAACACTGACAGAGTTTATCAGTCTTATTCTAAGACTACAGCCTTCAAAAGAGCAAATTATTAATAACTTTTTGGAATTATTATCTTTTTCAAGTTCAATGATTATAAAGTCCCTTTCACACAAACACACCACACAGAAAATGTGATGCTAAACGCGCCCACACGAGACTTGCTAGACTCTGACTCACTCTCATCCTACTGATGATGATGAAAATCATACTTAATATTTCTTTATGAAGCAGCCATCCATATGAACAAACAGATGAAAATGCAGTGTTTTACCTACAACTGACACATTATGTAATCAGACTCTTTCAGACACATTTGGACAAAAAAAAAGTCTTATATTCACAAAACTGTCTGAAACAAACATGCAATAATAAGGGCAATAACTATTGTCTGAAATGTCATACTGCGTGTTATGATAGAACAGAAGGCGTGTATATGCTGCAGAATGCTAGTATTCATCACAACACAGTCTAATATTCACTCATAGACCTGTAGCGCCACCTACCGGCCAAAGCTTGTACATGCAGCTGTAATCAACACTATAAAACTACAAAATAAAACTACAGGGTCCATAAACAACTGCATATATCAGCCAGATCAGAAATCAATCACTTCTAAAGAGCATGACTAGTGAAGGATGCTGAAAGACCACTGAAATACAAGCTTAAAACCCAGATAGTCCTGTTTAATTATCCTGAGATTTTCAAAAAATAAATGAATAAATATTATATATTTTTGTATGTTTAATTGAATTAAGTGTAGGCTATGTATTTACGTGAAATACCATACCATATGTGTTACTTTTCTCAGCGATGATCAGGATGGACCAATCACGTGTCGAGTATAAGAACTCGACGAGGATTTGAAAATTATATTTATAAATAAACCCAAAAGAAAATTTCCATTCGTATGACAGATAACAATACTTATAGGTTATATATTTAAATTATTATAGTTCTAGCGATCATACAAATGTGCCAAACAAGACGAAACCGCCGTGAGGTTTGAATGCGGCTCAGTGGTGTTTGTGTGCCGCGCGCCCCTGAAGAATGTGACCGTTGTGTCGCATAGCAACCGCAGTTAGCGGTATTTGACGCGCAGAGTGGCGCGTCGCGTCGCTTCTTGCGGAATTTCACACGCGCTCATGTGACGCGCCGCCTACGGAAGAAGTTTCTTGCAGGTTTTTTCTCTGCTTCAGTGGAGAAACACACACGGACTAGTGTAACGTTACAGCCATCCAGAGAAAAACGACAACAACAACCAGAGCGACAAAACAAGCTCAAGTTCTGCCAGAGTTCTGTAAGTGTGTGTGTGTTTATTTGTTTGTGTTTACCTGAGTTTATCAGCGTTACTCAAGTTTGTTCTGCTGCGCGTTTTGCGTTCAGTTAATAAACGGAATTTACTGAAACACACGGATGATTTTATCAGCACAACTCCAGGAAATCTCAGCATGTGATTCTCCAGAGTCTCTCAGTCACGGGAAAACGGTAAATACCCGTTATATTTAAAATCACATCAACAGGCGAGGATCACGGGAGTATCTATCTATCTATCTATCTATCTATCTATCTATCTATCTATCTATCTATCTATCTATCTATCTATCTATCTATCTATCGTTATATTTTTCTTTGTTCATAATGTGTGTGAGTGTGTTTAGATCATAGACTATAAAAAAATAGATGCACTTGTCGAGCTTGAAGGAAACACTGGAGCGTGTGTGAGTGAGACAGACTAACAGACAGACAGGTGTGTGTGTGTGTGTGTGTGTATGTATGTATATGTGTGTGTGTGTGTGTGTGTGTGTGTGTGTGATGTGGTCTGAAACCACAAGATTTCACAGTCGTTGTGGGGAAACTAATAGAGTTCTTAAAGAGATACAGCGCTAATACTAACTGAAGTTCTACATGCGGAGGATTCAGTTCCTTTAACTCATATAATAGAGATCTGTGTGACACACACTGGCGTTTAATGGTGTGTGTGTGTGTGTGTGTGTGTGTGAGGGGTTACCAGGTCCAGTTCTGTGACTGGAATGTTAATCAGCTTGATGTTTGTTATAAACACTGAGTCTGCTTGATGTTGTTCTGTGTTTCTTTCAGTGAATGTTCGTCAACACTTCCAGTTCCTTGTTTGTTATGACCAATTATGAGCAATTCAGCTTTTATCAAACACCTTTAATCAAACACCTTTAAAGTGCAACTAAAGCAGAACATGATGAGAGACTGATAGTTATAGTGATAAAACTATATCAGCTGATATTAGGATATAATCAGATGAATAACTTAAGAAAAGTTGTAGTTATTGTATCAGTTACAAAACCGGTTATCGATAGTTAATAAACATTTTCTGTTATTTATTATTGTGTAAGTGTCATTTCAGTCATTTGATTTGCTGTTTTTTATTACTTTTTCTGTATCATATCATTCTCTAGATGTCACTATCAAGCATTACCTGATATCAGGATATAATCAGATGAATACATTTGATTAATAATTACCATATCTGTTGATTAACAGAAGTTGTAGTTCTTGTATCAATTACAAAATCAATTTCAAACAACTTTATCGACAGTTAATAAACATTTTCTGTTATTTATTATTGTTAATATTATGTTATTTGCTATCTTTGAACTGTTTCTGTATATATTGACATGATTTGCTCTCTAGACGTCACTATCGAGCATTAAAACTGGTGTATTTGTCAGTGTTTGTTTGCTAGCGCTGTAAACGTCTGTCTTCAGCATGTTGATTAGCTGGCCAAACTTCACACCAAGCGTGTGTGTTAGTGTGACTTTGTAAGCATGTGTCAGTGAGACTTTAACCACAACTTAGACACTTGTTTGCTCTTTTCATCCTGTTTCTGACTAACGTGTCGTTCTGAGCGGAATGTTTTATCGAGGCTGTGAAGTGTTTCATGGCCTTTAATCACTGCTATTTTTCTGGATGTGTGTATTCTGGCTGTGTGAGGAGGTAGGACGGCATCCGTTAGGCTATTTGTGTTTACCGAGGTGTTTTATATATATATTTAATGTGTTTTTAAGGCTGTCAAAGTTAATTTGTCCACTTAAGATATTTATGTAGGCTATATTTTAAATGTAATATTTCATTCTGCTTAACATAGCAATATTTATACAAACACGGCATCTGTTCATCTGAAGATAAATATCCAAACTAGCTCTGGGCGATATGGGCAAAAATCATATATATATATATATTTTTTGTATTTTTAATCAAATGAATGCAGCCTTGGTGAGCAGAAGAGACTTCTTTTAAAAACATTCAAAACTTTTGACTGGTAGTGTATATTTAATGTGTTTTGAGGGCTTTCAAAGTTAATGTGTCCACTTAAATTCTATTCATGAAATATGTATATATTTTAAATGTAATATGTCATTCTGTTTAATATAACATGCAACATGCGAAGGATAGGCTAGTTCATCTGAAGATAAATGTCATTATTTACTGTGATATGGATAAAAATCATATCTCTGAATTGCAATATACGGTATATCTCAGCATTTTCTACTTTTCACTATTTAGATTAAAAAAATCTCTATTTATTTAAAAAATAGGCCTAATGTTATTTCACATATTGTCCTACAAACAATGTTCATATTGAAAGCTATGAAAACAAATATTGTGAATGTAAGCGTGTAGGCTATGCTATTTGTGGGAAAAAAGGGTTACATTATATTCTAACATTGTAACAACATCATAAACGAGTAAAGCAGAAGTTAAATCAATGAAATGGAATAAAGCACAGATAGAGGAACTGGCATTCACTCATCTGAGATTAATACCCTCATCACTTTACATGTACTACTGTTGTTAAAATACACTTTAAAATTCGACATATGGCACATTTACTGTCCAACAACAAATATTGTAGAAAAATGTAGGCTATATTTTAGTCAGAATTATTGCTCTCCATCAGTTTGGCGTGACTGAACTCGTTCACTGAAGTGTGGAGGTTAGCAGAGACTCGCTAATATCAAACTACTGTATATTAGGGCTGTCAAAAAAATGTGAATTTAGAATATTCGTAGAATAAAAAAAAACAAAAAAACAATTGCACATTTGAATGCAAAAAACATGCATTTGAATTTTTGGTGTGTCAAGAGGCGCGCAAATCATGATGATGACGTAACTGTCGTGCTTTGTTTCTGCTAGCTTATCCAGTACAATGGTGCGGCTGCGTTGCTAATTAGAAAAATGGCAGGAAAAGGTTCTTCCTGCTGACAAAAATCGTGCAACCACATACTTGACCAAACCTGCACATTGGTCAGAGGTGTGTGTGTGTGTGTGTGTGTGAAAGCGCTCCGCACTTGTTTTTAACGAACAGTATGTAGATGTAGTGAGTAGAAGTGAGTGTTCCTGAACGGCAGTTTGGTGTTGTGTGTTCATGTATTTCATTACGCTGTGTGTTGAAGCGTGTTTTCTCAGGTTACTGATGCACGAACACAGTTTATGCACAATTATTGTAACCTCATTTGCCTTGCATGCACATTAGGGAAATCATATTTTATCTAAGATCAACTGTTTCGAAAGTTAATGCACTTTAAAAAGTGAATGTCATTTCATTTCAATAAAAGACACAATGCTTGATTGGGTTTATATTTGCGTATCCTCTTTCGGGTATAAGAGACACTACCGTACTTTTAACCTATTAAAGGTCCCATATTGTGCAACTTTCTAAAGTTTTATTTTAGGTTTTGATGTCCTTAAGAATATATATTTGCAGTATAAGTACCAAAAACCATCTCAATATGTTTACAGCTCCTTTCTCAGGAGCTCTGCCAAGAACAGGTCGATTTTGGTCTGTCTACTTAATATTCATGAGCCTCTCTTCTGATTGGCCTGTTGTTTTCTGAGTGACCCACCATTGGTGACTGAGTAGTTCTGACATCACAAATAAGCAGAAGTCACAACGGCTTGAAAAGCACAGCTACTTTATGCAGGCTGTATGCATTTGTCTGTGGATCGACTGTTTTGAAACTTATACGGTAGTTTCATAGAGCCGAGACCTCTGTTATCATGAACACAGCCAGGAAATTTCAGTTTGACAATATGGGACCTTTAAGTATAGCCTTTAGAATTGGCTAATATTTAAGAAAGGATTTCGAATTTAGCCTTTCAGCCATTTGGACAGCCCTACTGTATATTGATAACCGTGTTGCCTCATACTATAACGTATATAAAATCAATATATCATACAAACACGATATACTGCCCAGGCCTATTCCAAACCCAGAAGAAGAGACTTTGAGGAACGCTGGAAACCAAACAACGATAGACTTTCATTGTATGGACCCAAAGAAAAATGATCTTTTTTTGTGTTTCACAGAAGAATGAAAGTCATAGGCCTACAGGTTTGTAACGACATGAGGGCGAGTAAATGATGACAGAACGATCATTTATGTGCCGATATGACCAGAATCATATGTGAGGATATGAGAACGTTTATTTCAAGATAACAATTTGGTTATTTTTGTTAGAAGCAAATCGGACAAATACAATATAACAAATATGAATCAAACAAATTAACTTTTTCAGGTACGCAATAGTTTTTTTTAACATGTAGTTAGAAATAGTAGCTACAGAAATTGAATAATTAAATGTGAACATGAAATAGGGCTGGGCAATATCGCCAAAAAATCATATCTCGCTATTTTCTGGTTAAATGGTGATGTACAGTGTCGGTACTTTCTACGTTTTTCTATTTTGGATAAAGAAAATCTGTATTTATTTAAAAAAATATATATATTTTACATCCTGCCCAATGATATCCTACAATGCTGATATTGAAGTATATGGAAAACAAATATAGTGATTGTAATGTAGGCTATGCAATATACAGCATTATGTGCAAAAAGGTGGTTA